>OY728152.1:1628588258-1629145277 GCA_963277665.1 Viscum album
CCTGAGAAAAATTCATTGATCATAGGTTAGGGTTGGGAAAAGGCCTAGAGTTACATGATCGTGCAAAAAATAAATTGAGTAGGATTGGATACCAGGATGTGATGAGGCTCGATAATGGTATTAGAGACTCTTATGTATTTTTTTAATTTTCTTATTCTTTATATGTGATCTCCTAGATGGAAAATAAAATCCTATATTACTGTATTTCTTTTCAGATACATTTGACATAGAAGGTTTTGTTTTATTGCTTATTCTTACTCTAGTTTATGTTATAGATGATGTTTGGTTTACTTTATCTACAATTTCACACTCGTATATGATGGTATAGTATCCCCATGATACTATAAGCACACATGTGGTTGTGTAGTCACCAAATCCAATTATTTTTCAGAGTGAATTGGGTAGGAGATGTTATAATAGGTCACAGAGTATAGTGGGAGAGTGATTTACCCACTTTCTATTCACTAGTCCCAACATAAAGTGGAACATGGACCATACCAATATATTCCCTACATATAAAAATAATTCATTCATGCATAAAATGGTATTTATTGGTACCTATAAAATAGACCATGGAATTGTATGTCCACCAGAGTACACATATAAGTTGTGATCATATAATACTCAGTAGGAAACCACTATGATTATAATATATATATAGTACACTCAGGTTTATGTGTCATACTAATCTACTCATTTGTGGAAATATACATAAAAACAAATTTACAAATATTTTACATTTAAATATTAATAGAAGAAAATATATGGGTTTTTTCACCAAAGTAGTATCAACTAATCCAAATTCTTTAAGCCTGATGCTTCATATCTAAGATGTATAGGTTAGGGTGAACAACCCATCCTTTTGGGGGAAATGGAATCATGTATAAAATATTTAGGTTAGCTAATAAAGTCATCCCACTAGGGGTAGGGGAAAGGGGTATAATGGAGTCAAGGTATTAGAAACACATCCCATACATTACAAAAAATTAAAATTTAGTCATATTTTTATATCCATGTTTAATATTATGAATAATTATATATTTATCCATGTTTTTTTGAAAACATAACCAAATTAAAAACATTTTAAAAAAAATGTGGCTAATTTAGAAATGTTTTGTTATTCATGTTTCAAAACGTGGCTAAATTATAGATGCTTTCTGAAAACATGGCTAAATTAGTTAAGTTTTCTAGAAAACATGGATAAAATAGAGACATTTTCAGAAAAATGTGGCTAAATTAGTGATATTTTTTAGAAAATGTCACTAAATTAACCATGTTTTCTCAAAAAAACATGGCAATTATAGCCACATTTTTTAGAAAACATGACAATTTTAAATTTAGTGATGTTTTTAGAAAACATGGATATTTTAGTGACATTTTTTACAGCTATTTTAAAACATTTTTAATTATATATATGTATAATTCTATTAATTTTAATATATATATATATATCTAATTTTACAGTTATATTCATATATATTTATAAATATATTTATATTTATGTTTATGTTTATGTTTATAATTATATTTATATACAAATAAATTAACATATATTTAAATATCATAATATTTATAAATATCTAAGCAAATATATATATATATATATATATATATATTCCTCAGGCTACAGCTCAATGGTAGCTACTCTTATGGTTATTAGCAAGGTCTCCAGTTTGAGCCTCACTCAGTTCTTCCCTGCATTTGTGTGGTATATGTTTTTATTAGTAATGTAGCCCATTTCAATTCATCAATGTATATAAATATAAACACATACACATATAAACATATATACATATTAATTTATATATAAAAATGCACACACACACATATAAATATAATATATTTATTTATTTATTTATTTATATGCATATATTTATATAGATAAACGCAAATATATATTTTAAACTTAGTCATGTTTTTAAGAAAACAATACTATTTTAGTTACATCATTACCAATGTTTAAAAACATGGATAATTATATATATAATTATAATTCTATTAATTTACATATATATATATAATTTTAATTGTAATTATATATATATATATACATACACATATATATCTACACACACACACATATATATATAAACTCACACACAAAGAGAGATAAATATATAAACACATATATATATATAATATAAACACACACACACATATATATATATAATATAATCATATATATATACAAAACATAAAAATATATTTAATATATTTATATTAATATATTAAATTATATATATATATATAATAAATTAATTTTTTTAATACTGGAATCTATTAGTATATACATAAATATAGAATAATACAATTTGATAATAAAAAGTGGTTTAGATAAGTTGGTCTAGTTTAGGGTTGTGAGTATGCAGGTCCTTTCTTGGAATCCTAAAGGAGGACAATTTTCATTTGCAGACATGGGGTGGATGTCATGCAGGGAGGGTGGTTGTGCAGGCGTGGGGTGTTGTGCATGAAAAGTAGGGAGGGCATAAAGCATTGGCATGTAGAGTAGATGTGTGGTATGGTGGCGTAATGTGGGGAGGTGGATTGTAGTGGGTGAGAGTGGGCAATTTAAAAAAAATATTATAAAAAACTAGGCGTGAGATCACTATTATTAAAAAAATTATGAATTTTATAAACGTAACTATTTAATGACTCATTTACAAACATTTCACAAAGAGATATAAATATATAAACACATATATAAATATAATATAAAAACACACACAGATATATATATATATATAAAATATAATCATGTATATAAAACATAAACATTTATATTAATATATTTATATTAATATTTTTAATTATATATATATATATATAATATACTATGTTTTTAATACAGGAATCTATTAGTTAATGCATAAATATAGAATAATACAATTTTGTAATTAGAAGTGGTTTAGATTAGTTGGTCTGCTTGATGGTTGTGTGTTTGCAAGTCCTTGCTTTGAATCCTAAAGGACGACAATTTTCATTTGCAGTCATGGGGTGGATGTCAGGTAGGGAGGGAAGTTATGCGGGGTTGAGGTGTTGCGATTGCAAATTAGGGAGGGCTTAAAGCATCAGAATGTATAGTAGAGGTGCAGGATGGTGGGTTAATGTAGAGAGGTGAGGTGTAGTCGGTGAGGGTGGGAATTTTAAAAATAACTACTATAAAAAAACCAGGAGTGAGATTACTACTATTAAAAAAATTATGAATTTTATAAATGTGGCTATTTAATGGCTCATTTACGGACATTTCTAAAAAATTTCATTAAATGAGGTTTCGCTGATTGGTGATGTTTTTAAAATATCACTAATTATAAATGTTTAAATACATAACTAATTAATGAATCATCCACCAACATTTCTGAAAAATACCACTAAATTGCTTTCTTCTTAACATGTGTGATAACATAAGGTGTACCTAGGAAACTTTTATACAAACACATGTTATAACCCTTAAAATAAAAACTTGAATTAAAATATATCAAATTATTATTCATGTTTGAGGTAAAATTATAAAGGAATAATAATAAATATAATTGACACAACAAATTAATAACATTATTAACATAACCAAGACACAACAAGATTAATATGAGTGAAAAAACCCTGATTAACATACTAATCATTTCACGTGGACATGAAAATAGTCATATATAAGTCTATGTAACCAGCATCACAAGTCATAATCAAATATATAGACATCAATTTAAACCTGTCACAAGTAACGGTAGAGTCTATTCTTTAAGACTCTCTAAAATTAGGTTATTCAAAATATAATACATGAGGTAGTCGTCAAATCAAAGTTCAATATTTCTTAGACAACAATGCACTCAATGTAACATGGGTGACTACTAGTTTGTATGAGTAATAACTTTGTGAGAAACATAGTATTTTTCAAAACAAACACTTACCCATATCAAACTAATTAAATTATTAAATAAGGTTCAAAGTTTGTCTAAGTTATAAATTAAAAAAATGTTCCTTTGCAAAACAAGATTTCCATATTTAAGACTTTATTTACTAAAAACATTTTTTCAAAAAGAAGAAGTCATTGTTAATGAAAAAAATATCAATTAACCCTTTGTTCCATATAAAATTGGTAAATTTTATTTATCTTAAAACCTACACATTATTAATAATAGATGGAAAAGGTATTTAAAAAAAAGATTTCAATGATTACTTTATAAATTAGAGGCATAACAAAAAAATATTACCAAATCTAACTATTTATTAAATAAATAAAAAAATATTAGGGTTTATGAACATTGTTCCTTGTTTAGAGGTAACCCTAATAAAGGTAACCAAATACATTTATGGATCAAATCATCCCTTTCTATACAACCTAACCCATTTGTTATATCTCCATTGACTCAAAATCATATCTAATGTTACGTATGGATCATTGGATTATAAATCATTTGTTTTATGGTGGTAAGAAATTATTTCACTTTGTTAAAACATAATGAGTGATACAAGAGGGTGTTCTTTCACCAAATCTAGTCATATTAGTAGGTTTAATGAAACAATTATTTATCAGACCCTTATTTCCTTAAATGATTTACCTAAACCATTTATATATCTTTTATAGTCATAGATGGTCTAATAGAGTAAAATGGGGATCTTGATTCTATATAGAAGATATAAATTGATTCAAAAAGTTTAATTAACAAATGAGGAATATAAATTATACACACATTTAAGTATACAAATTACACTTCTTCAATAAAAAGGGGTGTTAATAAACCTTTTTATTCTCCAAAGATGTATTTTTCACTTTGGTACATTATAAACACATCATTTTTTCATTTTAAATTAATTAAAAAATTTGTTATTTACTTTCAGTTTACCAACTTATAGAACATAAATTCCATATAAATATTTATAAGACTTAGCATCCAATAATGGGAGAATAATTTTTCAACAACCTATATGTATCACATTAATGAATTAAGTGAAGTTGGTGTTTATATAACAATTTTCCAATTATAACTTCTAATTTTGAAATTCCTCAATCATACATAATTTAACAGAAACCAAGATTTTGATCTTATAATAACCAAATTAGTAATTTAACTAGAGAATATATAAATAAATTTCTATAAAATTCATAATTTGAGATATTGAAACCCCATAAAAAATATAGATTCATATGTTTCAAATTAGGTAAAAACAAATTTATTAACATGAAAACCAACAAAAAATAAATCAAAATCAAAACCTATGAAATTATATATTGGTAAAAAGTAATTAAAAATGAAATGACCTTGATGAGAATTCCCTCATACTCTTGTGGAATAATAAAATCTCCTAAAAAACACCAAAACAAATTCCATAATCATTTACTATCAATTAATAAAGAAACCAAAGTTACTATAGAAAACCAAGATAAAATCTAATTAAACCATTGGAAGAATATTACAAAATTTATTCAAATCATCAATTGACATAAATCCCCAACTAAATTAAACTTTTAGAGACCAAAATTAAAATCCCAAATAAATAAATTCCTAATGAAATTATTTTCCAACCAAATATCATAAATATAGTAAAAAGATTATAAATAACTCACTTGGACCTCCACTAACCAAAATAAGAATGAATTAAAGCTTTAAGACATATTTCACAATTATTTTTTTGATATTCCTAATAGATGAACTCACTCAAAATAGTTGAAAATAAGTAAACTAAGATATGAGGAGAGGATAGGGGAATAAGGTTATTTCCTAGCCTTTTACATGAACAAATTAACCAAAATTAATTCTTGGAATCCATGGGTTAATATTGTAAATAAGAGGGTAGGAATGAATAAGATCATCCATGGGAGGGGATCTCAACTTATGGGAGAAATTGAGGGTTGAAGGATGGGGGAATGGGGATAAATGGGTAAGGATAAAAATAACCCAATTTACTTAATTAAAAGAATTATTTACTTGATCCCACCACATACCATCTTTAAATTCATTAGGTACCTAGTGGAACCCCCAAGGGAACCACCTGTCTTCTCACTCCATTGAGTACCTAGTAACCCACAGTAGGTACCTAGTTCCACTAGCAGTCTTAAGTATATGGATGGTTCCACCTCTATTCCACTCTAACTTCTGAACTCCCAATATAATCTCAAACCCCTATCCCAAAACATCAAAAAATATACCAAAATACATTATTAGAATCCATGGATTAGAAGATAAAATGGTAAGGGTGGAGGACAATGATTGGACATGGGAGGGGATCTCTAATAATCAAAATAAGAAGGAATACAATCATTAATATGTATTTCACAATGATTTTGGGGATATTCCTAATTTATGAAATCGCTCATAATATATGAAAATAAGTAAAATAATATAATAATATAGGAAAAGTGAATAAGGGTATTAAATTTTATTTTACATAAATAAATCAAACAAATACACACATGGAATCCATGGGTTGAATAAATAAATGGGAGTGTGGGGGAGGAATAAGATCAGCCATGGGAGGGGATCTCTACAGTTGGAAGAAAGTGAAGGTCAAAGGAGGGGAAAATGGGGATAAATGGGTTAGTATAAAAAATAAAAAAATTATATAATTAAAATAAAAATGAATTTGGACCACCACGTACCCTCTAAAAGTCCATCAAGTACCTAGTGGAACCCCCGGATGAGCCACCCCTTTTCCCACATCATTGAGTACCCAGTACCACACACCAAGTACCCGATTCCAAAATTAGTCTTATGATTATATATGGTTACACCTCTAGACCACTCAAAATTTTTAAATCCTAATAAAACCGCAATACCCTATCCCAAAACACCTAATAATTCATCACAAAATTCCAAAAATAAAATTGTATGCTATTTAAATAAAACAAATCCCCTCAATAAGAATCAAAAGTTTAGATTCCACCATAATTTTCAAATCTATTCTTCCATAAAAACATAATGAACATGGTCATGGTCATTAAAAACTCCCCACCATATAATTTTTCATCCATAAAAAATAAAAAATAATAACTCACTAGACAACACTAAACTCTCCAAATTATATAATTCAATAGGAACACCCTAATTCATACCTCAAATCACATCTTGGGTCTATAAATCCAACACTAGTTACTAATAAACACAAAATTCTTTACAAATTATAACCACAAATGTATATATGATTCCTCAAGTACACAACTCCAAAACATCCTTGAGGTATCCAAAATACAACTCCCAAACACATCTTTCCAATTACCCAACTATCTACACATAGTTTAAGGATCTAAATACTATATTAGCTATTGTTATTTACTCCTATTCATCTTACACTTATTATCAATTTATTAAAAAATCATTTTCCAAGACCGTTTTTTAAATCATAATCAAAATACATTTTCAAAACCCATTTCCTAAAACTCTATTTTTTTCCTTAAACTAAAATAATTATCAATTCATTAATGAGAGTCATTTTTTCTAAAACAAATCCCAATTCCTATTTTATAATAAACACATTGTTCACAAAATAATTTTCAATATTAATTTTAAAGTAATTAATTGTATACTTTAATCAATCTGATTAAAATTATATATTCAACATGGAAAAGGCATAGATGTATATCACAGGAAATTGTAACTATAGATTATATCATCTTAAAATCAACAATAAAAATAATCATGTAAATTGGAGGATGGTCCTAAAAGTAGTAATGATTTTTTTATAGATAATAAAAACTATTAAAATGGTATTAATATATCGATAATACAATAAAATCATTCTTTAAAATCAACATAAACATGGAAATGAAATAGTGAGAAATATGTTATAGATATAACATTTTATAAAAATAAAGGAATAAAATAATCATTTTTATTAATTACATACTATAAAACAACCATATCATTTTTTGGAAACAAATATCATAAAACAAAATAATTATCTTACTCAATATTAGGAGGTAAAAAAATAAAAAATATATATAACTTGGGATAAGAAGTACTATCACAGTCATGGGAGTCAATTTTTTATTCATATTAGTCATAAATAATATATATATATATATATAATCCCTATTAAAAAATTGATGATGTTTAAATTAATATGAATATTTAATTGATTCTAACTGGAAGATAGATATATTAAAGTATGTACATGGAAAGACAAAATACCATATAGTGTTTATTTTAGACATTTAATCATGATGCATAGACCTAAAAAAGATATGACTCCTAGTTTAGGCCCTTGGAATTTAAAAAATCTTTCTTACCTGTAGATAAGGTGCCTAGACTAATACCTCACCCATATTGGGGGTGCCTTCCAAGTTACCTAGATATCCATGGAAACTCAATTTTCAACCATAATAAGGTTTTTAGTGCCTTTTATGTGTGACATATCAATTCCCATTGTCTTAGATACATCCTAATTTGATTCTAAACCATCACAATAACTCTAAGTTAGTGATGATATCAAGAACCTTCCCTAATACCATTTTGTAACAACAATGTCATTGATCACCTGCATGGTACCCGAGACAAGCCACCAAATGACTCTAGGGGCACTCCCTAGAACCCATGGGCTATAAACTAGTATTTTGAGTCTTGAAGTATGGTTTAGGAGTGATTTTTCCTCTGTAAAGTCTCAAGTTACAATACTAAGTAGAACATGAATTTTAACAGCATCGACCATGTACAATAAAATAAGTCATTTAAACATTCAATTGTACCTATTGGTGTATGAAAAATAGACCATGGAACTGCATGTCTAATTAAGAGCACATGAATGGTGTGATAATATAATAATAAATAAACAACCTCAATGATTATAGAATTATTATATATACCCTAGTGTGTGCATTAGATTAATCTATTCATTTTCAAAAATATATATGAAAACATCTTTACAAATATTTTCCATCTAAACCATTGTTGAGAAAAATATCTATGTGTTTTCACCAAACTTATATCAACTATAAATGATAACTCCATATATTGAGAGGGTATATAACTTATATAAGTACTTCAGGCCTAATGCTTGAGATCTATGATGACCACGTTAGGAAACCATGATTCTTGTCCCATAACTGAATTTAGGGTGGATCACCCATCCCATTTGGGGGAAAGGGAATCATTTATAAAATAATTGGGTAAGAAAATACAACAATCCCATTTAGGGTAGGGGAAAGGGTTATAATAGATTCAATGTTCTTGTAACATCCCCACCCAACCCATTATCTTAGGAAGGGTAAGAGTTTATACTAAGCATAGGTGATATCCCCAAGGTACCAAAGGCCGGCAATAAACTCCAAGTTCTTAGTAAAAAACCAGAGGATGATTTTTATTGAAAAAAAACACAACATGATAAGATAAAACATAGAACTCGTAACCAAATATATGATTCATTACTAATAATGATACAACTCAAATGAAAACTAATTAAATTGTAACATAATATTAGTAGTGACAAAGTAAATAAATATTACACAAATAATACAAAAGACATACCAATGTAGTAACACTGATGTGGAATCACTCCAAATACTTCAAGAGATAACTCCATGATCCCAATACTAAAATGAGGAAGAAGCATCATGATGCTCCACTATATAAATATGATTCATTTCCTTTACATGTGTCATTAATAATAACATCTTCATACACACAAAAGTGAATATTAATGGGCGAGTAATCATACCCAATATTATTTCCCTAAAATACTTCCAAAGTCACTCCACTGGGATAAGATCATGTTAGCTTATAGTTTATAAATACAATTTATAATAAAGAGAGGAGTATAAAATAGATTACCGTATTAAATTAGTTTAAACAAAACAATTGAAATAATAAATTTTTCTTTTATTTATTTAAAAATGGTATACCCAATCCATGTTTTTATCTCACACACACATTAATGCCAAGTGATGGTTCCATAATAATGATCGGTTTCATATCAATCCACCAATTCATCCCAAGTTGAAAAATCTCTAGGTGACCTAATAGCACACAACCCTTATTTAGGGTCATTCTCAATGAAAATGAACTCATGCTAACCATGTATGAAAAACACCATATAGATTCATTTCAATTAAACAATTTCATCCCTTTAAAACATTTAAAAGAATATCTTTCTTGCATTAATCCAAAAACAATATTGTGAAATAACAATTTAAATTTATAAAACAATGGTGTTTTCCAAATGTTGTTTAAATTCTCATGTTCCCAAAACCATAATTTAAAAATTCATCATTTTAAAATTATAAACAAAAGGATTCCCTTAAATAATTAAATCAACGTTTCCTTCAAAAATCCAAGAAAAACATTCAATAAAAACTAATCCTTCAAGTTATAGAACATGTAGAGAAGATATAGAATCCACTTACATCTCAATGGTCAAATAAAAAGAATAATGGCATTAGAATCCTCTATATTCATCTATTTTACATGAATTTTTTAAAATTTTCCAAAGGGGTTTATTCATGGAATCAGAAACACACAATGATTCCTTTATTCACAATGTTCCACAAATATACATTCCAAAGGAAGGTGGTTATTGAAAATTGGTTCCAACAACACATAGGGACTCGCATTGGTTTAGAGGATGGGAGGTTGTGATTATTATAAATTTTAGGGGGAAATTATTTTATACTATGAAACTCTCTTATAAATTTAATAAATATTTGTAAATCCTTTATTAAATACAAAATATAGAATGGGTCACCCTTATATTAAAAATAAATTTCTAGAATATATTGTCTTTAGAATCATTTTTATTTATCTAAGGATATTCATCGATGGATAAATTTTTATGTATCTGTGCTTCTCTACTAATTGTAACTTTTTTATAAAGATTCGATATTATTATGTTTTCTAATATCATGATACTGATTCTAAGAAATGTAGTGGGGTGATTTATAATGTATCATAATCTAGGAAAATAGGTGTTGTTTTGATGTCTGGATCAATCCCATGAGATGGGATTCCAATGTATCCTTGTGAAATGAATCAGAACCCATGTAGTTCAGTGTCACTTAACAAAGGTCATGTGATAAGAACCAGATCACTCAGTTTAACATCGTGTGGCAATGAAATCTAATCGGAGGGTTATAATTCAAGGATAATTTTGTAATTAAACCAAAATGTATATATAGTTTATCTGGTAGGGAATATGGCCATGTTTAGAGGTGAGATATATCAGGAATTAGGGTTGATAAGGATGAAATAAGGAGACCGAGAAGGAATATGGCCTTATGAATTAGGGGAATGATCCTACTTGGAATGTGTTCCAATAAAAATAATGTTGGTCTGAAAGTGATAGATTTAGACCTTTATGAGGATTTTTATGTATCATGTGAACACAAGAATCAAATCCCACATAGTTTGGACGATCAATGAATTACACCTATTAAGAGGCCCAAAAATATCTTCATCTGGAATGGGACCCCTTAAAGTTTTTTATCATAGGGAATATGATCTTTTTTAGAGGATGGTAACATATTCTTGGGGATTATACATAGTAGGAGTCCCAATGTTGGTATCTGATCGTGATGATGGTAGTATCATCACTAACCTATAATCCCACGTGAGTCATTATCAGTGTGAGAAATAAAAGGAAGTGGAAGATCTAGCAATCCAAATGACCTCCTTTTCCTGTTAGAGGATGAGGAGGAGGATCTTAGATATGGGGTAATTACCTAGAAGAAAGACTAATGGCTTACACCATGAGGTATTACCTAAGGAGGGATTTCCAACATATCTCATGGTAGATGAGGGTGGATTTGTGGTGAGGCGGGAAAAGATATGGGGATTAGGTGTTATTATCCCCTCAAGGACCCTTCATTATCCCTAAGTGTTGGGATCATCAATACCACAAGAATTTATAATTGATAGCACTATGAGGACCTTAACTATTAGGTAGGATAAATGAAGGACATCCATTACCATGGGAATACATAATTGATAGTAAATGATGTTGTGTATTGTGATCTAATAATACATATTTGGAGGCTTTGGAGGTGGTATTGGATTGGTCCTATTTAGACAAGGGATCCAAGGAAATTGGCTCCCTAACATTTATGATATGAAATATGGATAAAATTGTGGCTTATGTTAGATGGACCTGGGAAATCTAAAGGTTGTCTCATGCCAGGTTGACCTTTGTGAGAGAGTGGTGCTTCACCCATGTATGGTCTAGGTGGATAATATATTTCTCATGTAATGTTAACTTATAAAAGTTGAAGATTTACATTAGGTGATGAAAAACCTGGGAAACAAAATTTGGGTGAAACCTTTCTCTAATCTCTAAGGGTCTCCTCAGATGCTCTTGGATGATTGGCACTGATATTTTCAACTATAGAACATGGTAAAACTAGAGGTTCCTCATGCATGGTTAATCTGTGTGAGCTAGATATACCACTTGGGTGATGAATAACTAATTAAAAAACACTTTGGTGATACCTTTATCTAATCTCCAAGGGTTTGCCCAGCTGCTTCTAGAAGCATATTGTGTGGGTTCAAGCATGGAAAGGGGGGATTCACCCTAGTAATTTTGGACTATGGTGACTCCTCATATTGGTTTTCTTGGATATTTAGGCCTTATAGGGACTCTTGAACTTACACTATAATAAATTTTTACTTCTTTTAGGGCTTGGGGAGCAACAAAAGGGTTTTGAAGACCTAGGAAAAGGACTAGCTTGGTGAGATATTCAAGTGTTTTCTTCCATATTTCTTTCATTTTCCCTTCAATTAGGAGCCCAGTGATCCTATTTATAATTAAAACTCAGGATGACTAGTGAGGTATATCATCCAGATAGGTAAATCATGTAGGTTTCTCACACATGACCCCCGTACATGAATTGTCTTCTCGTGTTGGGCTTCTTAGGTTTGGACTGCGTAAGCCTCTTGGCATGCAGGTGGGGTCCATATAGGTTTAATTGGGTGAGCTCTTTGTCTCCCTTTTCTCCTCTATTAATTGATTCATTTTCACTTAAATCATTTCATCCCTATTAATAAAAGTAGTGTCAAAAAATCCCCCCCCCCACACTCACTATTGGTCCTGATTAGAAAATAAAATATTTGATCCTATGTTAGAGAGGAATATGGATGATGATGAGTCCTTCACTAACTAATTTTCATGTGCTCATGTTCATTCATGCTCTATATTTCTAAGCTTTAAGACTTTTGTATTGTTCAAGGGATATGTTAAGGGATGATCCACATAGGTATCTCTCATAAGTGAATTGTATAGTTGTTTGATATAGGTTGATTGTACTGGAATCTACACGTCTATATATAGCATCAACTACCCAGAAGTTCCTCCTCTCAATATAACTATTCCCTTGTTGTCATCACACTTTTTTCCCATGCCACCCATTAGATAAGATCATTGGTAACTTATGTAGAGAGACTTGGGTGGGTAGGTTTCATGAGGTTACCTCTCTAAGGAATTGGTGCGACGTGACCTAGTCAAGGAACCTTTGTGAGGGGACCTCATCAAGGAACCTTCATGAGGTGATCTGGATAAGGAACCTACATGTGGTGGTCTTCCTCCTTTGTTGAATTTCATCTTAGCCACATACTCCTTCAATATAAAACCGAACCTTTGAATATTGATAATCTTCACTAAAACCTCACATCATTTCATGTAGAATTATGATGGCTTCTCAAATGGTTTAAGTCTCTAATAAACAAGTTTCTACATGCATTAAAGATTTTCTTGACATTTTTGGGATATATTACTACTGAGTTCATGTTACCAGCCTCTCGAGTCTTAAAAAAAATTGAATAAGTACCAACGTGAGTATCTCTACAATGAGAATTTTTCACTTTATGACCATGGGATGATAAAGAATGTTCTTATTTCAAGGATGAATAATTATATTCCACACTTGATATTTTATAAGAACATGAATACTGCTACCAAAAATATCCCCTCTATGGGTCATTCATTAATGATAAAATGACTACCTATTTGTGTCTCATGCATTACAACTCCTATGTTTCAGACCTGAATCCCTATGCCACCAAGCCAAAGTCATGCTATTATTCCTCCATCTTTCATGCTTATATAAGAGATCAATAAAAGGAATGGAAATAGGGTTTGGAATTTCGCACTATAGGGGGAGTTAAACCATAAAGGAATTAGGATTATTGGGTGGATAAAAAATGTGTGTAGTTTTGATACAAGCAAAATTCTATTTTTATTTATGATGTAATGTCCCACCATAGGGGCTACTTAAAGGTGCCCTAAGATGGTGGCCACAAGACCTCAAGCATGCCTCCCTGAATTCTAGAGGCTTTCGAATAGTAGTGATGGCCTAGGTTTTGTTCGTGGATGGACTATTCCCTCATATATATGAGTGATAAGAATAGTAGATAATGATAATAAATAGTAGAATCATACATAAGAAATAGATGGAAGTAGAGAAATAATAATAGACATTTTACTAAAAAATAAGCAGATGCTATATAACAAATAGATATAACTGATGAAAAAGTTGAACAAAAATTACTATTCAAGGGATAGGGGATATGAGCATATAGTACATGCTATCAAGATGCACAAAAAGGCCAAAAGCTTCTACATATAGCATCCTGAGCATAGTCTTGGTCCTCTTCTATGATCTCTATCCTAAATATATTAATCAATCAAAAATCGAAATTCATATGCTTCCCTTTATCAATACATGAAACAATAAAGTCTTCTTGGGTACCAAAGGTGGCCCAAGTAGGGTGTGAGATATAATCTTGGCAGGCCACCACCCACGATCTCTAGGTGATTCCATTTCATGAAATAAATAGATGAATAGTGTTCCATAATAATAAATGAAAAAAAGAAATAAATGAAAAAATAAATACATTGTACTATATTCCACTTGGACACCCATCCAATTTACCTTGTTAAACATAAGTAGGTGAGTCTAAACAAAAGGATCCTACCAAGGTAAGTGATAGGTATAACATGTGTGATGGTGGGTTTTCCCCAATCTTGTGATTGGGCATGGAGGACATGTCCCTACAATTCCAGTACCAAAGGATAAATTCTTAATTGAAAACATTTATTTACCTTTAAATTCAATTTAAGAAAAACCTCTTTATAAAATATAATGATTTAACCTGATCCCATCCATGGCTATACTATTGGTATTTCTATATATCTCTCTATGGACTTGGTAGGAGTCCAATGCCTAAGGAGTCCATCTATGTGACCCAAAAATGATTTCCCAAGTGTCTCTCTAGCTATGGTGTGGCGATGTTTAGAACAAATGTCGGAGTCCATACTTGGTATCATATATAGGGGCCCAATTCTATGCCGTGTAATATTACAACCAACATTCCATAGAGCCCATCCAAGGGGTCTCCCCTAAGGAACCAGTGTTAGTCATATAGAGGGAAAATAGATAACACACTGTGAGCTCATCTCAGGCATATCTGATGTCTCTCATGATGTGTTTACAAGCATTTATAATTTAACAAGAAGGCACAAGAGTTGTCTCAAGGGGTACTTAAGTTGGATCCCCTTTGTTCCCACGTTAGTACTAAGGTGAAAGCAATAAATAATCAATGTACATTTATAACATGTCTAGTAAGAGGGACCATTGCATCCGTTCAAGACTTTATATCTTAGTAGGAATATTGGTTAGAACATTTCTCATTTCATGGTCCATTTATGGCATGTGGTGAAAGCCATTAAGAACTTGTACAATTAATTTAATTATAACATTTCAGTATGGCATAGTGTATAGTGGGTCTAACTCAGGGTTAAACCTCAAATTCAACTTTAACCATATGCTCAAGGAATTAGTTATCTGACAACACACATTAATAGGTGTTAAGAAAATTTAGAACAAAGGTTAAAATAGACCTCTAAGGTGTAGATCACCCATTTGGGTGGCACAAGTCAAGGAAATAAACCTAAGGGGTTGATTCTCCACTAACATAGGATGAAAAACACAAGGTTAGGTGCTTAATATAATTTTAAAAAAATAGAGGAAACTCCAGAAAGGTCCATCTCATGAAATAATGACTAATTTTATGTAACACAACAAAATGAGGGAAAATGACATCGACCAACTACTGTATCTTCATAGATCTTCCCTCATCCAACATCAACATTTTATTAGAGCTAAATTTGAATAAATAGATGAAACCATCAAATGACCAGCAAATGGGGAAAATGATCTTGCACCAAAATATTTCAAAATTTGGGCAGAATAATATGAAATATAAGGGATAGGATTTATAATATTATCTAGAGATTTATGATGGATCCTATGGTGAGTGAAATGGATTTCACATGGAGGAGGTATCACAAAAAATATCAGAGGAGGAAGAGGAGCTTCATATGTGAGGGAGGAGATCTCAACCACTAGAGAAAGGGAGTAGGAAAAGAGAAAAGGAAATAAAGAGTTAAAATCATCAAAGGAGGGAAAAAAATTTAATTTCACCCTCAAAAATAGGTGTTCACAGTTTCACTACATAGTTGTCCAAACCATGCACCAATCATGTGCCAAGCCACTACTTCACGGGAATCCCTGCATGGTTAGTCAGACAATTTGTTTAACCATTCAAAAATTGTGTGAAAATACTCTTCTAAAAACTATAGGTGGATCCCACAGTTTTGAACCTTGGTTTTCATGGTTGCAGAAAAACTGTGCGGCCCCTAGATCCCCATTTTCTATAGCCACACGATTTAAGGAAACCCTGCAGGATGGGTTTCCTGGTTTATACGAACCTTGTGACCTAGTCTACCTCTGAATAATTTGGGCCTCTGGGCTCCAAAGGATCCCTGTATAACCTTGAAACCTTCTTGACTCCATTAGAAAACATTATTAGGGACAAAAAAATGAATTTAAACTAAAAAACAATATGTACCTTTGGGAAAATACAAGACTTTACAACCTCTCCTCCTTAAGAAAACACATCTTAGAGTTTCCCTTTTATGGGTGGTAGAATGTCATCTGAGAAAAGTTTTATCCAATGCACATGTACATCGGTCACCCTCTCGCAAGTCTCGTACAATACATGTCCATGCTTCCAAATCTCCCAAACCAAAGGAATAGACCTATATCAGAGAGAATTCATGCTCTGATCAACGATACATATAAAATTCTCCCTAAAGGATGCATCAGCATCCATCTTTTTATCCTTATGGTCAAATGAATGAGATAGATCATGATGATACAATCGATATTGTGATATGAGGAAGACATCATACATGGAATGGTACCACTGAGGTTACAGAAATCGATAGGCTACCAGATTAACTCTCTTCACTACCTCATAAGTCCCGACATAATAATTTGATAACTTTCCATGTCTTTGGATTCATTTGTGCCCCAATCTAATCGATACACACAAAAAAGACCTAATGTCCCACCTCAAACTCCATATGTATATGGTAACGATTGGTATATGACTTCTTCCTAGATGGATCTATATCCATACACTTTCGAATCAGTTGGAAATTCTCTGGAGTCTCTTGAACAAGATGAGAACCCAGTAGAGTTTCCTCACCTGGATCAAGCCAGTAAAGAGGTGAACAGAATAGTATAACATAAAGGTCCTTTTATGGATCCATCTAAATCATTTTTGGGAAGATATTGTTATATTAAAACTCATCTAGAGAAATATTATTCTACCATGAACCTCCAAAATCAAGGATGTAGGCTCTAAGCCTGGCCTATAACACCTGTATAATCTATTCGGACCGCCCATTAGTCTAAGGGTGGTATTACATACTCAAGAGAACCTATGAACCCAGTTCCCTAGAAACCCTTTCCAAAACCATGTTGTAATGTAGGATTTCCAATATTAAATGATAGAATGGGTGACACCATGAAGTTGTATTATATCTCATATATATATCCTTACTAACTCATCAATAGAGAAGGTCTCCTAGATTCATAGGAAGTGTGCGACCCTAGTCAGCCTATCGATAGTCATCTATAAAAAATATCTACCTCAAGGGGATCTCAGAAATCAAATCATGAAATCTATGGTGACATCCTTACATTTACACTCAGGAATAGATTGAGGCTGTAGAAGTCCAATAGGTCACTGGTGCTCTCTCTTCACCTACTAACAGGTGGAGTATCGAGTGATAAAGCCTAATATCTTCCTCTTCATACCTAGCCACCAATACTAATGGAGGAATTTTTTGTACTTATTTGTAAGACCAGAATGAACTACCCATATAAATGAATGAGATTCCCTCATCATCTCTTATCTTATATCATAAGGTACCCAAACATGCCCATGGAAGAGTATGATCTCATTCTCATCAACAACCCAACCAGAAGGTGGATTCTCACTTGTGACACTCTCCCTCAAAATGAATCCCTTGAATTGAGATAACTACCTCATCTAGACCATATCCATAAGGGAGGATGTCACTTCTAGAGCTACTAAAACTTGAGGTACATTTTGTTCTTGAACCACCATATATATCTTAGAGAATAGAGCCATCAACTGTCACTCACTACAAGCCTCCCTGATGGCTTGCGTAAGATTCATCTGGATCAAGGTGTCAACTATAGAATTTACCTTTATATGTGTCTAAGAAAGATCTAAATTGAATGATTTCAGGTATTCCACCCACCTTTGTTGCCTCAGATTCAAGTCTCACAATGTAGAGATGTATTTTATACTTTTATGTTCTATGTAAACAATGAACTTCTCACCCTACAAGTATTTCTTCCAATATCATAGAGCATGAACCAAGGCTGCTAACTCGATGTCATTAACAGGATAATTCCACTCATGGGGCCTCATACGGAGGGCTCCATATGCTACAACTTGATCACCCTACATCAGAACTAAACCCAACACGATTCTTGAATAATGACATCAAATAGTAAAACATTTACTTGGCTCGGGAAGAATTATGATGGGCACTAAATTTAGTCTTTCCTTTAACTCCTAAAAATCTACCTCACAAGTTTATGTTCAGTTTAATGTTACACACATCTTGGACAATCACATAAGCAGAACTTCTAGGAATGAGAAATTCTAGATGAATTTTCTATAGTATCCATATATCCCCAAGAATATATAAATTTCAAACACATTCTTGGGATGCTCCTAGTAAACCATGGAAATCACTTCTCAGGGTCAATTGATATGCATTTCATTGATATGATATGACCTATGAAGTGAACCTTGTTGATCCAAAATTGGCATTTACTAAGCTTTGCATATAAATGGTGCTCTCTCAGTGTACTCAGTACAATCTCATGGTGATTGGCATGGTCATGTATGGTTTGTAGGTACACTAAGATATAATCTATGAAAACAAACAAAAATGAATCAAGGTACTGCTGGAAAACATGATTAATCGAAGCCATTAAAACTAATGGGGCATTTGTTAGACTGGATGGAATGGCCGGATACTTGAACAAGCCATACCTACTATGTAAAATTGTACATGGTATGTATGATGTCCTAACTCACAAATTATGGTAGCTAGACCTCATATCGATCTTGGAAAAAATAATTTCTCTTTAGATCTGGTTGAATAGGTCTTTTATCCAAGTAAGTAGATATCAGTTCTTCACCATGAGCTAGTTTAGTTAGCAATAATCCATGCACAATAGAAGGGTACCATCCACCTTCTTGTAGAAAAGGATAAGTGAACCCCAATGTGATGTGTTTCACTGCATAAAAACCATTTCCTCTTAATTTTCAAGATTCTTTTTGATTTCCTCAAGATTTATAGGTGTTATTCTATATGGAGGAATGGACACTGGTGCTGCACCTGGAACATTCTCTATGGTGAACTCAACATCTCTCTCAAGGGTTAATCTAGAGAAATATTCAGGGAAGACAACCCTGAAATGATCCACAATGGAAGGAAATTCCACAAGATACATTCACTAATCTCTCATAATGAGAGTAGAAATTTGAGATTTCATTCCACCTAGACCATTAATCTTGAGTCTTGAATGACTATGCTGGAGATCCCATTCACCCTTATAGATATATGTACTACCCTTGGGTGATGTGAAAGATACCTGATGGAAAAAATATATCCACTTGGGGTTGATAAGGAAAAATCATGTCCATGTGGAGAATCTTTTAAAATTCTGTCATCTTGAGGACCAAGAAACTCTATAGAAAATGGTACTCACCTATTTCAAGGGGTACTCATTTCACTAGAATATAACCTTTATTCAAATTACTAAGGGTGTGTTGGGGTTCAAAACCCCATTGGAGTACTCTATCACTAATCCCAGACATCCCATAGTTGTTGTATAAAGAAAAGACTATGATTCGCCTATATCAAAAAAGGAATATACTAGAGTAGAGGCTACCAAAATAGTACCTATAACCATAGAAGTCCCTAGACTCTATTCCTCTGGTGTGTGATAGACTATGTAAATAAGGCCTTAACCACAACCCTGAGATGCTTCCAGAGTAACCTGAACATATTCGATCTGTTGACATTGAAACTCTAAGACCTGGCTGCCTCATCCATGGAAACCTTCTCGGCCCGAACATCCTTTTGAAGACCAACTTCCATCATTTCAAGGAATCAATGATACTGAACCTAAAGGAAGTGCTGGAACATAACCCCTCTCACTTTGAACTAGTGAAAAGTATTAGTAGAAACATTAGAGGTGGCCCATATTTCCACAATCTTGTCGCTTGATCGAGTTCCTCATACACTAGTACTTTTTAGGACCTGGTCCTCCACACTAGTGGCACACCCCATAGTTGTCTATGTGTGTCACCTGAATGGTACTTCCCCCAAATTTATCCTCGAAACTTCACTTCCAGTTTTTGGATAAACTAATACTCTTCCTATAAGATGACCTTCCTTGTTTCATGTATCTGAATTCCCTCAGGTTCTGATCATTGATGAGGGTTTGGTTCACTATCTCTAAAATGGTGGTCATCCAAAACATGTTCACCTACAAGAATATGGCATATAAAATTCCATCACCAAATACCCTCGTAGTTGTCAACTCATCACCAGACATGGTCCGTGTGAAATTCTACAATTTGGTGAAGAAATCTAACTATTACATCACTTACATGTCACCTTACCGAAGGTGCCTAAATTCTTGAGCAATATCTATTCTCAAATTATGAGGAATGAAGTAGTTGAAAAAGGGTAATTGGAAGTCTTCCTAGACAATACCTTGATGTCGAACAACCTAAGTAAGAACATACCACCAACGTTTTGTGGAATCATGTAGAATTTAGGTTGTCAGCATGAACCTTTGCTCTGTAGTCTTCCTGATGTTTTTAAAGATAGACAGCATAGCCTCTATCCATGATTTAATAGCCTCAGGTCATCCATCCCTTGAGAAGGTGGGAGTAGGATGCTACTAGAACTCATGGTTTTTCTCTTCCATAGAAGGATCAGGTTGAGGATCACCCTGAACTGATTGAATAATGTGGAAGAAGTTGTCCTAGAATAGGGTGTCAGAACCCATATGAAAGTATGTAGGAAGTTCCTTAGGTGACACTATAGGAGGTATCATGGGTGGATTAGATCCCAACACCTCATGAGTATGTACATTTCCACTTTCATATTAAACAACATGATGTCTCTGTAGTGGCATAGCTCTACAATTTCTAAGTGCATGCATTGGATAGGATTTATAACAAATGGGGAAAGTGATAAATCATTGACAAGCACAATCCCATATTACTAAAGAAACACACCCCTATACATACTCATGGATATAGGACTAGGTTAGAATAACGAGTCACAGAAAGATCATAGGAGACACGGCTTACAGCTCAATACTATGGTTGGTCAGGTTCAAGGTCTCATAATGCGCATTTAATGGGACCATTTCATTTTAATAATTTCATTCATTTTAATTTATTTATATTCATTATTATTTATTTGTTATTATTACCATGGAAGAGTTAATTGTGTCACCAATTAAAATTTATTAAGGCTCATACTCATTATAAATTTAAATTACTGCATCAAGTAACATAATTCTAAACAATACACCTGACAAGGAGTGAAATAGGCCATTGGTTGTGTTAGGATTGGATGATCTGTCATTGGAACTGACCAATAAAACCAACTAATATAATATTCTTGGTCAATTGAACCAATTTTTTCATCATAGAGAATAATATCACACTACAGGGCATAACAGATAATGAAAAACAATTATCACATGTAATACAAACAATACATGTAGAAAAGTAAATATGGAATGGAATAATGCATGGAATCTCAACCCTAGAGTGCCTAGTATGATGAATGTTCTTAGAATTATCTCTAATCATTAGTATAGGGATAAACATCCCATTTAAATAATATCATACTTAATAACAATACAAATCAAGTGAGTCACTCAATGGTGAAATCTATGAAACTGTAAAAATGCAAGAAATAATAGCATTTACCCATCCTAAGAAATTTGGGTTTCCACTATATGTGGGTTAGCTACTCCCAAGAATAGTCGCATTACCAAATCACATTATCCTAGTCTCCTATATAAACCCAAATAGTAAGATGTAATGAAAAAGAGATATAATACCACTTTCTTGTGACCCACCCCAATTTCCACTTAAAGGTTCCCCGAGATAGTGGCCATAAGACATCAAGTGCACCGACCCAAATGCCAAAGGATGCCAACTAGTAGTGAGGGAATAGGGTGTGTCTGTGGAATGAAAATGCCCTTATAGATTTGAGTGATCACTACTGTAGATAATGATAATAAATAGTGGATTCATACATTAGAAACAAATAGAATTCGAATGATAATAATAATATAATTGAAACTAATAAGCAATAAGTAGAAGCTAGAAAATAAAAAGATACAACTAATGATGATGTTTTACAAAAATGAATATGCAAGGGGCAGGGGATACAACCATATACTACATGCTACCAAAATACATAAAAAGGAAAAATATTACTATAACTAGAATCTAGAGCATAGTTGTGGTCCTCTTCCTCTATCTCCATCCTAAATTTAAACATCAATCAAGAATCAGAATTTGTATGCTTCCCTTTATCAATACCTGAAACCATAAAGTTTGCTTGGGTACCAAAGGTAGATCAAGTAGGGTGTGATATACAATCTAAGTAGGATGCCACCCGTAGTGTCTAGGTTAATACATACATTTCATGTAATAAATAAATGAATAGTGTGCTATATTAATAAATGAAAAATGGAAATAAATGAATAAATAAATACATTGGATTGGGTTCTACTTGGATAGCCATCCAATTTACCTTCTTCATCCTAAGTTGGTGAGTCTGAACTAAAGGATCTAGAAAAGTTAAAGTGAGATGTATAGCATGTTAGAAGTTGGGCTATCCTCAAACTTGTGATTGGGATTCGAGGATGCGTCCCTACATTTCCAGAACCAAATGATCAATTTCCATTTTAAAAAAATTATTTACCTTTACATTCAATTTAAGAAAAAACTCTTTATAAAATATAATGAGTCACCCTAATCCATTCTATGACTATCATAAAATAATTTCCATGTATCGCTCTAGGAGCTTAGTAAAAGTCCAATGCCTAATGAGTCTATCCATGTAACCCAAGAATGAAGTCCCAAGTGTCACACTGGGAATGGTTTGGGGATGTGAATAAATAACCAATGATTAAATACCTAGTTTATTATATAGGGGCCTGAGTTTCTCTCATGGAATGGTACAACCAACATGCCATCGAGCACATCCAAGGGGTCCCCCTAGGGAGTCGGTGTCACTCGTCTGGAGGAAAAAACAGATAATGCATGGAGATCCCATCTCAAGCATAGCTAATGTTACCCTTCATATATTTACAAGAATTTAAAATTTAACAAGAAGGAACATAAGTTCATCCAAGGGGTCCTTAAGTTGGAAACCATTTTTCACCCTCGACACTAAGGTGATATCCTTAAACAATCAATGTACATTTATAACGTGTTTAGAAAGAGGGATTATTTCATCAGTTCAAGACTTTATATCTTAGTTTTCATATTGGTTGGGGAATTTATCATTTAATGGTTCATTTATGGCATGAGTTTCAAGGCATTGATCACTTTTCCAATTAATTTAATTCAAACATCTCATTGTGGATCGGTTTATAGGGGGTCTAACTCATGGATAAACCTAGATTTCAACTAAATCCATAGGCTCAACGCATTTGTTATGTGAAAACACACCTCAATAACTGTTAGTCCATTTCAAAAAAAATGGTCAAATATGAATCTAAGGTGTATCTCCCCCATTAAGGTGGAATAAGTCAAGGCAATCAACCCAAGGGGTTGATTCTGCACTAACATGGGTCGCATAATGCAACGTAATGCATTCAATTTAATTTCAATGACAAATCAAGGGTGGCACCCGAAGGGTCCGGCTCACCACATAGTAGTGAATTTTATATAAAACAATTAAATGAGGGTAATAGCCTAGAACACCTACCTTATCCTCATAGATCTTCCCTCTTCCAAATTTGACCTTTGATTCAAGAAAAATCAGAAGAAATCGAAGAAACTATCAAATTCCCTAAAAATGGGGAAAATTATTTTTCATTGAGATATTGCAATAGATGGGAAGAATAACATGAAATAGAAGATAAGTATAAGGAATATTACTGAGAGATTCCATATGGATCTAATTCTAATAGAAATGGAGTTTGTATAGAGGATGTATCACAAAAACAATGAGAGGATGAGGAGTAGATTTGTATGTGAGAGAGGAGAGCCCAGCTGATAAAGAGTGGGAGGAGGAAAGGATAAAAGGAAAACAAGAGTTAAAATAATTTAATTAGGGAAAAATATAATTTCATCCTAAAAAATAGTTGTGCTAGTTCGGCCACATGGTTGGGAAAAATGTGCACCAACCGTGTGTCAAGCCACTACTTCAAGGGGCACCTCGTATGGTTAAGTGTACGGTTTGTTTAACCATGGGAAAACCATGTGAAAAAACTCTATTAAAAACTATAGGTATATCTTATGGTTGTGATCCTTAGGTATAACTATTACAAACAAATTATGTGGTCCCCAGGTCCCCACTATCAAGAGCCTCACAGTTTAAGGAAACTATGCAGTCCGGGTCGTACGGTTTTGACTAACCATGAGGCCCAGTATGCCTCTTAATGTTTTGGGCCTATGGGCTTCGAATGGGCCCCAAAAAACCCTAAAACCTTCTTGAGTACTTTATACAACATTATTAGGTCCAAAAAAATGAATTTAAACAACAAAAAAATTTTCCATACCATTAGTAAAAGTCAGGATGTTACATATAAAGTTGTCTAGTTTGTGTAGACATATGTATATAAAAATATTTACATAATATGAGATCTACTCAGTGGATGGAGTTATCAAACTAATACCTTCTATTTTACATGTGGTGATGTTTTTATTAGTATATGGAATTTTTACAAGGTTTTGTGATCACACATTATTAATGAGATATACGATGAGTTTATCCGGCCAATGTATCTATGGAATAATGATGAATAAAAACCTTCCTTTTCCTGTATGCTGTTGAAGATATCCAAGAACATTATGAGGAAATACCCCCACCAAAGGGGTTATGTGCATTATAAATCATGGGTGTTCATTTTCTTGGAACCCAATGGGAAGGGACCCAAATGCTAACATCCAATAGGGTGTCCTTCATTGGAAAAGTAGGGAATTCCTAGTATTTTTTGTCTCACATTAGTTCAAGTCCAATATGACCAATGGCGGTATACAATTAATTATCGCATCCCTACCATAACCTAACTCACAGAATTCTTAGTGATTTGTTTGAGTGTCTACATGATGACGTTCTACAAGTCTAATGATGGTGTAAGTTCAGGGACATTTTTCATGGTATCCAAATTAGTAGAATGGGAACCCATAGGGTTGGAAGCCCCTATATTACTGAAGATTCATCAGTTCCTATTTCATATTACTATGTGGAAATCTCTTTGCCATATTTCAGGGACATCCCAAGTACTGTGGGGATAGATTATAGAAAAAAATAATTCCAATGCAATATTGAGTGTAGTCAGCATCCATAGAGGTAAATTTTGACCATTCATTCAAGAAGTATCAATCATCCATACCCTATCTTTGAATCATAAGTAATCTCTAAAAATTGTGAACCATGTCTAATATCTAAACATTTTCTCATATGGGGATACTCTTGTAGAAAAATTTACTAAAAAAACCATGGTAATTATGAGATTGGTTCATATATGATGTCCTTTAGAGACTATTAATTAGTAATGAAGATATAAGGTGGGGTTATTTTAAATGATAACACTCACTATAGATTTTTATGTTAATTAAAATGAATTCAACAACTTACCATGTCCCCAAATACACATGTTTGATCTAAGAGGCATCCAATGGTGACTCGAAAACTTTTTTTATATAGATTATGAGGAATCTAAAATGGTAATTGATCTTCCCCCATAAATTTCATCCATGGGGTTGAGATCTGGGAATGATATAGCATGTATTTCTTCATATCTGCAAGGTGTGTTAACTAAGAGAATCCCTCAAGTTGAAGTTGTCACTATTGTTCGTTAAGGAAAAAATTGTCATATGGCCCATTTGAATCCATAGGGTGATAGTGGTGAGGCCTTGAACTCACCCAAGAAACCTCATGTATGGACTAGTCAACCAACTAATATTAAAATGGATATAGCAATTGAGGTTGATCTTTGATGACATAGCCACCATCGCCAATAGGAAACCCAAGATCCAGTTTCCCATCCTTTGACTACAACAGAGAGATATAGGAATCTAGTGAAATCAAGAAGTTTCGGGTCCTCTTCTTAGTAAACTTTGAATAATTAGATTACATGAGGCTCGATGTGGATGGGCTTTAGTGGGATATGCCTTTCGATGATAGAGACCTATGGATACTTATTCAAAATGGTGTGTGTGTTATGTGACTTGGATATATCTAGGAACCCCCTAATTTTAACTCTAACACCAACCCTGTCGAGGTGGGGACATACATCCTAGAGATTGAGATGATTATATATTCTACGGATGATTGAATCTCCACCACAAATTGGGTAACTACCATGATGGACTGTGGAACCAATAAAGGGGTGGAGTATTAGTCTATTAATTATTGGGGTGACTTTGTTTGCCCTAAGGATTTATTCTTTTACCTATCTCATCTCCTCCTTTTTGAATAGAATAATATTATTGATACAATTGTAACCATGATTTGTAACAAGAAGGGGAAGGATCACCTAGAATATTGTCACTGAAATATGCCCCAATAGGTTCCCCTATCGAGGCTAAGAGATAAACTTCTGAATCAGGGTAACTATCCTTAGGTAATAGTATCATAGAAGAGAAAATATCTAGGTAATATTCCCAATTACCCCCCCCCCACCCCTAGTGTTTCTATTCAAACTGTTAAGTACCACCCCCTAGTCTAAGGTAAAGAAATAGTGAAGAATAAAGACACTATCCAAGAACATCATCTTCCAGGGTGAGTCTTCTCAACACCATTTATCTTAGATCTGTCTTATTTTTATGTGTGACCATTAATTATTGTGTATTTCACAATCCATTTTTCTTTACTCTCGCAATGGATATATCACTGATCCATTGAGGACTGAGGGGGACATTCTATATGATTTAGAGACTCACATTGGATAGTTTGTCCCTTTGACAAGATAAGTTTTGAGAGATGATGTCATGTCCATTACCATAGATGGAGGGAAAGGGGGAGTCCTAGTAATGTCAAATATTCCTTGTAGGAAATTATGTAGAAACCCCAAACTGTTTCCCTTGTGATATTTTAGTCCCACCACATATACTGGAGGATCATGCGACAAATATGTCTAGCCTTTCCATCATCCTCAGAAGGGTTTTAAAGGTCCATGGACCTTCCTATGAAGGTGTCATTATTGAACCTGGCTTAAAGGGAACTAAAAATTTCATACCTGTTGAAAAGACTACAAATGAAAATGACAGCGGAGTAATTTGGGTCCTAATCCCAACATCTCAGATACCCCTAATGGTAAGGATGTAAATACACTTGAATAATTATATAATTAAATAGTAAAAATGGAATAAAGTTCTCAAGATATTGACATTAATGTCACCTTAGAGGAGTTTGAGTTTTTTATAATGAATTTGTAAGACATGAGTTTTCATTTTACTTATCCTACAAACAAGTTCATCCTTTTTATGCCCAACTCATTAACTCAAATACCTTTACTTGTACAACTTTTTGCATATAAAAAGTTTCCATAACAACACATGACTAGGGCATCGAGGTTCCCCCTATCCCTATTGCTAAAGGATTATTGGTTCAAGGTCTTGAAGTGTGATTTTCTTATGAGCCTTCTCTAGTGAGTCCCAGGTAAACCCTAGAATATTATCCTCATAGAGAGATCCCAGTACACATTATTGAGGATGGGAATACTAGGTAGAAATTAATCTAAGAGGATAATTCATCAATGGGTGAGTGTAATCAAATACTTTGATAGCCTTTTTGACTCTCTCTTTTCTATCTCCCAATGCATGAGACAAATTCATTTATATTTTAGTGTTGTTATCTCAAATGGTTGAACATTATGGGGAAACCGCCATCCCTGCTCAACTGATGGTGCAAGGTGAGGGAAGCACTACTCCCTAAGGGGAAATTCAAGATGCCTCCATAAGAAAGTTTATTTTGGGGTGTGTCTCCTCCTATGATAGTGGCTCCAAGATGTTCTTATAAGATCAAGAATCATTTTACATTTCACGTAACTTTTTCCAGTGAGGCATTTTAAAGCTATTTTTAGAGACACCTCCTAAAAACATAACCTCTAGACTTCACCAACTCTAAACCATGTTCTCTACTTTGGATATGGAGGTTTTGATTATCACAAAATCCATCATTCTATGAAGGAGGTTATCTTTCACCAAGAGTAAGATAAAATTTGTGACTGACCAAGGCATGATGTCTTATCCAATTTGATTTCCCCAAAGAGACTATATCCTATTTGGAACTCAATCAATCATGGAAGTGGAAGAGAATCAATGAAAAATTGTCAATAAATCCCCTCATATGATACTTCTTCGAGAAGACTTAGATTTTATCAAGGAAGAGTTTGTATAAATCAACAAATACATAAAGAGGGTATAATTATAAGGAGAGGATTATGTTTCTATGAAGAAGGAGAAAATTCATCATGATTAGGAATTCATCTCCACATATAATACTATGCTTTGAAAGCTATATATAAGGATCGGGCTTCACTTTAATAGATTAAGTCCTATGTTCAGTAAAACTTGTAAAACATGGCATAGAGACTCCAACATGTGGAAGATACTATGTATTTTGATATATGAAGAGAAAAAAATCATTCCTTGATCATTTGATTATTTTCTCCAACCTATTGAATAAAATTACATAAGAATAGACTCATTTAAATTAATATATTTGTGTCCATATATCTAAATCATAATGAAAGGAATATAAGAACACACCAAAATTTTCTTATTTACATGACCAAGTAAGTATAACTTTATTTTTGGCGAGGCCTTTAAAATTGGGCTCATTGAATTTTCTCCTTTTCCAAAAGTATATTAAGGTCTAGAAAGACAGACCAATTACATTGATGTTTTAGGTCAAATATAATTGACCAATAGTGTAGGAGTAATAATCCCAAATGAGGTTTGTGGGCCATGAATATCCTAACTCCCCCCAGCCTATCTTTTTTTAAAGAGAACGTATAGCTCATGATATTTGGATTTTTTGGGTGGTGAGATGAATACATAGGGAATGACTATAGGGAATGTTAGAAAATTAGTTTCCATTAAATAATTTCAAGGTAAAAAAATTATAAAAGGATCTAATCTTGAGGATGATAATTCCACAATTTAACATGCCACGTTTTGAGGAACTCATTAAGAATATATAATTTGAGGTATATTAAGCATAGTCAAATAAATGTGTCTATCAGAGTCCAATGTCATGACTATAAATAGAGAAGGGAACCATGAGGGTTTGGGTTACCTCAAGTCCATGAATTATGGATCATCATAATATGGGTATTTGGATACATAATAGGGGATATTTGGTCTTGATCATATCATTAACTGGGCAGCCACAATCTCATTTTGATGATGAGTGGATCCTGTAAGGATTTTCTACCTTGATTAAGCTCATGGGATGGTGTAGTGGATATTTTATATTTTAGTTGATCCAAAATGAAGAATTTCGGAAGCACTATAGGGGGTATTCCTTTTAAGTCCTTACCTTCAAGAAAAAAATTCATTTAATTTGATTATGACATGGTTTGGTCATAAAAAATGAGATGATATCTTAAGCTTTGTATTCTCATATGGATTATGCTCAGTGTGAGAAAAAAGAGGGGTTGGGGAGATTACCCATATTGTGTGACAACATTGGAAAGGACTTTTTATGATGAACAGAACATGATTGATTGAAAGGGTGTTGTATCACAGTTTATTATCATGCGACTTAGACCAATAGTTTCTATAGTTTAAGTTCACTAATCTTTGACCCAAGGGTATGTGGAAAATGAACAAAATGGACCCTACCAAACCTGAAAGGATGTCCCAGTATACCTGGATGTGGTGGGGGGTTATAAATTATGACCATGGGGGATTTCAAATCAATATGAATTATGTGGGACAAGTGAACAATGAGTGACCATAAACCCTATTTGAAAACCATCTTCAGTTTTGACATTGTTAAAGCATATAGAGATAAAAGGATTACCTACTAAGGTGATAGTGCCTCTGGTTGATGGGCCATTTTTGGGAACTTATTATATAGATCCAATTTGTGGAATATTATTCATAGTAAGAATAAAGGCTTCCACTAGAATTAATTTCTCTAATCACTGATAGAAAAAAATTAACGATTTCAAAGATACGAGTTCCCCCAAGACAAGGGAATGATGTGTGGAGGGGGATGTGTCTAAGCATAAAGGAAGAATTTGGACTAACTTTTTCCATAGAGTGTGAATTTTCCTAAATAGATTTAGATTACATGTAATGAATGGGGATGGTTGTTTCTGTGATAGGTTCTTGAATAACAGAACATGAATTTATATCTCCTACATGAACTAGAGTTGTGTGAAGAAGGAAAGGAACAATGCTCCTATTATTTTCAAATGAAGGGCCTAGGTTAAGGGAACAGGGTGGCACTAAATATCTTATTGAATAAGGAATCAAGCCACATGTATTTCTTAAGGATATATAGGTTAGTAGTGTGGTAGGATACCAACACCAATATTAGTGACCTCTCAGGTGATGACCAAAGTGTTACACCATTTTACATCATAAAATAGGGATTTGAACCATGTAGTTTTACATCATGTCGTGAGGACTTCCATTATTCATTTTATGTTCAAGAAACAAGGACATTCCATTTCATGGAGATTCTGCCAATATTTCTCCATCATTACCTGGGAATTAAGAGGGATGGTTGTAAGATGTGGAATTAGGATTTTGAGATCTAAGAAAATGATATGGGACAAGGGAACAAGGTATGATCACAGATCATTTTCGAAAGAATATTTTCATTTCAATGCTGTTAGAGAATAAAGAGATAAAATGTAATGACCCAAACTTTCATTAATGAAAATTCCACTTGATCTAATTAAATGTTTTATTATGGTTATATAAAATGTGAACTTCATTGGTTTTATGTTTCTGGATTTTAAAATATCGTAATTAATTGTGACTGTTGCTAATATAGTCATTGAACAGTGATCACATGATTAGTATAAATATAGGGCTTTAACAAATCCAATTTACTCAGACAAAGGAAGCGATGGCCTCATCCAGTAGACTTTCCCCGTATGAATTCCATTTATCGGATCTCAGAAAGGAGGAGGAATTATTGGGCATCTATCTTGACCAATCCCAAGCTAAGCTTGAATAAATTAATCTTGAGTGGAACTGGCTACAGGAGAAGTGGAAGTTAATAAAGATTACCACCCGAGCGATGTTATCCGAGACACCCCAAGAGTATGTCACCATCGCACACCTTACCCTTTCGTCTTATGTGGGTGTTATAAGGGGTTATGTAACAATACCCTAGCACTATGAAAATGTAAATTATTTTTCTATAAATAATGTGCATTCATTTTATTATTGTTACTTTGTAAATAGTTTTTAATGCACAAATAGTATTTTTAGTTAATATTCAACTGAGAAATCTATTTTGATGAACTAATGGATTTTTGAATTAAATAATATTTTCATAAAATATTATTATTCAATTACATTTTGTTAAATATAAATGATCATATAATTTTATGAATGAAATTGTAATTTTTATTAAGGTTTGAAAACTGTTTGTGTCAAAACCCATGAATTTTTTATAAATGTCGGTTTTTATTTTAAAAGTAAAAATTAAAATATTTATAAAATTATTTAGATAAAATGAATATTATTTTTTTAATCAGGACGTCGAAATTATCCAATGGTGAATTTTTCATAATTTTCTGAGATAGTCGAATTTTTGGGTAAAAATTAAATATCGTTTAAATATATAATGTGTTTTATGACATCATAATGACCCAATAGTGAAGTAATAAAAATACTATAAACATTATTTTTGGACAATATATGTTTTATCATTAAAATAATGTGATTTTAGATTTGTTTGATTTATTTTACAAAGCTTTTGTGGACCCTCCAAGACTTATAAAACATTTTGTCTTTTTAAATTGTTTTCCTTGAGAGTGTGACTCACCTCCACATAAGCAACCCTATTATTTTAATAAGTTCGGCCATTGGCCTTATAAAATATTTTTTTCCACTCCACTTTGGCAAAAACCATGGGCAAAAACCAGGGTCTGGATTGTGGTATTGATTAGTTTAATGTGAGGTGTCCCAAACCTAAATAATAAAAAATTCCCTCTCATTTCCTATATAAACCCACCCAATCTCCCACTTCCTCTTCACTAAAATCCTTTAGAGTTCAACAAACCCCTGAACTCATATCTCTAGAATCCTCCCAAGGTTCCCCAATCTCCCAAGAAGCATCTCTCAAGCCTCTCCCAATCCTTTGGGATCACACTTCCAAATAAGGGATTTCTTCCTTTCTCATTTTTGTCTAATTTTCTTTAAGTTTTTATGCACTTTTGTTTTCAATTAAAAATGTTGGGGTATGATTTCACACCTCCCCCATACATTCCTATTTATGTTTGGATGATGGGATACCCCTTTATCTCTCATTAAATCCTCCCATGTACATCTGTTACCATGCTGAAATTCCGTGAGGGTTTTCTCTCTCCTCTTTTACATCCAAGTAATTATTTTGTATTATGAATCTAAATTCCATTACATTTGTTGGGACATGTATCCATATTATCCCCTTACTATCAATTTTATGTACATATGATGAGACACCCTTTCTTATCTCATCAACTATTTTCATGAATCCTTATGTCACGTTGTTATGCTGCCGAAATTGCACCGCGTTTTTCCATGCCAAGATCATTGTGTAGTGAATACCATACCCATGTATTTATCAAGGGTATTCAGATTTATTCACATATACCTATTTAATTGTACTTTCATGTATTTATTTCACATTAATTAATTTTTTAATAACTTATTATGTTTATTGATTCCATGTCATATGATCCATGTGGCACACTTATGCATGAAATGAAATGTTTAAGAAGGGTGTGCCCTGATAGCACTCTAATGCATTGGGTAAAGTATAGTATCATGATATGTCATGTGCAATGGGTGTTGACTCATTCTAATTCAAGTTAAATGTGTTTTTACTCATGATTCATGTGCAATGAGTGTTTACTCATGCTCCATGTGCAATGATCCTTGGCTCATGCTAATTCCATGTTAAGTGTTGTTGCCACATTTCCATGTTATGATTATCATGTTTTATCATGACTTTATGTTAATGTTTCTCTTGTTCTCCATTGATATTCCTATTTTCTAATATGTATTGTATTACTCATTTTACTCCATGTTTATTCCCTTATTGGGCTTTATAGCTCACCCTTTTCTTATGCATGTCCTCAGGTTATCCCATGAAATGCTAAGTATGAGGGAATGTAATGGTCATGTAAAGGAATTTTTCAATAAAGATGTTGTGTTTTTTATGTTATAAGTTGTTATGTAATGTTCTGAATCCCCAAAGACACTAGATCTCTTGATCTTCTATGTTGTATCAAGTGAAGAGTTTAGGTAATAAATCAGGTTTAAGTGTGTAATAAAAAGCAAGGTTGTTATAGTTGGTATTAGAGGATAGGTATAGTTATTTTTGGGATTGGGATTAGAAAACCCGAGTGAACACTTAGAGATAAAAATAAGTATAATAAAAACATCCCTAAGTATTGGTGAGTATTTATTAAGTGGTTTATCAAGAAAATACATCCATGTCTGTATACAAGCAGGTAGAGGCGGCTCTGGCACAGATGTATCCTAGGGGTAAAACCCGAAAACACCGCTTTGAGCTTGACTCAAACGTGAATTGGTGGACGACAATGGGCCTTGCTGCACTTTTGGTTATGAAAATCCTATGGGATATGCTTTGGTAAATTCATAATATTAGTATGAACCCTTATTAATGGAATTAAAAAAATTTCCCCTAAGATTATATGTTAGAAAGTAGATCATGGATAGCATAGATTGAAGCCTACAGATTCATAAGTTAAGGAAATAAAAGTTATTTATAAGTCATCAGTTTTTTCCTTAGATTACCCTTTATGTGTTACCCCTAACTTTCCTTTTATTCCATGTAATGGCCGGTAATAGGAGGACTCGAGCTAACAACTGATGTGAAGATTATTGTGATGACAGTGCAATGAGATGCCCAATCCGATGGGAGTGAGAATCGCAAACTTTGTCACACTTATCTCCCAGTTAACTCAATATTTGAATAGAAAAAACGGGTCAATAGGAACGTTCAACCCCCCCCCCCCCCCAATAAAGAACAAGTCACTCTCAAGAGCTTTATGAGACAAAGGCCTCCTACTTTTAATGGATCGTTTGACCCCTCAATCACCGAACAATGGATCAACTGCATTGAAAAGATCTTCTCCATCCTTCAATGTTCTGAACAAGAGAAGGTTCTTATAGCTGCTTATCGTATGGAAGGTGAAGCCAATCAATGGTGGGTGTTGATCAAAAATATGAATCATGAGGAAGAGATTGAGGCGTTGGAATGGAAGGATTTATGAAAAAAAATCGATAAATAATTTCCGTGCACCCTCCAATAAAAGATGGAAAGGGAATTCCTTTACCTCAAGAAAAAAGACGATGAATCTGTTTGAGCATATAAAAGGCTTGCAGGATACGCCTACATCTTTTTCGTTACCCACGAATGCAATGTTGACCTCTTCTTTGGTGGGATGAAGCCTGGCATACAGAAAGTGTTGGCGATACTTGACTTTGACAGCTATGATGAAATTGTCCGATGTTCCCTCAAGGTCAAAATGGAGATCGAAGAATCATATGGGTATCATGGGGATAAGAAGCGTAAGGTGGAATTCAATGCTGGTAGTCTGATGGATAAATCCAATGGTGCTAAAAAGATCCAGCACCCCACTTGCCAAAGGTACAGAAAGAAGCACCCTAGAAATTGTCTGAAGGGGACGAGGAAATGCTTTAGGTGTGGAAGAGAAGGGAACCTAGTTGTTAACTGCCGACAAGAAAAACCCGCGGCTGCAATAGAGGATAGGAATGTTCTATTCTAACCACAACGTGTTGTTCATTGCTACAACTACAAATAATCAGGGCATCTTTCAAATCAGTTCCCTAAGACAAGGTTTTTTGGAGGTAACCAACAACCTCCAAGGCACCAAGGGAGATCTTTTTCCATAACTACTACCTAAGTGAACCCCAAAAACTAAGTGGTGATAGGTACGCTAGTTATTCATTCAAGAATAGAAAATGTATTTTGTGATTCAGGTTCTATGAATTCTTTTATATCCCAAAATTTTAGTAGTACAATCCCAGCACCACTACAAATCATGGAAGGAAAGATGTCGGTGAGTATGGAAAATGGGGAAATCATTTCATCCCATGAATATAACTCCTCCCCAGTCATAATCTATGGATTTAATTTCATGGAAAACCTTGTAATACTCCCTCTGGTGGAATTTGATGCAATTATTGGTATGGATTATCTTTCCTTATATAGAGCCAACATAAATTGCCGTGAGAGGGAAATCACTCTCCATGTGGAGAATCGACCCCCCCCCCCCCTCCATTCAATAAAAGTTCAATGAGGAAGATGAATCTTCTTTAGATCCATAATCTCAAGTGTGGATATTACTACCTTATTAGAATGTGTATCTGGATCAGATGATTGAGTCTAAGGAGGAAACCATCCATGAAGACATGCCTATTATGAGGAAATTTGCTGAAGTGTTTCCCGAGGAATTTCCTGGTCTTCCTCTTATAAGAGATGTTGAATTATCAATTGATCTTATACCTAGGGCATTTCCAATATCCAAGACTCTATATAGAATGGATATTGTGGAGCTTAAGGAGTTGAGGAAACAACTACAGGAGAATCTAGATAAAGGTTTTATACACCCTAGTACTTCACCATGGGGTGCACCAGTCTTATTCATAAAGAAGAAGGATGGGTCAATGTGCCTTTTCATTGATTATCATGAGCTTAAAAAATCACAATAAAGAACAAGTATCCTCTCCCAAGAATTGATGAATTATTTTATCAGCTGTGTAGAGCACAATACTTCTCCAAGGTGGATTTACGGTCAGGATATTATCAAGTAAGGGTGAAGAAGGAAGATATCCCCAAGACTACTTTTCATACAAGATACAGGCACTATGAATTCATAGTAATGCCTTTAGGACTCACTAATACTCCAGAAATATTCATGTATTTGATGAATGGAGTCTTTAGGGATTACGTAGACAAATTTGTGGTAGTCTTTATAGATGATATTCTGATATACTCTAAAACCAATGAGGATCATGAGGAGCATCTAAGAACTGTACTAGAGACCTTGAGAAAGGAGAATATCTATGCAAAGTACAACAAGTGTGAGTTATGGTTGAATGAGGTCTCATTCTTGGGACATATCATCACAAGCAATGGGATATCTGTGGATCCCTCCAAAACAGATGCAATTGAGGGATGGATGAGGCCAACATCGGTAATGGATATCCATATCTTCTTGGGGTTAGCTGGATATTATCGACAATTTTTGAGAAATTTCTCACGATTATCCAACCCTTTTACCAATCTAACTCAGAAGGGAGTAAAGTTTGCTTAGAGTGGTGAATGCGAAGAAAGATTTAAGGAGTTAAAAAAGGAGGCTTATCATTGCGGTCGTGCTCACTTTACCCATAGGTGGAGAACTTTTTTTGGTATTCAATGATGCTTAGAAGAAGGTTCTGGGCTTTGTGTTGATGAAAAATGACAAAGTCATTGCCTATACTTCAAGGCAATTGAATGTTCATTATCAGAATTATCCAACACATGATTTAGAGTTGGCTGTGGTGATCTTCTCTTTAAAATTTTTGCGGCATTATCTCTTTGGGGAGAAGTATGAAATATATATAGACCACAAAATCCTCAAGTATATATTAGAACAGAAAGAGTTGAACATGCTCCAATGAAGATGGTTAGTGCTGATCAAAGACTATAACTACTCAATCCATTACCACCCTGGGAAAGTGAACAAGGTAGCAGATGCTCTAAGTAGAAAGGACCCAACAATTCTATCATTGATGATTATTGAGAAGGACCCAATATTCTTAGATTTAATGAAGATGGACATGGGAATCATAAAGAAAGGAACATCATTAATCATTTCACAAATGATTGTTCAACCGTCTCTTTTGGAAAGGTTAAAGGATGCTCAAAAGGATTGTGTGGGAATTTAGAAGAGAGTGGAAGCTATCAGAAAATGGAAATCCTTGGAGTTCAATGTTAATGAAGAAGGAATTGTGAGATTTGGGAAAAGACTATGTGTTCCATCAAGTCCGGAGTTGAAGAAGGAACTTTTGGATGATGCGCATAGTTCAAATTTCTCTATTCACCCAGGAAACACAAAGATGTATTGAGATCTCTGAGAGCATTATTTGTGGGATAATATGAAGAAGGAGATTTTTTAGTATACATCAAAGTGTCTAGTGTGTCAGCAAGTGAAGGCATAGAGGTAGAAGTCTAAGGGGATGATGCAACCATTTCCTATACCAACATGGAAATGGGAGAACATCACCATGGACTTTGTCACCAGACATTCGAAGACATCCAAAGGAAACAATGCAATTTAGGTTTTTGTGGATCTTCTTACAAATTTTGCACACTTCATTTCAATTCGGGAGTATTTCTCAATGGATCAGCTGGCACAGATATATATCAGGGAAGTGGTAAGGCTGCATGGAGTACCACTATCTATTGTATCCGATCGATATTCAAGATTCACCTCTAAGTGTTTGAAGAGTCTTCAACATGCTCTAGATACTGATCTGAACTTTAGTACGACTTATCATCCTCAAACTAATGGCCAATCCGACTGGACTATCCAAACACTTGGGTACATGTTGAGAGCATGTTCTATGGACTTCAAAGGAGGGTGGGTACAACATCTTCCACTGGTTGAATTCTCCTACGATAATAGTTTCCACTCGAGCATCTGAATGGCACCTTATAAAACCTTGTATGGGAAGAGGTGTAGAACACTGGAATTTTGGGATAAAGTAGGTAGGCGTAAGCTACTAGGACCAGAAATGGTCGAAGAAATGGTGGAGAAGGTGAAAATCATTCAACATCATATCAAGGTAGACCAGAGTTGACAGAAGAGTTATACAGATAACCATCGATGAGAACTTGAGTTTAAAGTTAGAGACATGGTATTTCTACACATATCTCCATGGAAGAAGTTCATGGGGTTTGTAAATAAAGGTAAGTTAAGTCCTAGGTACATTGGCCCCTTCGAGATTCTTGATCGTGTAGCACAAAGTACATGGAAGTTGTGGCCTATCGACTAGCACTTCCACCTACCATGGACAAAGTACATGATTTATTTCATGTATCCCTCTTAAGGAAGTACATACCAGACCCTTCACATGTACTCTATTCTGAGGTAGTACAGCTATAGGATGATATTTCTTATGAGGAGCAACTAGTTAAGATCTTAGATCGTAGAGAAAAAGTTCTACAAAATAAGACAATAAGTGACATTGGAATCAGAGGAATTGATGAAGCAAAGTCACCCACATCTGTTTTAGTGTGGGAAAATGAAACTTTGAGTGTGAAATTTCTTAAGGGGGGGAGATTTTAACGACCCAAACTTTCAATAATGAAAATTCCTCTTGATCTAATTAAATGTATTATTATAGTTATATAAAATGTGAACTTCATTAGTTTTATGTTTCTAGATTTTAAAATACCATTATGAATTGTGATTTTTTCTAATATAGCCATTGAATAGTGATCACATGATTAGTATAAATATAGGGCTTTAGCAAATCCAATTTACTCAGACAAAGGAAGCGATGGCCTCATCCAGTAGACTTGCCCCGTATGAAGCCCATTTGTCAGAGCTTGGAAAGGAGGTGGCATAAATGGTCTTCACTCTTGACCAAGCCCAATCTGAGCTTGAACACGTTAAGCTTGAGCGGAACCGACTACGGGAGAAGTGGAAGTTAATATAGATTACCACCCGAGTGATGTTATCCGAGCTACCCCAAGAGTCTGTCACCATCACACATCTTACCCTTTGGTCTTATGCGGGTGTTATAAGGGGTTATGTAACAAGACCCTAGCACTATGACAATGTACATTATTATTGTATAAATAATGTGCATTCATTTTATTATTGTTACTTTGTAAATAGTTTTAAAGAAAAAATAGTATTTTTAGTTAATATTCAACTAAGAAATCTATTTAGATGAATTAATGGATTTTTTAATTAAATATTATTTTAATAAAATATTATTTTTAAATTAATTTTTATTAAATATAAATGATCATATAATTTTATGAATGCAATTGTAATTTTTATTAAGGTTCGAAAACTGTTTTTTTCAAAACCCATGAATTTTCGGTAAATGTTGGTTTTTATTTTAAAAGTAAAAATTTACATATTTATAAAAAAAATTAGATAAAATGAATATTATTTTTTGAATCAGGATGTTGAAATTATCCAATGGTAAAATTTTCATAATATTCTGAGATAGTCGAATTTTTGGGTAAAAATTAAATACCATTTAAATATATAATGTGTTTTATGACATCATAATGACCCAATAGTGAGGTAATAAAATAATATAAACATTATTTTCGGACAATATTTTTTTTAGAATTAAAATAATGTGATTTTATATTTGTTTGATTTATTTTACAAAGCTTTTTTGGACCCTCCAAGACTTATAAAACATTTTGTCTTTTTAAATAGTTTTCCTTGAGAGTGTGACTCACCTCCACACAAGCAACCCTATTATTTTAAGAAGTTAGGACATTGGAATTATAAAAAATTTTGTTTTCCAATCCCTTTTGGCAAAGACCATGGGCAAAAACCATGATCTAGTTTGTGGTGTTGATTATTTTAATGTGAGGTGTCTCAAACCTAAATAATAAAGAATTCCCTCTCCTTTCCTATATAAACCCACCCAAGCTCCCACTTCCTCTTCACTAAAATACTTTGGAGTTAAAAAAAACCCTACCCTCCACTCTCTATAATACTCCCAAGGTTCCCCAAGCTCCCAAGAATCCTCTCTCAAGCGTCTCTCAAGCCTTTGGGATCGCACTTCCAAGTAAGGTATTTCTTCCTTTCTCTTTTTTGTCTAATTTTCTTTAAGTTGTTATGCCCTTTTTTAAATTAAAAATGTTGGGGTATGATTTCACACCTCCCCCATACTGTACTATTTATGTTTGGATGATGGGAGACCCCTCTATCTCTCATTAAATCCTCCCATGTACACCTGTTACCATGCAAAAATTCCGTGAGGGATTTCTCTCTCCTCTTTTACATCCAAGTAATTATTTTGTATTATGAATCTAAATTCCATTATGTTTTTTGGTAAATGTATCCATATGACCCCCTTACTGTAAATTTCATGTAGATATGATGAGAAACTCTTTTCTATCTCATCAAATATTTTCATGATTCCTTATGTCACGTCGTTATGCTGCCGAAATTGCACCACATTTTTTCAAGACAAGATTATTGTGTAGTGAATACCATACCCATATCTCTATCAATGTTATTCACCTTTATGAACATATACCTATTTAATATTAATTTTATGTATTTATTCCACATTAATTAATCGTGTAATAACTTATGATGTTGATTGATTCCATGTTATATGATCCATGTGGCACACTTATGCATGAAATGAAATGTTTAAGAAGGGCGTGCCATGATAGCGCTCTAATGCATTGGGTAAAGTATAGTATCATGATATTTCATGTGCAATGGGTTTTGACTCATTCTAATTCAAGTGCAATGAGGTTTTACTTGTGCTCCATGTGCAATGAGGGTTTACTCATGCTCTATCTGCAATGAGCCTTGGCTCATGCTAATTACATGTTAAGTGTTGTTGCCACATTTCCATGTTATGATTATCATGCTTTATCATGCCTTTATGTTCATATTTATCTTATTCTCCATTGATATGCCTATTTTCTAACATGTATTGTATTCCTCATGTTATTCCATGTTTATTCCCTTGCTGGGCTTTATAGCTCACCTTTTTCTTATGCAGGTCCTCAGGTTATCCCATGAAATTCTAAGTATGAGGGAATTTAGTAGTCATGTAAAGGAATTTTTCAATAAAGAGGTTGTGTGTTTTATGATCTAAGATGTTATGTAATGTTCCTAAGCCCCAAAGACACTAGACCTTTCGATCTTCTATGTTGTATCAAGTGAAGATTTTTGTAATAAATCATGTTTAAGTATGTAATAAAATGTAGGCTTGTTAGATAAAAGGATTCCATCCTAAATAAAAAAATAACTATTTTATAGGACACCTTTTGCAACTATCATTATGTAGGTCAAATTTAAGGTGAACTATGCATAGTCAAAAAAATGGTTTCCTTTGGAGTTGATATCTTTCATTTCTAATAGCCAAGGAAAGATTATGGAGATCCAAATTTTCCAAGTCATGGCTTATATTTTGTGAATGAATTATTACTATGTATTATGGGGGAATTTAGACCAAAAGTTACCTTGAATGGGTAGATTTTTCCTTTCACATTTCTAATTTATAACTTATATATAATGAGGAGAACAATTTTGGCTGGAAATAGGATTTTAAGACCCAAGCATCACTACATATCCCTTGGTAATAAGAATCATGTCATATATAGTTCTAGATTGTAATCCTCCATGAAGTTCATATTCATATGTAGGGAGGGCCATTTTTTTAATATGGTCTCATGAACGAGGTGAGAACTCGTACTAGATTCTCCCATGCAGATCTGGCGTATACGTACTAAAGTGTGTAAATTTTATATTGTGGCTGGACATGGATGTATTATTTGGGAATCAGTATGTATCCCACTGGAATGATAATCAAGCCACATTTAGTTCTTGTAGCATCTTAAAGTTGAATGAGAGGGATGTCAACCATGTAGTTTAACTCCATGTGGTAAGGATGAAGGTTTCCTGACATGAAAATGAAGACATGAATCCCCATAAATAGTGTAGATGCATTTAGGATATTATCTCATTATAGGTATCCCATTTTTTTGATACAAATATTCCCTATCTAGTTTCAAAAGGCATCACATTCTTGTTGTATAGGTTAAGACTAAATTTTAATGTCATGCTCTGGAGATGTTTTCATACATTTTAATATCTTCTGACTAGGACCATATGGGTCATTCCATTTAGGTCATATGACTTGGACCTTGGTGTCTTGTAGATTAGGGTATTATTACTATGTCCACTAGTTCAATATTATTTATGTTCATAAAACTTTTAATGACATAATGGGGAGAATATGTCCTCACAAGCCAACAAGAAACAAACTTGGCATGAAGAGAGGCCTCCGGGGGTAAAGGTTGGTAAAAAAAGATCTTGTAAAGGGGTAGTTTTGGGACTGGGCCTAAGATAGTGTCCCTAGGCATCACTATATATCTCATCAAAGAGGGAATAATGCCAAATGTAGATCTGAAATACTTTCCCTACAAAAATCTAGATCATGTGTAGAGAGATTTAATTTTACTTGAAATGATCCTATAAATGAAAGGACCTATGTTAGAGTCCCCTATATTGATTATTTTTGTATGTAGGAGATGGTTAATTTTCTTTATTTTGTGGGTGGTCTCAGGATATAGGGTATAGTCATCACTTTTTATCCAATTGAGATGAAAATCAATCTATACCTAGTTCTGACGAAGGATTGTTTGGTGGCACAGTAGGAGACCAACACCAAGAATTGTGGTCTACTCAAGCATGGGCTGAAGTATTACATAGTTTGACATCAAGCAATAAGGATGTGAACCATGCAGTTTTACATCATGTATAAAATAAATTTTCAGACAATTTAACATCTTGTGACTAATACATTAGGCTATGTTGTTTAGAGAACTATAGCTTGAACTATGGTGTCTTTTATTTTTAGGCCACCTGACTAGGACCATGGTTATGGGTCACATGAATTAGTTCTTGAGAAATATTTCATTTATACGGGGAGTAGTACGATCATCATCCATGGTAATTAAAAAATATGTAGCATTAGGATAGGCCTTATGAATGAAAAAAGGTCCTTCCCATTTTGGTTAAAGAATCATAAGTTTCTTCCTGGGTATCATCAGGGTTCTCAAAGATGTAACCAGTTCTCCTTGAAGGAATAAATGGAGATGAAATTTCATGTTAATGAATCATGTTATTTGGTTTTAGTGAACTTCCATGTGGAGAAAGGTATGAAACATTTTATCATTGAGTATCTCTAACTCATCCAACCACTTCTCTGATTACTCATCAGCTAAGATTTATTCATAGATAACTATTCTAAGTTATAGAAATTGGACCTTAATGTGTACCACAACCTCTGTTCCATAAACCAGTGAATACGGGGTTTCTTGAGTTGTGGTATGGGTTGTATTGTGGTAGGCCCACATGGATTATAGGGGAAATTCAGGATAAGACTTATTTTCTCTATCCACTATTTTCTATAGAATATTTAATAGAGTTTTATTGAAAAACTCAATGTGTCCATTTTCAAATGTTTAGTAGAGGGATAAATGGATGAACTCAATGTTATATTCTTATTATAACTTCCTCAATATAGAATAATAGAATTTTGTGCCACTGTCTATCAGTATTGTGTGAGGAACACCAAATATAGTAATGATGTTTAACTTTGTGAAATTAATGATACTCTTAGTACTGAATTCCTTAACAGGTACCACCTTATCCCATTTAGGGAAGAAGTTGGTAGTAGTAAGGATGAATTTTAACTACTTGTTCATGGATGGAGGGTATGTTCATACAACATCCATTCCCCATATCCTGAATGGCCATGAGCATTTAGTTATGTGTATCAAATATAGGGGTTGTTGGATTAATTTGGCATGCACTTAGAAGGAATAAAACTTTTTAATGAATTGTGTGTAATCTTGTATCATCAAAGACTAGAAATACCCAAGCTTATAATTTAGTGAGAAATATTGGTTTTTGATTGATGGGAACCACAAGAACTAGCATAAACTTCCTTTATAGTGGCATTCATATCCACTCTATCAATGAATTTAGGGGTATTTAATTTAATATTCACTTATAAATAACCTTTAATGACTTGGGCTACCATAGAGGGTGAAATTGACTTCCTTTCATCAGATATACTCCTTTATAGATCTGTCTAATGGAAGGGTTTCCTTTTAGAGGTATTTTAGGATTTGTTTCATCCAACCACTTGTAGAATTATCTAGTTCACCGATAGAATGAACCTCATTGATCTATTTTATGCTTCTCCCAAAAATGATGATACCATTCTGTGATGTGTAATGCTAATGCCTATCACTTTTTAATCTGGATCTTCCAAGGAAGTATTAGTATTTGATTATTTTTTTCCCTAATAATTATATGAACATGGGACATGGGTTAGTGTTGGCTCAGAGGTGAATTATTCCATCAACCCTCAAGTACAATCAATCAGGGTGTCATCTTTTCTTTTATGATTTCATAATCACTTTTGATCTACTTAATAACTAACTTATATTCACCTTTTATTCTTAGATGACTCACTAGTATTTAAAAAGACAATTTCAAGCCTGAAATAAGGTCTTGGTATTCAGATTATTTGTTAGTGAAGCCTTCTAATATTAGGAAGGATTAGGGTAGGAATTCATTTACTAGAGAAATTAGAATAACTCCCAGCCTGACTTTTTTTAGCATGGGGTCATCCATCCTCTTTCTAGTTGGGATTCTTGATGTTTCATCAAATTATATTTCCAACATTTTGTTAGAGTCTTGAATGGATAATATCTCATCATCTGGAAATTGAGTACTTACCAGAAATTTTTCCATAGAAGGATGTTTTTTCATGAAATTTGATATGTCCTGCCCTTTTATTACCTCCTATTTTTTTTAATCAAATTTGAACTATTACAGAATAGAAACTGATCCTTCCAAATGTCTAGTCAACATGGGAACATTGAGTATATATTTAATTGTGCCATTTTGATAGATCAAATAGACCTCATGATTCTAAACATAGTTCCTTAACTTCTGAACTACAAAAATAAATTCCAAATAGTTCTTCTTGATATCTGATTACTAAGTCTCAGTGTCAAGAATAGTATGGCTGGGATAATAAATGTTGTTTTCACTACCAGTATCATTTTTCTATTCTAGGAAGGTACCTAGTGACTATTAGAGATTTATCACATACAAGTTGACCAGACATCCTTCAACGTGAAGCATCATCACTAGTGGGCTCAGGAGATGTTATTTGAGGATATTGAATGCTTCTTGGTGGTCATCAGTCCACTAAAATGTGATCCCTTTTTCATCAACCTTTTTAGGGAAAACACTTTCCTGTGAGGTTTTCTAAGAAGAAATGAATGTATTAATGGTGTACCTATAGTTCTCTCGGCCCCTTGAGGTTTCAAGGGTTTTACATGACAAGTATTTCCTTAGTTTTATCAAGATCGACTTCGATACCACGATAAAATAAAATAAATCTGAGAAATTTTCTTGAGTTAACATCAAAATAGAATTTCATGGGGTTATTTTTAGATTGTGTTGTGACATTTTTTACAAAAATATTTCCAAATCGGAAAGGTGGTTAGAATGTTTCAATGATTTTACCACCAAATCATCAATATAGAACTCAACTAATTTCCCAGTAAAGGTCTCAATATGTGGTTCATGGCATGATAATATGTAGCTCCAACATCATTTAAACCAAATGGAATTACCTGGTAGAGGAATACTACTTGGGGTTCTTAAAGGTAGTGAATTATTCATATTATACATACATTTGGATTTGGTATTATCTTGACTATCCATACAGTAAAGTGAGGGCTTGATAGACTGTTGTTGCACTGATCAGAAGTTCTATGATTGAAACAGGGAAGTAATATTTCATACAATACTGGTTGAGGTCTCTAAAATTAATGAAAACCTTGATCTTACTATTCTTTTTCATGAGAAGTATAATTATGGGGAGAAATTTCGGGTAATGGAATTCCTGAATGATTTTTTCTTTGATGAACTAGTCAAATTTAGCTTTGAACTTGGAAGAATGAGTCATATGTATCCTTATAGCTTCTTGATTGTAACTATGGTGATCGCCTAGAGATCCTAAGTGATGGGAAGCCACAATGGGATTGAGGCATGTTGTTTTTGTGTAATTTAATGAAAACATGTCTCAGTGCTACTTTAGAAGTGTTGTTTTAATTTCCTACTCATCTAGTGGAATAGTTTCATGGATCAACATCAATCACGAATCCTCCTTTGTACCCAGATTTATCTATCGAAGTTCATCGATAGTAGTGGAACCTCTTTCCTTGAATACTGGGGGAAAATATCATTGGTCATCTTTTTCCTCTTCGTTCTGTTTAACATCATCCATTTCCTCTATGTCTATTGTAGGATGGATGTGAGGCAAAGGGGAATCATTGAGGTTGGGGAGAGGTTAGTATTTTGAGATCCTTTTTCTAATGGTGATATAATGACCTCTCCATATTTTTCAGATGAAGTGGTGATATACAAATGTTTTGGGGATGATGTTGGGGAATTTTCATTTGAGGTATCTCTGGAAATTGGGAAATAAAATATTTATTCATCTCTCTTAGATTCAACTAATGTGACTAATATCATGAATATTAGTGGGCACATCTTTTAATATGAGATTATGTCTTTGGCCTAACTAATGGGCAGTCCATATCATCACCTAGGTATTTGAATGGGTTATTAAGGTTCATTTAAAAACTATTTGGGTGGTGATCCAAGTGACACCATTAGTTAGGGGTTGCTTCCCCTCTCTCTGGTAGAATCCTACATCAATATACTGAGATTAAATAGATTAAAATGAAGATTAATTGCCATATAACATCCCAATATTACCATTTCTATATTATTTGAGTCATTGAGGATATGATGAAGGGATCGTTTCATAATGGTGTAGCCAAATCCTTCCTAGAAATACATTGAAAGACATGTCTTTCTGAAAAACCAAAAACTCATATTCAGACACCAAATCTCCAAACTGAGCTTTGATATTAATATGGTCAATGGGTTTATGATCTCTTTTATAATACCCTTGAACCATTAGAGTGGAAGGGGATATATTAGATTTATCATATCCCAATCAAAGGAGTGATATTATTTAAATTAGGTTGGCCCCTGAGCCATTTTCAATGAAATCTCAACATATTTCAATGTCATGTAATCTACTAGATACATGCAAGGGCCTTATGTGTCCACGTATAACAACATCTCTATTTTGTTTTGTGAAAGGGAGAACCACCTGACATTCTTCTGGGTCAACATTTGCATGGTATAGCTCAACGACAGTAACATCAACTTCAAATTCTTGAGGGATCAGCATAGCCTCTATAAGTTCTTCTCATAGATCCTTTGACGTGTTTAGAGTACCCATAATCAAAATTTTCACTGGAAAAATTGAAAAATATGTTAGGATGTCATATTTTTTATTCAAAGGACTACATTTTCCTATGGAGATACTCTCTATAGTAGGCACTATAGGAACTGAAACCCCTAGGGTAGATGAGTCGGGTGGTTTCAAAAATGTTGAAGGAATCCTTGCTACTGGATTTGACCATTTTAGCTTGCCTGCATACCTGGGGTAACGAGACTACTACACCCCTTCTAGTTGATCTTCTAGAATGATCATAACTAAAGACTCTTTTTTAAGGTAGGGTGATTTTCCCTCTCTTCTTGTGCTTGTTGAAGGGATCTTCCATGAGTATTAGCATCATAAATGACCCTAGAGGGTGTGTGTATTAGATGCTGGTTTTGACCATGACCACATCTTCCCCTGCCTCCTTACTTTATGCAACCTATACTTATGTTTTTGGCTCTTCTAGAAATTTATCTTCTTAGAAGATTGGACTTTGGATGGATTTGGGATTGATGGAGTCAGTTCTGGCATAATAGAAGTCACTAGGGGAATGATTGGTTGTTTTAAATGTTCTCAGATGGTAGAATTATTCCAATTTATTGTTTTTCAAGTTATCCAATAACATAACTTATGTTCATTATTTCTAGTAACTTCATGACATTCACCTTCTTCATCTGGAGTGGTAGCGGAAACACATGCTACTTGTGATGATGGTTTTTCCAGCTTCAGTATCCCAGAATAAACCATCCTTTTTCATGATATTTTTGAAAATTAATTATTCATGGATGGTGTTTCCCAACACTCGATGATAGGATAAGTAATCTAGGTGGTCGTCAAGTCCAAATTTATTTGGTCTCTTGGGCTCTAGCAAGTTCAGAAATTTATTTTCCATGACCTCTAAAAAATAATCAGGAAATTGTTTGTCTCATTAGAAATAAACCTTATTCTTCTGATACTATAATTGAGAACATTTAGGTTCCTTTCTCTCATTATGATGGGGATACTTCTACTGAAACTTTTGTTCTTGAGGAGGTGTCATGTGAGAATGTGTGAGATTAGGAGTTGGAGCTAGAATAAGGTCTTGTTTTAATGTAACTATTATAGTTTCCACTATACCCATCCTCTTTCTTTGATATTCTTGTGGGGGTTGGGAATTAGCCTTGGTTCATAAGATAGGTTCTTCCAACCTTTGTGCTACTGTGGTAAGATCCTGAAAGCCACCTAGATAGTTTATTGGGATAAGCGGTGTTTATAGTTCTTCATGGAGATTCTCAATGAACATACCTATAAAATATTCTTAACGAAGCTACAAGTATAGGGAATAAGTCAAACTCTTCCACCTTGTAATGAAATCTGAAACCCTCAAATTTTCTCATCTTCAATATTTTGAGAGATTTAGGACAGTTTGCTTCTACAAAATATAGATGAATTGATAGAGGAGCTTTCAGAAAATATCTTCCCACCCCTTAAAAACGACTTGCTTGAAACGATTCAAGATTTTTTTGAGGGGAGCCCCCCTCCCAAGGGTGGACACTACAACCCTGATGTTCCTTATTCCAAAGGTGAATAACCCCTCATCTATAGGGACATTTAGGCCCATTACCATGTGTAATGTGGCCTACAAAACCCTGGCTTCTGTCATCAACAGGAGGCTCTCCCATTATCTCCACTTGTGGGTTTCAGAGGAGCAACACACACTCATTCAAGGGAGCTGCGCCAAGGCGATACTCCTATTTTTGAGGGCCATGGGTTTCTCGAAGTTGGTCATTGACCTCCTGTTTCGGTGCTACAGCTCATCAGTGTCCAACATTATCTTTATGGGAAAGAAACGTGGCTTCTTTAGACCAACTAGGGGGCTTCACCAAGGCAATCCTCTCTCCCCTAGTATCTTTATTATGGCCCAGGTTGCACTTAGTATATTTGTGAATCTTAGCAGGTAGCACGGAATTTTCAAGCCCTACCAATGTGGAGCCCGCTGCAATCGGGTGTCCCACCTTTTCTTTGCAGACAATATGATTTTATTTATGAACTATGGGAGCTCTTCCATAAGGGGGTTCAATTAAATTATTTAGTACATGAAATGGAGTGGTCATATAATTAACCGGAACAAAAGAAATGTCTTAATCCCTCCCTCCTGCTCGGAAAGCCGCAGCCACAACATTGAATCTCAACTGGGTATTTACAAGAAAGTATTTTCCGTGGAATATGTAGATTGAGAAACCCCCTTACCTCCAAGGTGGGGTAGAAGACCTTCTTTTATAGATTGAGAAAACAGAATACACATGGGAGAATTATGATGTGGGACTCAGTAATACCCAGAATAAAAAAAAGGGGTTTTAACACTCCCCCTCAAGCTGGACATGTCTAGCTTGAACAAGAGTCCCACAAAGAAAAAATAAGGTGACACCATACAAGACCAGATAAACTCCCCCTCAAGCTGGGCCGAAGATGCTATGGATGCCCAGCTTGGAACTGATCGAGGAGAGGCGGGCCCCTGGGATGCCTTTGGTGAAGATGTCAGCGAGCTGGTCCGTTATCGGGATGTGGCTAAATCTGACATGATTGTGCTCCAGATGGTGTCGAAGAAAGTGGCAGTCCACCTCAATATGCTTCGTGCGTTCATGGAAGATGGGATTTGAAGAAATCTTGGTGGCTGCCTGATTGTCACACCAGATGTGTGCAGACGTGGGAGGAGGAAAGCCAAGCTCCTGGAGGAGTTGTTGAAGCCAAAGGATCTCCGTAGTGACGGTTTTCATGACTCGGTACTCAGATACCACACTGGATCTGGACACAACAGTTTGTTTCTTGCTACGCCAAGAGATTAGGTTGCCAGCTAAGAAAACGGAAAACCCAGAGGTAGATCTCCGAGTAGCAAGGTAACCAGCATAATCAGCATCATGGAAGACCTTAATGTTCATATGAGGATGGTGTGAGTAGCGAAGACCACGGGCAGGATCGCGCTTGATGTATTTGGCGATGCGGAGGACAACATCCCAATGAGAGGTGGTCGGATGTTCCATAAATTGGCTCACTTTTCCAACAGTGCAGCTAATGTCGGGACGAGTCATGGTGAGATAATTGAGTTTACCCACCAACCGACGGTACCGCTCAGGATGTGAATATGGTTCTGAGGAGGCATAAAGTGATCGTTCCCCAGGCTCCAGAGGGGTGTCAACAGCAGTGGCCTGTGTCAACCCAGCATCCTGCAGAATATCCAGCGCATACTTCCGTTGGCAGAGTGAGATGGTATCCGGAGAATTGGACACCTCGATGCCCAGAAAGTATGTGAGAGGTCTGAGATCCTTAGTATGGAAGTGCTGGTGAAGATGCTGCTTGAGGTGAGTGACACCAGCAGAGTCACTGCCGGTGATGATGATATCATCCACATAAACGACCAATAGGATACAACCAGCAGGAGTCGTTCTGTAAAAAACAGTGTGATCCTTCATACTTCGAGAGAGGCCAAAATCAGTGACGACAGTGCTGAAGCGGCCAAACCAAGTACGAGGAGATTGCTTGAGGTTGTACAGAAAGCGGCGAAGTCGACAGACTTGAGACTCAGCGTCGGAGGCACAAAAGCCAGGTGGCTGCTATAGATAAACTTATTCCTCAAGAAAGCCATGGAGGAAGACATTTTTGACATCCAACTGATGAAGATGCCAATGGTGTTGTGCCGTCAGAGAGATAAATAACTGGATGGAGGTCATCTTGGCCACTGGAGAGAAAGTATAAAAGTAGTCCACCCCGTTAGTTTGTGTGAAGTTTTTAGCCACAAGGCGGGCTTTGAGTCGATGAAGAGTGCCATCGGGATTTAGTCAGACTGTGTAAATCCATTTGCTTCCCACTGCCTATTTGTCTGCTAGTAGGGGGACGAGATCCCAAGTATGGTTTTCCTCAAGAGCCTGCAACTCATCCTGCATTGACGCTAGCCATCCCGGATGAGACTTTGCATCACCAACTGTGCGAGGAATAGATACTGTCTCCAGAGCGGACAAACCCCTGTATGAAGAGACAAATAGAGGAGTACTTTGGCACGAACGAGTACCTTTCCAGAGTGCAATGGGCAAGTCGTTTGCTGCCAAGGCAGGAGCATTGGACGAAGCGGGGACGATGGTGTCCTCAGCCAGGACAGGGGGTACAGTCGATGGGCGACGAGAGTATACCGTACCAAAATGGTGATCAGCAGCAACAGGGAGAGACACCAGCGAACAAACCCCTATATGAAGAGACAAATAGAGGAGTACTTTGGCACGAACGAGTACCTTTCCAGAGTGCAATGGGCAAGTCGTTTGCTGCCGAGGTAGAGCATTGGACGAAGCGGGGACGATGGTGTCCTCAGCCAGGACAGGGGGTACAGTCGATGGGCGACGAGAGTATACCGTACCAAAATGGTGATCAGCAGCAACAGGGAGAGACACCAGTGGAGGGTGAATGATGAGAGGAAGATAGTACCCCCTGACATTGATGATTGTCTTTCTCTCCTCATCCCAACACTGACATTGATGACTGTCTTCCTCTCATCATCCACCCTCCTCATCCCGACACTGACGAATCAGTTGCTCACGTTCCTCACAGCCAGTTTAATTTTATCACCATTCAACAAATGATACGTCAGCAGAGATGATATACCATCGTAGGTCCGGAGAGAAGCAGTGGTATCCGCGTTGAGTACGGGAATAACCGAGGAATATGCAGTGGAGGGATTTAGGAGAGAGTTTGGAGAGCCTAAGTCGGGTGTCACGGACAGAACAGAGACATCCAAAGGCACGCAAGAGAAGTGAGTGAGGAGGGAGAGAGGAGAACAGAGTCCGAAAAGGGGTCTCTCCCTGAAGGATAGAAGAAGGGAGACGGTTAATGAGGTAGGTAGCAGTCAGGATAGCATCGCACCAAAAATGGAGAGACACCTTCATGTGGAATAGGAGGGCACGAGCAGTCTCGAGAATGTGGCAGTGTTTCCGCTCGGCCACTTCATTCTGTTGAGGTGTATCGGGGCAAGATGCCTGGTGAATAATGCCTTTATCCTTGAGAAACTGCTGAAGGGTGGAAGTAAGGGTGTAATTTTGACCCGGCGACCCGGCTCGAAAGCCCGAGCGGCCCGGCCCGGCAAAGCCCGCATCGGGCCAGGCCGGGCTCGGGCCGTAGGTTCAGCGGGTCAGGCCTGGGCCTTTTCAGGCAGGCCCGCGGGCCAGGCCGGGCCGGCCCGAAAAAGCCCGGCCCGCGGGCTCGCGCGAAGCCCGACCCGCTGGCCCGCCTGCTGTAAAAAATATAACGGGGAACTGCAGGTAGGGGGATTTGATCCCCGCATCGGGCCAGGCCGGGCTCGGGCCGTAGGTTTAGCGGGTCAGGCCTGGGCCTTTTCAAGCAGGCCCGCGGGCCAGGCCGGGCCGGCCCGAAAAAGCCCGGCCCGCGGGCTCGCGCGAAGCCCGACCCGCTGGCCCGCCTGCTGTAAAAAATATAACGGGGAACTGCAGGTAGGGGGATTTGATCCCCCTACCTCAATCTCCCAAGGCTGCACCTGGACCAACTGGTCCAGGCGCTGTGCCTGTAAATTAATCACAGGTCTATGTATATATAGAGATATTTATATATATATATATATGGATATATCTATCTCTATATACATATATCTATATATATATATATCTATATATATATTTATATATCTATATTTATGTATAGATATATGTATATATATATATATCTATTTATATATATATATATATATATATATATCTCAATATCTATATGTATATATCTATCTATATATACATATATCTATGTATATATATCTCTATATCTATATATCTCTATCTATACATATACATATATATATATATTAATATATATATCTCTATCTCTTTATATATCTGTATATATACATACATATATACATACATCTATATATACATGTATCTTTATACATTTATATTTATCTATATATGTATCTATATATGTGTGTGTGTGTGTGTGTATTTCTATCTATATGTGCATATATCATTATATATTAACAAAAAATGATATTATATATATACATATAATTATTATTATATATAATTATAATGTGTGTATAAATATATATATACAACGATATATAATTATATATATAATAGTTTAGATATATAAACAAATCCATTAATAATATATTTCAATTAAGTGTGGTTTTTAAAAATCCATTAATAATATATATGTGTGTGTGTGTGTGTGTGCGTGTGTGTGTGTATGTATATGATTTAATATAATATATATATATATATATATATATATATATAATAACTTGTTGTATATTAATAAAAAAATAAGTATGGTTTTTAAAAATCCATTAATAATATATATATATATATATATGTATGTATGTATATGTATAAGTATGTGATATAATATATATATATATATATATCAATGATTTAATATAATAGTGTATATGTATAAACAAAGCCATTAATAATATATATCAATTAAGTGTGGTTTTTAAAAATCCATTAATAATATATATATATATATATATAAACAAAGCTATTAATATATATCTATATATATCAATGATTTAATATTATATATATATAATAACTTGTTGTATATTAATAAAAAAATAAGTATGGTTTTTAAAAATCCATTGATAATATATATATGTGTGTGTGTATATGTATATGTATATGATATAATATAATATAATATATATATATATATATATCGATGATTTAATATAATAGTGTATATATATAAACAAAGTCATTAATAATATACATCAATTAAGTGTGTTTTTAAAAAATCCATTAATAATATATGTATGTATGTATGTATATGTATATGTATATGATTTAATATAATATATATATATATAAACAAAGCAATATATATATATATATCAATGATTTAATATTATATATATATAATAACTTGTTGTATATTAATAAAAAAATAACACACTCGCCTAATGATGTTCATGCAAGTCCCTCAACTTCATTAATTTTTTTAAGTACGTTGCAACATGCATAAATTATATATACTATACATATATAAATCTATTTAGAAAAAAAAATTAACTCTCCCAATGATGTTCGCCCACACCCCAAATATATATATATATATATAAACAAAGCCATTAACTCACCCAATGATGTTCGCGCACACCCCCTAATTATTTTTTTACAATTTTCTCATATTATATATATATATATAACTTATTATATATTAACAAAAAATAACTTCTCACTATATGATATTCACACACCCCAACCTCATTATTTTTTTAAAATATGATAAAACTTTCATATATTATATATACTATATATACATATATAAATTTATTTAGAAAAAAATTAACTCACCCACTGTTGCGCACCCGCTAAGGGTGTAATTTCAGTCCAGACAGGGCCGGGTCGGGCCTGCCCTACAAAAAAATTAAAAAACGTTTAAAAAAATGTTTTAAATTAAACAAACGCTAACAAATACTTTTAATAAATAAGTTTAAAAAATAAATGTAAAAAAACGTTTTAAATAAATGATAAAAAACATTTAAATAAAAACACTTTAAACTCACCACTCACTGCTGCGCACCCCCCAATAACTCATTATTATTTTTTAATTTGTACATAATATATATAAATTCACAGACATGTATAAATCTATTTAAAAAAATAACATATTCACCCACTGTAAAATGTATTTATAAAAAACGTGTAAAATCTTTAAAAAATTACATGTAAAAAATATGCGTTCAAAAAAACTTTTTAAATTAAACGTCTAAAAAAATGTAAAAAAATGTTTTAAACAAGTGTTAAAAAATGGTTTAAATAAAAATGTTTAAAACGTTTTTAAAACAAACATTTAAATTATTTTTTTTAAAACAAACACTTAAAAAAATACTTTTTACATTAAAATGTGAAAAAAGTTAAATGTTTTAAAAAAATACTTGTAAAAAGAACGCATTTAAAAAAAATTCAAAAATGTTTTAAATTAATCATTTAAAAATAAATATAAAAAAACGTTTTAAACAGATGTTAAAAAAACAGTTTAAATAAAAATGTTTAAATAAAAAATACTAACAAACACTTAAAAATTATAAATAAGTTAAAAAAAATAAATGTAAAAAATGTTTTAAATAAATGTTAGAAAAACGTTTAAATAATAAGGCTTTAAACTCACCCACGGCAGCTGCGCACCCCTCATTATTTTTTTTAAAATTTGCAAATAATATATATATATATATATATAGACAAAAAACATATCCACCCACTATAAAATGTTAATAAAAAATAAAATAAACGTTTTTACAAAAAACATGCATTTAAAAATAAATGTAAAGAAATGTTTTAAATAAATGTTATAAAAATGTTTAAATAAAAAAAATTAAGAGACAATTATTTTGAAAATAATAAAAGCCCACCACGACCCAATTTGAAAAAACTCGGCCCGGCCCTGTTCGGGCCGGCCCGGGCCGAAATTACACGCCTAGGTGGAAGATAAATATTTTCGTCCATTGTCGGAGCGGAGACATTTCAGGGAGGTTGAGAACTGAGTATGAATTTCATTGTAGAAGGTCTGAAAGGTAGAACACACTTCATACCGATCACGAAGAAGGTAGAGCCAGGTCATGCAGGAGTAGTCATCAATAAAGGTAATATAATACTGGTACCCGGGTTGGCTAGGAACCCTGCAAGGACCCCATACATCGGAATGAACAAGGTCGAAAGGATTCGTGGCACGCGGGTCCAATCGAGGTACATATGTCACCCGATGATGTTTTGCAAACTTGCAGGGTTCACAATGGAATGAAAGATTAGGACTAAATTGGGGGAAAAGTTTATGTAGGATGGAAGCCGACGGATGACCAGGACGAGAATGAAGGCCAATGGCACGGGCTGAGGTGGATGGGCAGGCAAGAGGGTGTGGGATATCGAGTATGTACACCCCGGCCTGAATATGACCTCAACCAAGTTCCCGATTCGTCGATCGCTCATGAAACACAACACCAGAAGATGTAAAAATAGCAGCACAATTTAAATCTTTGGTGAGTTTGCTGATGGAGAGAAGATTAAATTGGCTGTGAGGAATGTGAGCAACTGAAGGCAGACTAATAGACGGGGTCAAAATGCATGCGCCAAAGCCAGCAATGGGGATTGTTGATCCATTGGCAACAGTGATTGGAGAAGCACTAGTAGATGGATGGTAGGTAGTGAACATACCAAGATCCCATGTGAGATGTTCAGACGCACCGGAGTCGAGCATCCAGACTAACGGTCGATGAGATAGGCAAGTGGTGGTGCGCTCAGTCTGAGTAATGGTGGCTGGAGAAGAGGGCAGATGCTTAGAATGGGATCGGGAAACCGCTGGAGGTGGACCGAGAGACTGCATCGGATGCAGGAGCCGAGAAGCGTCAGGAGGCTGTCCAGCCAAATGTCGCACGGGAGTGCCGCGGGAGGGCGGGACCGGATGACCACATTGGATCTAGAAAACAGGAAACTCCTGGATTGCGGGAGGAAGCACCGGACTGGAGGGCCGCAGTTGCCTGGAGGGAGTCACGCCTGGACAGAGGCGGGGCTAGGAGGGTCGCCTGGCGGGAGGACGACCGGAGGCGCCAGACAGAACCGGGAGGACGACGACCAGGAAGCTGAGCACGCCGGGCATAGAAAGAGCTGGGAGGAACCCGGGTTGCCTGGACGGAGCCGGTCTTTCTAGAGGGAGCAGCCGGGGCCGGTTCACATGGACCGGTTCGCCTGGACTGGTCCGCCTGGAGGGATCCGTGGCTGTTCGGAAGTCGCGCGCAGGAGGAGCCGCGCTGGGAGCCAAGCCTGCCGGGACGGAGGGTCGCGCTCGGGTGGAGGCGTGACGGGGTGACGGGAGCGTCGCCATTGGGAGGAGTCGCGCGCGCAGGTGGAGCCGGCGCTGGGAGATAAGGCGCACCGGGGAGCCACACCGGGAGGAGGCGCCGGGGAAGGAGGGTGTAAAAATGCACCGAGGAGGCGGGGCCGGACTGTGCCGGGAAGCCGCTGGGAGGAAGGGTCGAGATTAAGTTTCCTTTGATACCATGTAGGTTTAGAAACCCCCTTACCTCCAAGGTGGACTAGAAGGCCTTCTTTTATAGATTGAGAAAATAGAATACACATGGGAGTATTCCGATGTGGGACTCGGTAACACCCAAAATAATAAAAAAAAGGGGTTTTAACAGAATAATTTGGAGCTCCCATTTCCTTTGGGAGAATTCAGGTAAGACATTTTGAGGGGATGGTTTCCAAGATCACCAATTGGATTACAAACTGGATAAATCATTTTTTTCCTTTAGGGGTAGGATTACTCTCATCAACAATGTGCCGATCTCCATTCCATTGCACATCCTCTCGGTTATCAGTGCACCCAAATTTGTCTGTAGAAGAATTGACCAACTTATGTGCACATTTCTATGGGATCCTCAAGGGGTGGCGAGGATCCATTAGGCTTCTTGGAACAAACTCTCTAGGCCAGTGGAGGCTGGTGTCAATTAGCGTGAGGAATGTAGGGGACGTAATGTACACTTACGAGGATAAGTTGGATTGGAAGGGTATTATAGAGAAGTCCCTTTGGAGAAAAGTCATCAGAGAAAAATACGGCATGGGCACACTTCCATCTATTCATAAACCGTCACCCCTGTGGAGAACCCTGCAGACGCACATCCCCTTTCTGCAACAAAGCTCCTAATGGATTTTAGGCTATGGAGCATTCAGTTAATGGAATTGCAACTGGGTCAGTGAGACTCTGGGCTTTCATGGCTATCTAGTTCTGGCTATCTCTTTCAATCAAGCTGTTGTGCACCCCTAGTTCATCCAGGTGATTCTCAACCCAGGCCAACAGATGGTGTATAATGAGATCTTGATGGAGGACTCCCCGAGCCTATGTAATTTTGTGGGGACTACTTTGGGTAGTTTTAAAGCCACATCATATACAGGGTCGGCCCTGGGGCAAGCCCAAAGAGCCCCTGGGCTAGGGCAACACTCAAGAATGAAAAAAAATACAAAGAAAGGGCATCGATTTTATTTTTTACTGTAGCTATCAATGCTTTTAGGGAAAAATTTCTGATATTGGTCTGGGGAAACTAAATTTTCAGGCCCACTCCTGATCATATAACAGGATGATCTTGCCACAAAAAAGAAGTGACTCATGGGGAAAGATCCTATGGTGTAAGGCTCTTCCATGTAATTTAAAGTTTTTTATATAGAGAATTCGTAACCATGATGTTCTGACTAATGTTTCAATCAAATGCAAGGGGGTGCACCTAGATTCTAGGTGTTTTTGCTGCAAGTACTATAGTGAGGAAACTATCTATAACCTTTTCATTCACAGTGACTGGGCGAGGAGTGTTTGGTCCATGCTGGGAGATTTCTTGGGTTTTGTTTCAGCTCCTGCCTTCATTAATGCTTTCCTACAACAGTGGTTCCATAGTGCGAGCAGTAACAAGCATGATGAAAAGGGGAAATCGACTCTATTTTCTTTGGGATGCTAGAGCATATGGGAGTTCGGGAACCATGCTCGCCACTAGAAATCTACCTCTATCCTAGCGATCAAGGTTAGAACTAAATGTTTGGCGGCTGAGCTGTGCAACCTTCTTGTTGTTCCAGATGTTTCTCCCTTTATCAAAAGGTTTATGCCCAGCTCAATTACAGATATCACTTCTGCTACAAGAAGTAAATGGGTGAGATGGTACCCACCCCTACATGGACTTAAGATCAACATTGATGGTTCTTGTATCCAAGGAAGGATGTGCTGTGATAGGGTTGTCTGGGACCCTCTCGGATCGGTGGTGTTGGCATTCAACTCTTTCTATGGATCCGTGAATTCCCTTCGTGTAGAGGCTCAATCCATGGTTAATGGCCTTGAATTGTGTCTTATCAAAGGCATGTAATGAAATGATTATTGGAGATTCTCAATCCATGGTTAATTTACTTGAATTGTGTCTTCTCAAGTCTCATCTCCCTTCCCTATGATGCAATGAAATGATTATTGGAGATGCTTTAGGAATCCACTTCTTTATGCCCCTGTGATATTGTACTCCTTTCTCGATTATGTTTTCCTCGCTTTCAATAAAAATTTAGTTTTCATGTCAATAGAAACTTCATCCCACTATTCCTCTATATCATACTCATGTTATTTAGCATTAGCAGTTGTGGTTCAAATGATTTTCACTGATTCATAACACACTGTAGGTGACACATTAGTACCAGAATAATAAGAGGGTCAGTTGTCTTGGGGATATCTTCTGAAAGAACTATTATTCCTAAGAGTTGTCATACCCTTGAGAGATTGTTTTTGTTTGTGCCCACTGTGGGGCCCTATCCTCTCATTTTCTAGTCCTCTTGGAATTTTTTGAATAAGGGTGATTGGAAGGGAATCTATGGGGAAAAAAATTGGGCATGTTCCTATTGAGGAAGTTCGCTCATGCAATAGGAAAAAATGGGAAGATTTTTTATAGAGCTTCCACTAAATTGAAAAAGACTAAATTCCATTGAGGATTAGTTTTGGGTAAAAAGTCCCTCATCCCTACAGGTTGGGGATGCTTCTGCTCTAATTTCAAAACCTTTAGGTCTTGGTTTTTTAGCTTCAAAGTTTCTTTTAAAATTCCTCCAGCTCTATGGGTCGGGGTTTCTCTAGTATTTACATGTCAGTAGTGGTCATGGATACTCTATTTATTTTACAGAGATTTGTTCAAACATTTGATGGGTGCATAACATGTTTTTCACCTGATTCATCTGCTTCCAAATACATTTGTGTGGCCTGATGATTGAATTCACTTAACTGGGATCCATTCCTGATATTTTCATATGCTTGATGTGAGAGTCTTCTGATGGACCACACTCTTCTACCCCAATATCATCAAGAGTCATTCAGGGACAATTTTATTGAGCGTATGATATGTTTTGAATAGAGTATGTTTCCCAAAGATGACTAGAGGAAATAATGTTACATGATCTTACCATGGGAGGGATTTGGTGATCGGGGAGTGAGGTGAAATGAAACACCCTATGTTTTTCTCATCCTCAGATATGAACACCGTTTGGGGCATCGATGATTAGTGGATGCAATTATTTTAATACATTGAGAAATGTGAACTGAAGGGATCCTTTTTGTTTTTCAAATCTTGGGTACTGAGAAGCTAGAAGGACTGCAAAGTCGATTTGATGGTGTATCTCTTCTATTACCATGATGTATCTTGGATATTTATCATAAGGAAAGACTTTTATTTTTAGGTGCAGAAGAGTAATCCAAAAATTTAGGTGGATTTTGTGTACACATTATTCTGACAATGTCTTTGGAATGATATATTGTAGAGTGGATAAATTTCAGAACATAACAGGTATATTGTCTTTAGCCAACTATCTTCTCAGGAGTAATTTTTCTTCTTCATCTTTGGAATGATTTTCCTCAACATGATCTAACCAAAGAGTACATTTACTTGTTAGTTTATTATAAAAAATAGGTTTGGAGGGGATTTCCTTGATCATATTGGAAGCAAAGAGGTCCAAGGTTGGTTCAGAGAATGACCATTGTCTTGGGTTGTCTTCTGGTTGAGAAAGAATATCACTTGTCAATGATGTGGCATCTAGAATGACTGGACTCATTTTCCAAACAACATCTCGATAGAAGGGATCTCTTATAGTTTATTCATTGGGGGGGGGGGCTACATGATGAAATAAAGTTTCACTATGAGGTGGACCTTCACAGCTAATTCCATCATGGGGAGGATTTCCATCACGACTTTTCATCTAACTAGAAGAAAAACTTCTATAGTGTATACCCTGGGGAGGACCTCTAGGGGTGATGATGACATGGGGAGGGCCTTATTTCTATTTGATCATCCATACACGAGAAGGGTTCCCAAAATGATCATCAGGAGATAGGCTCTCAGGATTGATCAGATTGTGGACATGGAGTAAGCCGTCATTATATGATGTCCAGGTAAAACCTCTAGAACTATTGGTAGACAGGTTACTTGTAGTGCCACCATAATTTTAACTATTATCTTTGTAATTGGAAATGGATGATTAGGATCATAATCTACCAGAGATAATCATATGATGGCTTCAAGAACACCATCATTGAGTAGAGTGGGTTTATAGACCTTTTCATCATTTTCTAATCACCTTTTGTAAGGCTTCTTTTTAGATTCTCTCCAGTGGGCGATGAGGGCCACCTATTGTGGATATCATCATTCATATATGGGGAACTATTTATGTAACTCACATGTTATTTCTATAATTTTCTGATAGATTTATGTATTTTTTGAAGGGATATATGCCTTCCCTAGAGTAACCACTAGGATAAACCGATGACCTCTAGTTGGAATGGGGATATAAGCCTAATCATATTGTCCATTTATCATGGAATTTTTCCAATGTCCCTTCTATATGGGAGAAGGGATATGTGTTTTCTCCGAAGTGACCCTAATTTTATGTTGATGAGTCACCCTAATTGTAGGGGAATAATTTTTTTCCCGCCCTTCAACCACTACTACTATTGTTAATATATCTTGGTAGGCCTATTGGATGTGGGAATGGATTTTTATCTACCCTTTTATCACTATCAATATATGTTGAGTGACTTCAGAAATTGAAACTTGGATATATTCCTATTCCATGGTTGGAGAAGGGTTGTAATCATGATCCTATATCCTCCATCGCATATTGGTATATACTGAAACTCCCCATGTGCGGGGATAGGTACATGGGTTTTCCCCATTTTTTTCTATGATTTTTCGATTGGTTTCTTTGTGTTCTTCTAAATCACGCTGGCAAGCTTGATATACATCAGTATGGATTTGAATATACTCACTGGTTTCCATTGAATTTTTTTGATTGGTTCCTTTAGATTCTACCAAAATGCATTGATAGGTTTTAGGGGTCTAGGTAGGAATTTTCATCTTCTAATAATTTTCCAACATGTTTTATTAGTAGGACTCTTTAGAGGGAATAGGGATGTGAGATTGTCCCTATTTATTTTATTTTCACCCTTGATGGGATTCCCTGAGTGTCTAGGTCTGAATGAATTGAGCTGGAGCTCATAGGGTGGTTCCTCATCATTCTAAGGACTTTGTGTAGCACAACATTGGCGATGGTGGCTTCTTAAAGGATCCATTTGGAGAGAACCCAATGTTTTTAGGATTTGGATGTTGGTAACCTTTTGATCATCCTCCCTAAGATAAGGGAGGAATATATTAATCTATTTTGGGCAATGGTTCTTGAAACAGTTTGAATTAGAAACTGGTAATGCTTGTTTCATCACCACTAACCACTACTTGATGGAAGGATGGTCGGGCTTCATGTCATAGAGGGAATCTCATGTATCATCCAAATATGGGACATTACAATTGAGGAGGCACTCATGAATCAATGGATTTTATACTCGGTGATAAAGGTGAGGGGTTGATGAAAATATCCTCTCATTAGATGAGGATTTTGTCAGTGCAATGGAGGAATCATATTTCTACTTAAACTATTAAGATTCTATTTGTATTAAATATCGTTTCGGTGAAAGTTTCTAGGTATACATGGAAAACACAAACAATAAAACCCCATCAATATAGAATCTTAATAAATGAACACATGCATAATCGATTATTTTAAATTCAATTTTGGCCTTCTTTAATTTTTTGATAGTGTAAAAGGGGCCTAAAATGTGGGAGACTTAGTCATTTTGGTTAAGGATTCATGTTGGGTCCACAATTTTTTCTTTATATCCTTTTTTGCATGGTTTCCAATTTGGTTTATTCATGGAAACAAAAACACCCAATGTTTTCCATATTCATGACGTTTCATGAACCTACTTTCAAAATATATGTGGTCAATGAGAAATAGTTCCAACAATACTTAGGGACACACATTGGTCAAGGGGATGATAGGTTAGTATCATCATACCTTTTTGGGGGAATTATTTCCTACAACAGGACTCTCTTATAGATTTAAGACATATTAATGAATCATTTATTAAATCCAAAATATAGAATGGGTCACCCTTATATTGAAAATAAATTGTTAGCATGTATTGATTCAGAATAATCTATATGTATACAAGGTTATTTATCAATGGAGACATGTGTATGTATCTGAGGTTCTCCATCAATGGTACCTTTTGTATAAGGATTAGAGATTCTTATGTCATTTATTATCATGATATTGATTTTAATCCCCATGTGGTGGTGCTCTATAATTTATCATCATCCATGAAGTGAGGAGTTGTTTTTTTTTTCAGGATCGATACCATGGGATGGGATTCCTATGTATCCTTGTGAAATGAATCAAAACCCACATAGTTCGGTTCCACTTAACAGGACTCTTCATACCTTTTATGGTCATGTTACGATGACTATATTATGTAGTTTAACATCGTGTGTCAAGGGTGTCAAGGAGGATGGTTCCTAGCCAAGGATGGTGCAGTACTTATGCCAAGATGGCCCAACTGGCCGATCTGGTAGGGAATATGGACATGTATCTAGGTGACCTACATCAGTAATTTGGGATGATAAGGATGAAATTAGGAGGACCGTAAATGAATATAGCCTTCCGAGTTAGGGGGATGATCCTACTAAGAATGTATCCCAATAAGGATGATGGTGTTTTTAAATTCTTGGGTTTGGACCTCAAAGAGGCTTCCTACATATCTTGTGAATACAGGAATCAAATCCCATGTATTTTGTATGGTTTTCGTCTTACACCTAGAAGGAGGCCCAAAGGTAGCTTTATCTGGAAGAATAACCTTTGAAGGTTTGTCTTATAGGGAATATTAACCTTTTATGTGGATGGTGATGCAATTTGGGTTATTTTACCTAGTAGGAGGCCCAAATGTTGTATTTTATCATGCTAATGAGATGATCGTCACAAACCACTAAACCCACGTGAGTCATGAACAACATATGATATAAGAGGAAGTGCAAGACTTGGAAATATTTATGATCTCCTTTGTTTACTGGTGGATGAGGATAAGGATATGGGAGGTGGGAAATTCCCTCTAATAAATACAAATTTCTTACTCCAAGGGGGATGCTCAAAGGAGGCTTTTTCTCCTCGTCTCCTAGTAGACGAGGGTGGTGTCATGCCGGGGTCTTCATGAAGATAGATGAGGCTTAGATGTGTTTATCCCATATCTTGTTTTCAAACCACAAAGACCCATCATTTTCTCTAAGGTTTGCATCCTAATTAACATGGGAATATATAATTTAGAACACTTTGAAGAACCTACCAATTATGTAAGATAAATGAAGGACATCCATTACCATGAGAATATATAATTGAGAGGACACACTAGTGTGTCCTGTGCACTAATCATACATATTTGGATGCTTTGGATGAGGTTTTGGATTAGTCGCCCACAAATGATGGATCCAAGTAAATAGGTCCCCATCAGTTTATGATATGAAACAGGTCTCAAAGGGAGGCTTTGTGCCAGATGGACATGGGTGAGCTAAAGGGTGCATCACGCAGGGTGGAACTGGGTGAGCTAGACGTGCTTTTCCCAAGTAGGGTCTGGGCAGACTGGATATGTCTCACATAAGGTGAACCTACGTTACTTGGAGATACCCATATGGAGATGAAAAACCTAGGAAGTAGGGAATGTTGAGACCTTAATCTAATCTCCAAGGGTCTCCTCAGGTTCCCTTAGATGACTGGTGCTCATGTTTTGGGCTATAGAACTTGGGTGAGTTGGAGGTGCCTCGTACTAGGTGAACCTAGTCAATCTGGAGATACCCCTTAAGTGATGAACAACATAGGAAATATCACTTGGGAGAGACCTTACATTAAGATTAAATCCTTTTATTAGGTGATTCTAAAATATTCTCATATAGGTTTGAGCATGGAGGGGGGGGGGCTTCACCCTAATACTTTTGGACTAGGGTTACTCATCGTGTTTTTTTGGAGTTTTAGACCTTGGTGGGACTCTAGTTCTTAGAATCTCATTAATTACCACTTCCTTTAGGGGTTGGAGAGAAACCTAAGGGGGTTTTGAAGACCTGGGTGAAGGACTTGTGTGGTGAGAGATTCAAGAGGTTTCCTCAAGCTTTCAGTCATTTCCCCTCTAATATGAATCCCAAAGGTCTTATTTATAGGAAACACTCAGGAACCTGGGTAAAGGAGATCATCCGTACATGTCAATCGCATAGGTGTGTCATACAGGGCCCTCATGCAGGAACTATATTCTCATGTCGGGCCACATAGTTTGTGCCTACATGAGTCTCTTGGTTCGTAGGTGGGGTCCAAACAGGTTAACATGGGTGATATTTTTGATGCCCTTTTCTCTCCTACTACTTGAGGAATTTTCCATTAAATATTTTCATCCCTATGTATGAAAGGAGTGTCGATACTATCCTTTAGACTCATTTCCTTTATTATATACCAATAAGATCTCATAAAAACACATCAAGGATCGTAGATCTATCCATAACGGATTAGATATAACATTCCAGGTGAGATAAGATGACAAAATCTAAGAAGGAAGATAGAAAACTAAGACATAACATTGATTCCGAAGATCCAACACACTTTTATTTGCTAAAAATGTCATCTGGATTAAAGGGAATCACTAATTATACCTAGGATAGGAGATGAGTTTGAGGTCCTAAGAGAATAGGATAATAATGAGAGTTCTATGGTGAAACTTTTAGTTAAAGTCTAATTTTTAGATCATTTAATGCATGTCGCATGGTCTGGACACGTGGTTTTTCAAACTGTGTGACAACTATGTGTGTACAACTAGAAATTACCAGGGCACTCCACAGTTATGCCACAAAATTTGGAAAATCATGAGATAACCAGACAATGATATTATCTCTAAGCTATTTTCTCACACAATTAGATTGTAAGGTTTGACAAATTGTGTGCCTTCCCCAAATATCATACATAGTTTCCTAAAGATATTACATGGATTCCTTTAATGGTTCTCAAACTGAGAACCTCTAAGAGTGCATCCAAAACATTCCAAAACTATCCAAAAACTCCCAAAACTCAACCCAAGTATTATATAACATCAAAATACATAATAAATGGGTAATGTACCTAAAAAAGAGGGTATTACATTCTCCCCGCAATTGGTCATTATTTCCAAATAGATTTAGAGTTTGGAATTGATTTGGAAGAGCTTGGTACACTGTTTTAACATTTACTTCTAATATTCCCATGTCTAACCATGTTTCCTAAGAATCATACCAAACCAATACTTTTCCCATACAATATTTTATCCTATATATCCAGAATTAATATCGACATGTGATTCAATGTAGAATTTGGAAAAATATCAATATGACCTCATTGAATAACATGGTCAAGATTAGGATGGTACTTATTCAATTTAGATACATAAAGTATATTGTGCAGTGAGATGAACTTTGGAAGTAAATCCAACTAATAATCCACATCAATAATTAGTTTTAGTATCTCAAAATTGATAATGTATCGAGGATGCATTTTACCTTTCTTACCAAAAATGATGATTCCCTATCCTTAAAGAGACTCTAAATAAAACATGATCACCCACATAAAATGATAGTAGCTGAAGATGATGATCCACATATGATTTCTAATGACCCTTTTCCATTTCCATTATCTTACCAACCATAAGAATATTTTCTATCATATCATGAACAATGCTAGGTATGATAATTGAAATCTCAACTGATTCCTGCCAAAAAAGTGGAGAACAACAACAAAAACTATAAAATTATTCAAAAATATCCATATTTGTCAAGGATAGATAACATTTATTGTATAAGTACTCTAATGATGGTATATGATCCTCCCAGGAGCTCCAAAAATCTGTAACCCAATATCTAATCATACATTACAATGTTTGGATCATCCGTTCAGAATAGCTATCCATTTGAGGATAATATGTTGTGCTCGTGGTCAACTGGGTTCTAAGGGATTATTTTAAGGATGTCCAAAACCGGGATGTAAACTTGGGGTCCTTGTTAGAATAAATTGAAACTTTTACACCATGAAACTTTACAACTTCCTGAATAGAGATTTTTGAAAAGTATTCCACTATATTGGATTCATGAATAAGGATTAAGTAAGCCAAATTTGTGAGATAATCCACAATAACCAATATTGATATGTGTTTTCAAACCATTCTTGGAATAACATTGAAAAAAAAATCTATAGTTATCTGCTCCCATTTCCACATGATTATAGGTAATGATTGTAACATAACAAATGTACATTGGTCCCATCCTTGACCTATAGAAAGTTGAGGCATCCCATGATGCACTCTTCCACTTTCCTTGTCATTCTATCCCAAAAAAAGTTCTTTCATCACCTTATACTTATTCTAAATTCTAGGATGAGAATCCCATCTTTATTGGTGGTGGGGAGAAAGGAGTTTTTATTGAAAAGTTGGAGGATCCACAATCTGATTTCTAAACTGAAACAAATTTATTCCCTCTAGAATATATACCTCAATGGTCTCCCCACCATTGAGTTTCTAACTCATGGTTAGACATTCAGGATCATAATTTTAGACACTTTATCCATCTAAATCAAATTAGAAACAAGATAAAATGGAAGAAAATCACAGTATCACCTTACTCTGCAAAATCCAAATGCATATCATATATTACCATCATAAGTATCCAATGATTCAAATCCTCTTTATAAATTTGAATATATAAATTTCTAATCAATGCATCAGCCACATAAATTTATTCTCTTGATTTATACATAAAGTTAAAGTAAAACATTTGAATATATTTTATCCTTATTTGTTTCCGTAGATTCAAATCTTCTAAGAGAAGATGTGTTTCAATATTTTATAATCCGTGAACACCATGAACATATCACCAATTAGATAATGATGTTGCATCTTCAAGTCATGAACTATAGTATCTAATTCCAAATCAAGAATTGGAAAATTCCTCTCAGGTTCCCATAACTGTCATGATCCATAAGTTACAACATGATCTCCCTATATGAGAACACATCCCAAACTATATCCCTATGCATCATAGCAGACTACATAGATTTATCCCAACTTTGGAAATATAAGGATTGGTGTGGATGTAAGTTGAACCGTATTCCCTTGAAAATATTTATGACAAACATCATTCCATTAGAAAAGAATTCACTTTCACATCAAAGATATCATTGGAGAGGTAATTCATGAAAAATAACAAAGAAACCATCATTAATACCCTACTATTAATATGAAACTATGTATCTCAAATATGTTCTTCAGTGGTTTCCAAGAGATAAAAACTTTTATCTTTTTAGGTTTTATAGATAATCCTCTTTTAGAAATGACATGGACAAGGAAAAATATCTATTTCATCCATAAATCATGATTTTAAATCATAGCTTGAAGGTCATGTTCTTGTAAGATACCCAATAATATTCCATGGTGTTGTTCAAGATTAGCCTTAGCCCTAGAATACAATATAATTTAATTGAATAATACCACTCTAAAGAAGTATAGATACCTCTAAAAGATCAAATTCAATATTTCTATAAACACAACTAGTGAATTTGTAAGACTAAAGAAAATAAAATCATATTCATAATGACTATAGTGACTCTAAAAAATATTTCTTAGGAATATCCTCCTTCAAAAGATGAAGTTAGGGATTCCCTAATCATAAATCATTCTTAGATAACCATTTGGATCCCATAAATTGATCAAATATATTTTCAAGTCATTTAGGAGGTTATGGATTCATTATCATATCCTAGTTTAGTTTTCTATAATACACACAAAGCCAAAGAGTTCTATCTACTTCCCTTACAAAAATAACTTGTGATTCCCATGGAGAAATACTAGGTTAAATGAACCCTTTACTTTCTTAATCATCCCAATGGACCTTCAATTCCTTTAATTTCCTTTTTTCCGTCTATAGGTTGGAAGTGAAATAGGATCGGTCCTTAGTATGAGATAAATCATAAATTCTAGTTCTCTATTAGGTGGAAACCCAGAGAAATTTTCCAAAAGGATAATGAAAAATTGATCTGTGATGGTTGTAAAATATCTATGTTTAGTTATATAAATAGTTTCCAAATTAATTACTACCAATTGGTAAGATATAGTCTCAACTACTAGTACCAAAGGTCTTTATCTTCTTTTATTGACATACCAATACAATTTTAATAGATGTTGAACACCATCTGAAGATTTGAAACTAATCTATCATGTATAAGAGTTGATGTGGGCCTTGAAGGATATCAACCAACCCATTCTGAAAATGTGGTCTAGGATTTCCATCTCAAGAATAGATACATCCCAAAAAAATCATCCCATTGATAATTATAGATTATCACACACACTTAAATCCTTTAAAAATATTGTTTTCTAAGAGGTATTTGAGGTTTAATGACTTGAGGCATCATTTTAACAAGAAAACCTATATGATTCACAACATAATAATCAATAAAATAGTGGTACATACTTGTATCAAATATAACTTTAATGAGAGTAGAGTTTAAAAGAATAGTACATATAACTCTCAAAGGACTATATTTATCTTCTTTGATCATCTTCTCAGCACCATGTAGCTACTTACTAAGTGTTCTCAAAAGTTCTATATTGTCCTAGTATAGTAATGATGCATGTTGATGTATCGATGTAACATGATATTTCAACTACATTGATCAGTTCTAGGAGACATTACCATTGCATATTTATCGATTCGCATGATATTAATTATTTTGGGACTTGGTTGAGCCATTTCCATCATTTTCCTCAAAATCATCATAAAATAGTGTTTTAGATGTCCCAATTTTCCATAATTGGGACATTCATGTACATGCTTCATGAATTATTACCTTATATGATCATAAGATCCACACCAGTAACATCAAAACTTGCTTTTGGGTCATAAAGGAAAATGAACCGATCCGGTTTTCTATGTTTGAGGGCCTCCGCCTTCTTGATAATAAGTTCCCCTCTTCCACTTTTTTACAACATTACAGTTCTAACCAATTCCCGTGGAGACAAACATACTTCTTCTAATAGAATTTATAGTGACATATATTTCCTCCACTATCACTATATTAAAAATATCCATATAATTTATAATACAGAGGATAACTATCTTAGAAAAATATCCAATCTTATCCCAGACTCAAAGATGCATTGCTTAAAGGATGTACAAGGAGATACTTCTAGATCAAAATGAAATAAGTCCATAAAATTTGTATAAAATTCAAATACTGGTAGATTATCTTGTTTTAAGATGAATAAATATATTTTTTTGGGTGATCATAAATGTGTGAGATAAGAATTAATTGTTGAAAAATTCTTCAAAGTCCTACCACATAAGGACAAGGTTGAATTTAGCTTAAATAGATAAATCCCACCATTGGAATACAAGATCATCCAATATTTATATTGTCATACCCTAACCTTGGATATTCCTTTATTTTATTCATTTCTTAGAATTGGATATTTTTTCATGATGTTTATCTTAATCACCAGTTTAAATTTTTGAATCTTGGAAGGTTTGGGTGATATCGTGGCATGCACACAGTTTGCGAATGGTTAGGGAAAACTGTGCACCTTTCCCATGAAACCGTGTGGATGGGTGTCATTTTTGGGCAGTGGCATATTGCACGATTGGAATACGGTTTGTAAACTATGTAGAATGACCATACGGTATGTCTCCTTTGGATAGTGAGGGGCCCATGGGTGGTACATAGTTTGGAAAACCATGTTTCTAAACCATGTGAGCTTCCTAGTTTCTTAAAATTACAAAATTCTATGTTTTCCATCCATGTTTTTAACCCTATTTCAGGTTTCTCCTCCCTCCTCTAACTTAGATACACCAGGGGGACCTTGGAGACCCTCCTCCCTTGCTCCCAATCATCCTTGTATGCTTATACATAAAATCTAAGGTAATATCCTTTCATTTTTTGTCAATTTTCTCATATCTCTCCGTTCTTATGTTGGTTTAGGCTTCTCCCATGGTGGGTTTCTTATTTGGCTGAAACATAGATATTAGGGTTGATTTTTTAGCTTGTTTTTATTTGGGTTAGGTCATTCAGATCATTCCTTGGTATTTTCTATCCCTTCTCCATGAGTTTAGTCACATCTATACTCCACTGAGGTAGGTGTTTCCATTAATTTCCTTTCCAGTACAATCCAATGGTTCTTGGGTGTTTCTAAATAATTTATAAATATGTTTTTCATGCTTGTGATGTGTTTTTTTAGTTTGTTGTGGTATTTTGGTGTTGGTATAATTTTTTAGAAATGGTTTTCGATGTGATTCTTCACATATACCAATGAATATATATACACTTGATGTGTTTTATAAAATGTAAATTGGGAATTTAAAGTAAAATTTGATGATTCAAGTGGTGTTTCCATTAGTTATGTTTTATTAAATTTGTTGGATTTTAATTTGGGATTTATATATGGGATGTGGTGGCTTTTATAGTTTGTTTTTTTGTGTTGGTTGAAAGGTATGTGATGTTTCTTTAAAAATGGTTTTGGGTAATTTCATGGATAATTATGGTGTTCCATTATATGTGGGAATATTAACGTGTTCTTGGAGTGAACTCATCGATGGAAACACAAATGATAATGGTCTTGGAGATACTTTCTAAATTCAAAAACCTATATTTCAAAAAACTTATTCCATATCCTTTCCTTTTTCAAATTCTTGACTCTTTATTAATGGTATCTTGGTTTCCAAATGACACAAAAATGGTTTCAAATTATATTTGAAGTTATGGACCATTTGGAACATTGGAAGATGGTTGGTTTTCAAATGGTGTTAAAGCCCATTGGGCACCTTCAATTATGATGCGTGTTTTCATCTTAGTCTTTAACTAATGTTGGAAATTAAATTTGATTTGGAAATGTAAGGGCTTGTTTGGCCTTGTGAAAATTAAAGTGGTGTTTCATATTATTTTTGGAAGGGGTTTGAAACCTTTTTGTAAATTTATTCAAAATGATCATGATGTAAGGCCCAGTTGGAAATCTGATATGTTTTGAGAAAATGTTTTGAAAGATCATGGTATGTAATTTCTTGGTTGGTACTTGTCAATGGATTGTTATATTATGGGAACCCATATATAGGATTTCTCTATGTGGGTTAGCACATAGGTGGTTTCAGTGTTTTGGGTAGGCAAGTGTGGTGGAGACAGGTAAGGTGAGTCATGCGTGCGGGGGTATCCTCCTTTCAAAAATTATATTTACCATGAGTTTCATTAGTGTATTTTAGAGGGTAATGTGATGGTTTCCTTCCAACCCCTTATTATATGGGTTGGTACCCCCTTGACTTGATAGGGCATGGTGGGATGTTCCACTAGATTGGCTAGTTTGGAGTGGTTGGTTGGTTATTGTTGGAGTCTGGATCTAAAATCGGACTTATGGTCTGATGTGGTTTATATTATTCATTATAAAATAACCGCAAGGGCTCCTTTAGAGAGTACGCCTTGGGGGTTCGGGTCATCCTATTTTATCATTTAACATGGTATCAAAGGAGGTTTAATCCAACCCATCCCCTCCCTTTTTTTTCGAGCCCTAGATTTTTCTAGGTTTTCCCCGTGGGGGGTGGTGGCCTTTTTGGCCAGTTCTGTCGTCGCCCCTCCCCTCCCTCCCGAGCACCGCTCGGCCCGACTGCCACTTGCAGCTTTCGCCGATGACCTTCCTCTCGTGGCATCCCGCGACACCTCCCGCTGTCCACCTTGAATCACGACTCCTTCACACGACGAAGACCCTACATCCCGCCCGAGCAGGGCCCTCCCAGCCAACCTCCGCGACACATCCCGACCCGCCCTACGTGTGGCTTCCCGACTACTCCTGCCTGCACGATGTGGTTCCTATCCAACAACTCTGTTCCTGTCACCACCCCCTCGCGCGACAGCCTCCCTGCGATGGATCCAATTCTTGTTTTCCCCCCTTCCAGCAGCATCAGATCCATGCGCAATAGCCGCTGCGCCTCATCCTGTTCGTCCCTCTCCAGCCCGACCCTTCCCTCCAGTGCCTTCTAAGAAGCTTCTTCCATGCTGGCCTCTTCCTGCGGTAGCCCCCCTCTTCCTGCGCTCCTCTTCTGGCAGCCGACTCCCGTCTCTCCCAGTGGCTGCTCTGATTCTAGTTTCGGATCTCCTGCACCTCTTGTGGAATCCCCATCTCTCGTCGTTGGCATCTCCCGATGACTCCCGGCAGCTTCCTCCCTGTCTACCGACACGCCCCCGCACTTCCTCCACCGTGGAACAGTAGTTCGACCACCTAGGATTCAGGCCCTTTGGCGCCGCTAGATCCCACAATGACTTTGCGAAATCACCGCCTCCCGTCATTGGCCCTACAAGTGCGGCTTTCCCAGTGCTAGTGTAGATTTGTCGGTGTCTCATTGACCGGACCTACTAGTGCGACATTCCTGGTGCTCTGTCAACCGATCCGGTCTGTGTGGTTCCTCTGCTGCGTCTGTGACATCTTCAATCCATCCATTATCCTGAGGAGGAGCTGTAATCTTAAGGGGGAGCTACAAACGTCACTTGTTTATTTTATTTTATCTTTTTTTTGTAATTAAGCTGGGTCTGTCCAGCTTGAGGGGGAGTGTTTGCAACATTTCTTGTTTGCTTTGTATTGTCGTTGCTTTGGTCTCTTTTCTTTATGTGTACAAACTAGGTACACCTAGCTTGAGGGGGAGTGTTGGAGTCTGGATCTCACATCGGACTTATGGTTTGGTGTGGTTTATATTATTCATTACAAAATAACCCCAAGGGATCCTTTATAGAGTACACCTTCGGGGTTCGGGTCATCCTATTTTATCATTTAACAGTTATAAACTATGGAGATGCACTATATGCTGACAGGTGAGCCCGACTCAAGTACGTCTAAGGATCACTCTAGGGGTATTTAAGAAATTTACTTGGTTACTATCTGTACTTTCTTGTTTATATTCTATTTCATTTGGTTTCTTTTTTTTCTACAAATTTATTTTTCATCATATCTTGGTATTATTTGTTTGGATTTTAGTTTGGGTTTTAAATAAAAAATAGTAAACAATTTTCAAACTAGTGTTGAGGCGTGTAATGTTTTAAAAAGAAAAAGTTGTGTGGTTTATTAAAATGTAAAAGGCCTATTTACATATGAATATTTCAAAATAGTGTTTGTGGACTATTTCAAGAAATGAAATGCATGGACTCTGTGGTGATTTCCTACTGAGTTGTGAAACTCACACCCAACTTGTACCATTTAGTGTAGGTTGAACTAATTTGTTTTGCAGATTCAAGTGTCTTGTTCGACTGCTCATCCTTAGAGTAGGTTGGTCTTATAGATGGTGGTGACCTGGAGGTCACAAGGAAGTTGACATATCTTTTTCCTAGTTTTAGTTTCTGCTTTATAGCATTTAATTGTTTGGTTTATCTTGTTCAGTTGTTGTTGTATTTGGATCAGTTTTCATATTTATTGAGATTTAGTTATTGTTAGTTCTATTTCTTGTCTATTTTATTTTATTCGATCCTTATTTTTTGATTGAAATAATTCCCACTAGGTTTATATTTTATGCTCACCACTAGTTGTTAGCCTATGGGGAACTATAATGCCCTTTTGGCCATGTATCGGACCAAGTCAGATGCCGGGTCAGATCGAATCTTGGCTTGGTTTGTGACAAAATGGTATCAAAGTAGGCCCTTATTATTTAGGGTGTCAATTAGTTGGATATTAGGATTATTGGAACCTAATATGTAGGTACGAGAAGAGCATCTTGAACTCTTTCTCACTCCAATCCTCTAGTTTCTAGGGGTAGTCAAAGAAATGATCCTTTCGTTTTGGGTTTGACTTGAGTGGATGAGGAATGAAAATATAGGAGAGATGGTGTTTTGTCATGATACCACATAGAGTAGTGACCCATGTGGAATCTGAGTTCATGGTTCAAGGTCCTCTTAGTGTTGATTCTTACTTGGGACAAGACTCACTACCATGCCCCTAAGTTTGGCACAATCACTATTTACTCATTCTGGTTGTTTTCTATGAGTTGTTTTCTATTTTGGTTTTGGTTGTTGAGAGTGGGACTTTAAAATAAGAATGGTTTTTGAAAATTAAAATGGTTTCCCTCTAATTGTTTCAAATTGAAATGTGAAATGGTTCTTTAATGAGAAAGTGATTTGAATTAATAATTTGGAAAATGCTTTGGTTTAATGAGGAAATGGATTGTGTCACCCTCGACGTTCCTTGTGAATGATCACATATGCATGTGTATTTATAGAATGTGCATATGGGAATGTGTGAATGGGTGGTATTAATGGATGTGGAATGAATTTACATGTTACAATTCAAAGGATGCAATGGGTGATTTTTTGAAAAGTTTGTTTTTTTTAGAAATGGGTTTCAGTTTTTGGAAAATAGTCTTAGAAGGAGGTGGTTTTGAAAAATTAAAAAGAAAAGGTTTATTTTTGAAAAGAATGTTTTTGGTTGCACTTGTAATGTTTGACATGCAAGACAGTTGTTTTGGCCTGATATGGTCTTTTGGTTATGATTTGTTATGATATTGATTTTTGGACTCATGTTTTGATGATTATTCAGAGTATACCGCCTAGATAGGTCCCCACAATTTCTAGTGAGTCATGACATGTTCATTTCTCTACTTAGTTATTACCTATCCTTTGTGGTGATTGAGGTTTTACAAAGGTAGTGGAGTGGATTGAGGAAGTTTAGAGTGTTTTTAGATCATTGGGAACTCCTAAAGCTATTATAATTTGTATCGTTCTAGGTTGGTTTGAGGGTTTATCTTTGGATGAATAGGAGTTGTTTACCCCACCATCAATATGAGTTGGGATGATGTGGAATGTGTTTAAGTCTATCTTTGTCCAATGGTCTATACCTTAGGAGGTGAAGATGAATAAAATGGAAGAGCTAATGGGTACTCAACAAGGCCAGCGGACAGTGAAGGCCTATATTGACTACTTCAGAGAGCTGGTTTCTTTTCTCTAGAGATAGTGTTATAGGATCTGATGAAGGACTCACTTTTCATTGGGGGTATTCATCCATAAGTTAATGAGTGAGTCCTCTCCTCTGAGGATATTAATTTTGATAAGCTGTTGGATGAATCATTTTTAACCGAGTTGGTTTCCAGAGCATAGGTAGTAGGAAATCTGGTGTCTCATATTGCTCATAACAGTTCCCCATCTGGTGAGGAGTGTGTTATGGAGGAACCTATATTTTAAGAGTCTCCTTCAATTATTCTAGTCTCTAGTTTGTCATACCATTCACTTATGTTCCACCAATGTGGCCAGTTTGGGAATTTGAAGCCATCTTGTCACAATCCTACAAAAACATGTCCTCATTGCGGCTATATGGGTCACCTAGAGAAGTTTTGCAGGAAGTGTTGCTCGGAGAAGTATTTATCAGAGGATGCTAGTGCCTGACTGTGAGGTAGTAGATGCTTCATTCATTAGGGTTCCAGCCACATACTTCAGAGTTAAGCTCATTCACAGTCTAGAATCACTATGGCGTAGGGAACCTCAGCCCAATTTTTGGTCTCCAGTGTTAGAGTAGATAAAATTTAATTTTCCTATTGTATTTTCCTTGATATTGTGAATTTCTTTTATATATGTAAGAAACTATGTTGTTCTATTTTCTTGAAATCACATTTGTGTGCTTTTGAAGTGGATATTAGAGTGATTAGTCTTTTGTGAATTTGTTTATCATTTTTTATTGTGCTTACTTGTAGATATATGTGCTTGTGGAAATAATTTATTATAGCTTGTGTTTGGATTTTATGATTAGTTATGGTTTGCTGTTTGGTTTGAATTACTTTAATCAGCTTCCCCTAGTGTTGGGGGTTCAGTTTGTCTAGGAAGTTTCTAGTTTTGATAGTAGTGTTGTTTAGAATATGTGATGAAGATAGAAAAGTACAGGTTGAGATTTCCCAATAATGGTGAGGATGCCGCTCAGTTGGTATAGAGGAGTATGTGTTAGTTCTGGTTTATATCCTAGTAGTGTTGGGAGTTTTTAAGTTTCGATGCTAGTTGATTTCTTCTAGTGGGGAGAACCCTCTCGTGTTCTCCCTATATTCTTGGGATGTGGTTCCTACATGATTAGTTGGGTGTGACTTGTGGAGTGAAAGGTCACCTCAAGGTTCATTTTTCCTTTCGTTATTGAATGGGCATGGGTTCAAGTTTTGACTATCTTTTGTTTGGGTGACTTTCTGGGGTCATAAAGTGTTTGTGGTGGGGAGAATTTTTACACACCGAACATGGATATTCTATTATTTTAATATTTTATTTTCCTGGGATATTTTTGGTTGAGGTTTGGGTTTATCCCCTATTTATTTTTTTTAATTTTTTAAGGTTTAGGGGAATTCTTGGCATGCACAATGTTTTCACACGATTAAGGAAAACTGTGCACCTTGCCCAAGAAATCGCATGACTTGGTGTCATTTTCGAGAAGTGTCATATTACACTAATGGCGCATGGTTTCTAAACCATTCCATAAGACCATTTGGGGTGTCACCTTTGGATAGTGAGGGGAACATAGTTTGGAAAATGTGTAGCCAACCATGCGATCTGGTTAGTTTCTTAAAATTTCAAAATTCCCAGTTTTCTAATTCGTGTTTTTAACCCCATTATAGGTTTATCCTCCCTCCTCCATCCTAGGAGCACCATGGGGCCTTGGAGACCCTCCTACCTTGATTTAAATATTCTGTGGATGCTTCTCCTTAAAATATAAGGTAAGATACTTTTATTTTTGTTCAATTTCCTCATCTCGCTCCCTTCCACTCTTGGTTTAGGGTTCTCCATTGGCGGGGTTCTTGTTTTTCTGAACCCTAGATATTATGGTTGATTTATTAGCTTGTGTTTATTTGGTTTAGTGCATGTGAATCATTCCTTGGGGTGTTCTCTCCCTTCTCCATGAGTTTCGTTGCATCTTCACACCATTGAGGTAGGTGTATCCATTATTTTCCTTTCAAGCACAATCTATTAGTGCTTGTGTGTTTCTAAATAATTTATAAATATGTTTTGAATGCTTGGGATGTGTTTTTTTGTTTTTTGTGGTGTTTTGGTGTTGGTAGAATTTGTTAAAAATGGGTTTTAATGTGATTCTTCAAATATTCCAATGTATATATATATCCACCTAATGTGTTTGATAAAATGTCAATTTATCCTTTAATATAAAATTGGATGATTCTAGTGGTGTTTCCCCTTAGTTATGTTTTATTAAATTGGTTGAATTGTAATTTGGAATTTATATATGGGACAGGGTGACTTATATAGTTTTGTTTTTTGTATTTGTTTGAAGGAATGTGATGTTTCTTTAAAAATGGTTTTGGGTAATTTCAAAGAAACTTACGGTGTTCCATTGGATGTGGGCACATCATGTGTGATCGGAGTGCACACATGGATGGGAACACAAATGACAAAGGTCTTGGATGGACTTTCTCAATTCAAAAACCCATATTTCAAAACACTTATTCCTCCTTCATTCCTTTTTTATACTCTTATTTCTTTATTAATGGTCTCTTGGTTTCTAATTGACACAAAAATGGTTTTAAATTATATTTTAAGTTATGGGCCATTTGGAATATTGGAATATGGTGTGATTTCAAATGCTATTAAATCCTATTTGGTACCTTTAATTATGTTGTGTGTTTTTATCTTAGTCTTGAACTAATGTTGGAAACGAAATTGTATTTGGAAATTTTAGGGCATATTTCACCTTGTGAAAATGAAAGTGATGTTTCATATTATTTTGGGAAAGGGTTTGAAATTGTTTTGTAAATATATTTGAAATGGACTTGATATAAGTCTCGATTGGCACTTTTATATGTTTTGATAAAATGTTTCTAAAGATAAAGTGATGTTACGGCCCATTGGGCACTTGTTAATTTCATGTTATATGATGGAAACCCCTATGGAGGATTTACCTATGTGGGTTAGTGTATAGGTTGTGTCGGTGTTTGGGGTAGGCAAGTGTAGTGGCCACAGGTATGGCGATTCACATGTGCGAGGGCCTCCTCCTTTAACCAAGTATCTTTACCATGGGTTTCCTCAATATCTTTTAGAGGGTTGAGTGATGGATCCTTGCAAACCAATATTACAAGGGTTGGTATCCCCTTGACTTGATAGGGATTGGGGGGATGTTCTGCTAGATTGGTTAGTTTAGGGAGGCTAACAAGTTATAGACTATAGAGTTGCACCATATGTTGATAGGTTATTCTAACTCTAGTACGTCTAGGTATTTCTCTAGGGGTGTTTAATAAATTCCCATGGTTACTCTCTTTACTTGCTTGTTTACATTATACTGCATTTGGTTTCTTGTTTATTCTTACTATTTATTTTTTATCAAATCATGGTATTATTTTTTCGGATTTTGGTTTGGGTTTTAGTTATAAAATGGTAAAATATTTTCAATCTAATGTTGAGGTGTGTAATGTTTTAAAATGGAAAATAGGTTTTGTTTATTAAAATTATAAATACATATTGTCATATGTGTATTTCAAACTAGTGTTTGTGGACTACTTAGGGAAAGAAAATGCATGAAATATGTGGTGATTTCCTACTAAGTTGTGAAGATCACACCCTACTTGTACCGTTCGGTGTTAGTAGACCCAAGAAGTTTTGCAAGTTCAGGTATCTAGTTCAAATGCTCATCTTTTGGAGCTTGTTGGTCTTGTGGATGGTGGTGACCTAGAGTTAACAAGGAGTTTGAGTTGTCTTTTATCCTTATTTTAGTTTCTTCTTTTTTTCCTTCAGTTATTTGGTTCTCTTATTATGTTGTTGTTATATTTGGATAAGTTTGTATATTTATTGAGATTTAGTTATTGTTAGTTCTTCTACTTGTCCAGTTTATTTTATTTGATCCAGTTTTTTGGGTTGAAATCATTCACACATGGTTTATCACTAGTGGAAAAAATGTTTAACACGTCGGAATTTTTCACATCGGTTCTATATAACTAACGTGAAAAGATTTAAAAATCGATATATCACGTCGATTATTTTATAACCGACGTGATATATCGATCATGATCCATTTTTTACATCGGTTATTTTATAACCGATTGAAAAAATACAGAGATTATATTTTTTACATTGGTTATTTTATAACCGATGTGAAAATCGAATCTGGCATGCTTTATCATGCTAGTTATAAAATAATCGACGTGATAAAGGAAATCTCGGTGCTTTATCACGTTGGTTATAAAAAAACCGATGTGATAAAGCTCTATTTATAACATCAGTTATAAAATAACCGATGTTATAAATAATTTTCTACATCGGTTATTTAATAATTGACATTATAAACATAGAAAAAAATAGTTTATCACGTTGGTTATTAAATAACCGACATTATAAAGCTTTTAAATGATTTATCATGCCCTGTATTTAGTCATTCTGTTTTCTTCGATTGGGAGACCAGCGACTCATCTCTCCCACGCGGAAAACCTAGACAAGATTATTCAAAGTCGTTCCCTCCATCCTCGTTTTTCCAACATCATTCATCATATTTATTGTCACCAGATCTATCAGGTCGACTCGCAACCCTCAAGTAAACCTCACACGGCTCAGTTCCAGTTATTATTTTTCGCGATGCCCTAATCTAATTTTTTGAGATGTTATTTTTCTTTCTTTGTACTTGCTATCATGGTAAGTTTCATAGTGTTCATTTATATGATGCTAAATTCTTTTCTGGTGAAAGAAACCATGTAAGTGATATCGTGCAAGTTTATGATTTTTGTTTGTTTGTGTGTGTGCATGTACGGGGGGTGTCCAAGGGGGCGGGGGCTATCCAAGTGGGTGGGTGGTGTCCAGGGGTGGTGGGGGGGGGTGTCTAGGGGGGTGGGGGTATCTAGGGGGTGTCAAAGGGGGTGGGGGTGGTGTCCAGGGGGTGCGGGGGCTGTCAAAGGGTGTGGGGGGTGTCCAGGGGGTGAGGGGGCTGAGGGGGATATCCAAGGGGATATGGGTGTCTAGGGGGGTGGTGTCCAAGGAGGTGAGTGGGCTGTCCAAAGGGGTAGGGGGTGTACAGGGGGGTGGGGGTCTATCTAGAGGGGTGTGGGATATTGAGGGGTTGGGGGGGCTATCCAGAGGGGTGGGGGGATATCCAGAGGGTTCATGGGGCTGTCCAGAGGGTTGGGGGGGTGTCCAGGGTGTCCATGGGGGTGGGGGTGGGGCAGTCCAGGGGTGTGTGAGTGTGGGGAGGGGGGGGGGTCCAAGGTGGTGGGGGTGTCGAAGGGGGTGGGGGGGGGGCTATCCAAGGGGGTGGGGGGGGGGGGGCTGTCTAGAGGGTTTGGGGGGTGTCTAGGGGGGTTGTCCAGAGGGTTGGGGGGTGTCCAAGGGGGTAGGGGGTGGGGTGGTGTCTAGGAGGGGTGGGGGTGTCCAAGGGGGTGGGGGGGGGAGGTCTAGAGGGGTGGGGGGCTGTCCAGAGGGGTGGGGGGGGGGGTGCTGTCCAAGGGGGTGGTGGTGTCCAGGGGGTGTCCAAGGGGGCGGGGGGGTGGTGTCTAGGGAGTGGGGGCTATCCAAGGGGGTGGTGGTGTCTAGGGGGTGGGGGTTTTGTCCAAGGGGTGGGGGTGTTGTCCAAGTGGGTAGGGGTGTCCAGGGGGTGGGGGTGGTGTCCAAGGGGGTGGGGGTGGTATTCAGGGGGTGGGGGGCTGTATAGAGGGGTGGGGGGGGGCTATCTAGAGGTTTCAAATCGTTGGGATCTGTGTAATTTTTAGTACTAAATGTATACATATTTTAATATTTATACTTCATATATCTCTTTTATGGAAGGGTGAATTAGGTATCCATTTGCACTGGGATTTATTCTTTGTGAACATTAAGAAAAAGGGTACAAGATGAATTTAAAACCATTATATCTAAATATATTTTCTTTTTAGAATCATTTTCAAGAATATTTTTTTTAAATACGCAAAGATTTGTTTTATATTTAAAAATTGTTTTACATTCAAATTATGATATTTTTCATATAAACATATATTTTTCTTATCTTAAAAAGATGTATAATTTTGATTTTTGTTATAGGTAATAATGAGGAGAAGTTGTATTACGACACATCGAATGAGTAATGAATATGTGGAAGGTGTTGATGCCTTTTTGGAATTTACTAAATGAAATGTTCCAAGTAGTGACATTTTTTTCTGTCCATGCCTGAAATGTTTGAATATAAATAATTTGAAAAGTAGAGAGATTAAAGATCATCTAATTTGTCATGGTTTTAATCTGAGTTATAGCCCTTGGATTAGGCATCGTGAAACTAGACGGAATGTCAGATCTACTGATGATGATGATTCACAAGATGGTAACTCTAATGGAATTGAATAAATGATTCACGATATTATAGCAGAAAAAATTGAGATAGAACCGACTGTTGCGTGTCTATATGGTGATGCTGAGAAACCATTGTATCCTGGTTATACAGATTTTATAGTTTTTTCAGTGGTGTTAAGATTGATTAACCTGAAGGTGAAACATGGATGGAGTGACAGAAGTTTTACGGAGCTACTACGATTAATGAAAGACATTCTTCCAAAAGATAATGATTTTCCAGATTCACATTATAAGGTCAAGAAAATATTATGCCCGATGGGATTGGGATACAAGAAAATAAATGCCTGTCCGAATGACTATATGATATGTAGGAAGGAATATGAATTTCTTTTAGAGTGTCCTAAATGTGGGACATCATAGTATAAGGTGAAAGAAAAATCACAGGTTGATGTAGAGATTATAAAGATCCCTTCCAAGGTATTTTGGTATCTTCCTATAATTCATCATTTGAAATGTTTATTTTCTAATTCACATGATGCAAAAAGGTTAAGATGGCTTGCTGATGAGTAGATATGTGATGGAAAAATACGTTATCCAGCTGATTTTCCACAATAGAAGAAAATTGATGAGCAGTATCCTATATTTGGAAATGAAATTAGAAATCTCAGACTAGGGTTGTGCATAGATGGAATGAATCCATACCGAACCCTCTGTAGCTCACATAGTTCATGGCCTCTTTTATTGGTAATTTACAACCTCTCTCCTGAAGTTTTTATAAAGCACAAATATGTCATGTTGAGTATAATAATCTCTGGTTCGAAGAAACCTAACAATGATATTCATGTTTTCTAGTCACCATTGATCGATGATTTGTAAATTTTATGGGAGGATGGTATTAATGTGTATGATTCTTATAAAATGGAATATTTTCAACTGTATGCAATACTTATATTCACTATAAATGACTTCCCAACATATATAAATTTTTCTGGATATAGTGTTAAAGGGCATAAATCATGTCCAATTTTCAAACAATATACTTTATATTGTCAATTTCATCATGGGAGGAAAATAGTGGACATGGGTCATCAAAAGTTTTTGCCTATGGATCACTCTTATAGAAGACTAAAAAAGGCATTCAATGGCTCAGAAGAATTTTATATTTCTCCAAAACCTTTATCCCCTGATCTGTATTTTGAGAGGGTGGAAAACCTTGATGTGACATTGGGAAAGACACATAAATCCGGTAATGATAGACATATTTGGAGGAAAAGATCAATATTTTTTGATCTACCATATTAGAGATATCATGAAGTTAAACATAATATTGTTGTTATGCACGTGGAGAAGAATATATGTGATAGTTTTATTGGAACATTGTTAGATATTAAAGGAAAGACAAAATATGGGTTGAATGCAAGATGAGGCTTACTATCAATGGGAATATGTTTGGAGTTAGCTCCCACTCCTAATGGAAGACGCACATTTCTTCCCTCAGCATTTCATACATTATCCAAGAGGGAGAAAATTAGCTTTTTTTAGTGTCTTCATGATATCAAAGTGCCTCAAGGTTATTCTTCAAATGTAATTTTTTTTGTCTCATTGAAGGACTTGAATTTGATAGGTATGAAATATCATTATTTTCACTTCATTATGCAACAAATTCTACCAGTTTAATTGTGCGTAATATTTCCCATCCTTGTTAGAAAGACTATAATGAAGTTGTGTTATTTTTTCAATTTAATTTGTAATAAGGTGATTGATGTGAATGCTTTGAACATTTTGGAAAAGGATTCAATTTGTATACTTTGTTGATGGGAAATGTATTTTCCTCCATATTTTTTTTGATATAATGGTGCATTTAATGGTTCTTCTAGTTCAAGAAATAAAGATTTGTAGACCTGTATATCTTTGTTGGATGTATCCTTTTGAAAGGTGTATGAAAATATTGAATGGGTATGTTAAGAATCCATATCGACCTAAAGCCTCCATTATTGAAAATTATATTTTTGAGGAGGTTGTAGAGTTTTTTACAAGCTACTTGGCTACGATGCAGCACATAGGTTTGCCTCCATCTCTTCATGAATGAGTTAATAATGAGGGAAAGGAGATTCGTGGATTGAAAGTCAAATTATTATCATCTGAACAGATAGAGAAGTTAGAATTATACATCTTTAATAAAATATATGATTCTCAATCATATATCACATTTCATATTAATGAGTTGAAATAATGTCATCCAAAGAAGAAAGAAATGTGGATTTTGAATGAGCAAAACAAAACATTTTTTTCATCGTTTAAAAAGACCTTTCTTGGTAGATCAGATGTATCAAAGACATTAAAATGGGTAGTGGGTGGTCCATGTTTAAATGTGATAACATGGTTCGGTTATGACATTAATGGCTATACATTTCATACAAAATATCAGGACAACAGACGTGCAGTTCAGAATAGTGGTGTATTGGTGTTTGTAGAAGCAATGCATTTTTTGAGTGCTAAATAAAAAAACACAATTTCTGCATCAAGTATATATTATGGAGTGATTGAAGAAATATGGGAGGTTGATTACTTTAAAATTAAAGTTCTTATTTTTAACTATAAATTGTTTATTAGTAAAAATAGTGTCAGACACGATGAATTTGGAATGACAGTTGTTAATCTGAATAGATAGGAAGACACAACTGATTCTTTTATAATGAAAACACATGAAAAAAAATTCTATGTGGTAGATCAATCAGATATGTAGTGGGCGGTTGTTTTACAAGGGAAAAACAATATATTGGTGAGGATCAACTTGATGAAGATGCTGATTTATGTGAGATCCCTACTTCCATGGAAAGATTAACAGAACATAATGACCAGCATATTGAAGACATGGTTTGTTCCATATGAAACGATCACGACGAAGGAATTTGGGAAAAAAATCCATTTGTACATTCCTAAAATTACAGGTAACATTTTTTATTTATTTTTTACATTTATTATTTTCATAAAATGTTAGATATTGTAAGTTTTTTCTTTATTAAAACACATATTAAAACAAATAAGTATAAGTTTTTGTTTGTTTTAATTTTGTTTAGTTTACTTTATCATGTTTACCATTACATAAATTAGATATCTTTTATTTTTATTCAATGAAAATTACTTTACCATGTTTACCATGTTTACTAGGTTTACCATGTTTACCATATTTACCATATTTACCATCTTTACCATTTTTTAACATGCTTACCATATTAACCATGTTTACTATTACATAACTTAGTAAAATTTTATATTTTCTGTTTACATTAGTATTGTAATATTTGAATTTCTATATTTGTGAACTAATGTTTGTTTTTTTGATTTGAAGGATAATGACAGATAAATTAGTTGATCAACCACATGATTCTGGAGATGAGCATATTGGTCATAACTTTAGAGAGGAACATTCACATGATCCTCTTGATGTTCCCCAATCTTACTCATGTGATCCCATTATGAAAAAAAGTTCAAGAGTTGGTAAATTTGGGTGCACACGTTTACCAAAATTATCACTTTCCCATACGCATGATCAGAGGATACTCATTGAGTTTGATGAGGATGATATTTCTAGAGGTCCAAATGCAAAAGATTTTAAGAGTTTTGTATCAACTTAGGGTAAGAGAAAAGTTATAATTCTGTATGATGACTGGCGAAGTGTATACAAAGTGATAATCTCTTAGTTGTGGGGGGTGATTTTAGAAAGATATTTTGATATTGTTTGCATATTCTTTAAATTTTTCTAGTATATATAATATGTTTAAACTCTTCTTTATCAGATGACATTTGATATTCCTGACACCGGAGGAGTCAGAAAGAAATGCATATTGATGGCTTCCAGGAGATGGAGGGATTTCAAATCAACCCTCTCATCTGATTTCATTTTTGGTCATAGGAGTCATGACAATCCATGTCATATATATCCTTTCATAGATAGAGACACATGAAGAAAGTTTGTTGAAAGTATAATAAAAGATTCATTTTTGGTAAGGGAAATGTAAACTTTTATAAGATTTCTTATATAAATGATATTATTAATGTTTTGTTGATGATTCCTTATTATAAATTTACAGAAAAAAAGGAAATATCATTAGTAGATCCAATATAAAAATGTATACCCTCATAGTTTATCTCAGGGAGGGTATAAATTATTAGAAGAACAGATGATGGAAAAATAATTACAGAAACTAAGAGTTGTGTCTTCAAGCTCTGGAGAGGTGGCCCCTTCATCCCCTCTATCTAGACATGAAAAATGGAAGAGAGCTTGGATGGGAAAATAAGGGAAATATCTTTCGGAAGATTCGAGAATCATAGCTGATAGGATTGTAATATATCTATTTTATTTATTTAAGTTAACTATATTCTTCATATAATTTCAATCATTATAGAGATGTTCGATTAATTAATACATGATTCTCTTGAGGATCAGAGCTCACAGGGGGTATTTACAGCAGCTGGGAGGCAAGATATTTTATCTATAGCATTGAGAAAGCCCGAACATCCTGGTCGTGTATGAGGATATCCGACAGGTGTATCGGTAAGAAAAGTGTTTCCACATTCTTCAACTTGTTCCGTTGAGGGTGTTTATAAAAAAAAATAGAATCCTTGGAGGCTGAAGTTCATAATATTAATGCGACTATGGAGGAAAATATTAGAGCATTGGTACAGTCTATGTTTGCAGACATGCAAAGAAAATTTCAGACTGCAGCTCCCACTCCTCCACCTCCCCCTATAAACCCCATTATTTATCATCCACCTCCACCAGTAGCTCCCACTCCCCCACCTTAGCCTGTGGATCCCATTTTTTATCCTAGTCCTCTTCCAAAACTTTCTACTTATTGTGAGTTGTATGTTGATGATCCCCAACATCATATAGTTGCATATGGGCTGGTATATTGTATAGGAGATACAATTAATCATAAAAAATTAGAGGTAGAGAATCATAGGGTCACTGTACATGATATTATAGATAGATCAGCTCGACTACCATTACCTACAGTTGAGGTGACGACAGTTGGACATAGTATCAGCCATTTATTAATTTGGCCATCCAGACTTCTGCAACTCATTACCATAGTGGCATGTTTGTTATATCTTCTATTTTTTTAATAAAGTTGTTTTATCATTTGAAAACTAATATATTTTTCTATTTATTTTTACAGAAATACTTCAAAGGTAAAGAAATACTGTAAAGACAACAACAAAGAAAAATGGCTATGACATCAGATACAGATTCTAGTAGTCTTGACAGATTTTCAAGATATTCAAATTTGTTGGTGGATCATTATGAGTTTCCAATAGAATCTCTTGTTTGTGGACGTGCAATAACTGTGGGGATTTTGAAAAATTATATCATGGATCTTGTTACTAGAGATAAGTTGGCATCAATGTGGTGCAAATTTTTACCATGTAAGTCTTAAAACCTTTTCCCTATGTTATATTTATTAAAAATGTATACTTATGTCTATTTTGTATTAGTTATATTTATAAAATTTATAAGAATAATGAGTGGATAGATGTATATGGATTCATAGACCCGCATTTTATTTCCTCTGAAGCACATGCATTTGATGAGGAAGAAAGAATGCTTTATATTACAGAAAGATTTGAACAGAATATAGTCACACAATGTTGGATGATGCCTTTTTGTGAGAGGTATGAAACACATCCTTAGAAAATAGTTCATTATCTTTTAACATAAAAAACCACTAACCTTAAATTTTCTTTTATCAGTGATCATTGGATGTTAGGTGTTTTTTTCCCAAGGGAGAAATCACTTTATTAGATATGCTCTATCAATGGTCATATGCGGGAAGGTTTTAAGAAAATGTTGGAAAATTAAGTTTCATTTTCTCAATAGTTTTATATATTATAATGAATTCTAAATTTATCCCATTCGTATTATTTTCTAACAGGGGATGGGTCTACTTTTGAAAAAACACAAAGAAAAGGAGTGCGAAGATCAAATATGTAAATGTAAAGGTAAATATCCATTTATAATTTGTACTTTTTGATTTATTACATAAAAATAATATATTTAATTTACACTCATTCAAATATAATTTTCATGAACAACAAGGTGTCATCGAATGCGGATATTATATGTTAAGATTTATGTATGAAATAATTACAACTAGAACAATTGTGAACTTTGACCTGGTAAGATTTCCTTTTAAACATTGACATAATATTTCATTTGATTTATTCATTATACACGTTAACCACTATCCTTTTAATTTGTAGCTATTTGATGACCCTCAACCCTATAGTGCTCAAGACGTCAAACACTTACAAGTGGAATGGTCAAATTATTTTACAGGTTTGATTGAATTTTAGTTGTTTGTAGTGTAAAATGTAATTTTGAATATTGTAATTGTAATTGTGTATTTGGTAGTCATTTATGTTGGATTTAGTTTTTTTTAAGTTTATATTGTAAGTTTTGAATGTTATATATGTGAATGCTTAATTTTTCTCTACTTCTTTTTTTGGTCTACTTATGATGGTTTTTCTGGTATGGATTCTGGTCTGGGGGGGAGGGGTTCCAAGGGTGTGGTGGGGGGGGGGGGGTGTCCAGTGGGGTGGGGGGTATCCAGGGGTGTGGGAGGGATATCCGGTGGGGTGGGTGGGTGGGTGGGTGGGGGGTGTCCTGGGTGTCCATGAGAGTGGGGGGGGGGGGGGGTAGTCCAGAGGGGTGAGAGCATTTCCAGGAGGGTGGGAGGGTTGTCCAGGGGAGTGGGGGGTTTTCCAGGGGGTGTCTAGGGGTGTGGGGGTGTCCTGTGTGGTGATGGGGGTTTCCAGGGGTGTGGGAGGGATGTCCAGTGGGGTGGGGGTGTCCAGGGTGTCCATGGGGATGGGGGGGGGGGAGTCCAGGGGGGTGGGAGTGTTTCCAGGAGGGTGGGAGGGCTGTCTAGGAGAGTGGGGGGCTGTCCAGGGGGTGTCTAGAGGTGTGGGGGTGTCTTGTGGGGTGAGGGGGGGCTGTCCAGGGGTGTGTGAGTGCTGTCCAGGGGGTGGGGGTGTCCAGGCGTGTGGGGGGGGGGGGGTTTCCAGGGGTGTGTGGGGCTATCCAGGGGGTGGGGGAAGTCCAGGGGTGTGGGGGTGTCTAGGGGTGTGGTGGGGGCTGTCCAGTGGGGGGGGTCTGGTCTGGTTTTGGTCAGGTTTTGGGTCTAGGGGTGTCCAGTGGGGGGGGGGGGTCCAGGGGTGTGGTGGGGGCTATCCAGTGGGGTGGGGTGGGAGGGTGTCCAGGAGGGTGGGAGGGATGTCTAGGCGAGTGGGGGGATTTCCAAGGGCTGTCTAGGGGTGTGGCGGGGTGTCCTATAGGGTGGGGGGGGGGGTTCTAAGGGTGTGTGAGGGATTTCCAGGGGTGTGGGAGTGCTGTCTAGGGGGTGGGGTGTCCAGTAGGGTGGGGGGGTCTAGGGGTGTGGGAGTGTTGTCTAGGGGGTGGGCAGTGTCTAGGAGGGTGGTGGGTTGTCCAGGGGTGGGGGGGAGGCTGTCTAGGGGGTTGGGGAAGTCTTGGGGTGTGAGGGGGTGTCTAGGGGTGTGGTGGGGGCTGTCTAGTGGGGGGGGGGGTTCTGGTCTGGTTTTGGTTAGGTTTTGGTCTGTTTTTGGTCTGGGGGTGTCCAGTGGGGTGGGGTGGGGTGGGGGTGTCCAGTGGTGTGGTGGGGGCTGTCCAGTGGGTTGGGGGTTGGGAGGGTGTCCAGGAGGGTAGGAGGGATGTCTATGTGAGTGGTGGGATTTCCAGGGGATGTCCAATGGAGTGGGGGGGGGGGGGTTCTAGGGGTGTGGGAGGGTTGTCCAGGGGTGTGGGAGTGTTGTCCAGGGGGTGGGGGTGTCCAGGAGGGTGGGGGGGCTCTAGGGGTGTGGGAGTGCTGTACAGGGGGTGGGGGTGTCCAGGAGGGTGGTAGTGGTGGTGGTGGTGGGGGGGGGGGGGGGGTGGTTTGATTTTGGTCGGGTTTTGTTCTGGGGGTGTCCATTGGGGTGGGGGTGGGAGGGTGTCCAGGAGGGTGGGAGGGATGTCCAGGCAAGTGGGTGTTATTTCTAGGGGTGTCCGGGGGTGTGTGGGGGTGTCCAGTGGGGGGGGGGAGTTCTTGGGGTGTGGGAGGGCTGTCCAGGGGTGTGGGAGTGCTGTCTAGGGGGTGGGGGTGGGTGTCCAGGAGGGTGGGGTGGGGTGGGGGGTTTCTAGGGGTGTTGGAGGAATATCTAGGGGTATGGGAGTGCGGTCCAAGGGGTGGGGGTGTCCAGGAGGGTGGGGTGGGGGGGGGGGTTCTGGTCTGGTTTTGGTTGGCTTTTGGTCTATTTTTGGTCTGGGGGTGTCCAATGTCGTGGGGGGGGGGTGTCCAGTGGTGTGGTGGGGGCTGTCCCGTGGGGTGGTGGTGGGAGGGTGTCCAAGAGGGTGGGATGGATGTCCAGGTGAGTGGAGGGATTTCCACGGGGTGTCTAGGTGTGTGTGTGGGGGGGTTGACCAGTGGGGGGGGGGGGGTTCAAGGGGTGTGGGAGTGATTTCTAGGGGTGTGGGAGTGATTTAAAAGGAGTGGGGGTGTCCAGGAGGGGGAGGGGGGTTTCTAGGGGTGTGAGAGGGTTGTCTAGGGGTGTGGGAGTGCTGTCCAAGGGGTGGGGGTGTCCAGGAGGGTGGGGGTATCTAGGGGTGTGGGGGGATTTCCAAGGGGTGGGGGTAGTCCAGGGGTGTGGGGAGGTGTCCAAGGGTGTGGTGGGGGCTATCCAGTGGGGGGGGGGGGGGGTGCCTGGTCTTGTTTTGGTCAAGTTTTTGTCTATTTTTGGTTTGGGGTGTCCAGTGGGGTGGGGGTGTCTAGGGGTGTGGTGGGGGATGTCCAGTGGGGTGGGGGGTAGGAGGGTGTTTAGGAGGGTGAGAGGGATGTCTAGGTGAGTGGGGGGATTTACAGGGGTGTTTAGGGGTGTGGGGGCGTGTCCAGTGGGGTGGGGGGGGGGGTTCAAGGGGTGTGGGAGGGCTGTCCAGGGGTGTGGGAGTGCTGTCCAGGGGTAGGGGTGTCTAGAAGGGTGGGGTTGTCTAGGGGTGTGGGGGGATGTCTAGGGGTTTGGGGACAATCTAGGGGTGTGTGTGGGGGGGGGGGGGTGTCCAGGGGTGTGGTGGGGGGTGTCCAGTGGGGTGGGGGGGAGGTTCTGGTCTGGTTTTGGTCAGGTTTTGGTCTGGGGATATCCAGTGGGGTAGGGGTGGGGTATCCAGGGGTGTGGTGGGGGTTGTCTAGTGGGTTGGGGGTGAGAGGTTGTCCAGGCGAGTGGGGGGATTTCCAGGGGGTGTCCAGGGGTGTGTGTGTGTGGGGGGGGGGGGGGTTTAGGGGCGTGGGAGGGCTGTCTAGGGGTGTGGGAGTGCTGTATAAGGGGGTGGGGGTGTCCAGGAGGGTGGGGGTTTCTAGGGGTGTGGGAGGGCTTTCCTGGGGTGTGAGAGTGCTGTCCAGGGGGTGGGAGGGTGGGGGGTGGGTGGGGTGGGGGGGGGTTGTACAGGGGTGTGGGGGGCTGTCTAGGGGGTGGGGGTAGTCCAGGGGTGTGGGTGGTGTCCAGGGGTGTGGTGGGTGCTGTCCAGTGGGGCGGGGGGGTTCTGGTCTGGTTTTGGTCGGGTTTTGGTCTGGGGGTGTCCAGTGGGGTGGGGGGGGGGGGGGTTCTGGTCTGTTTTTGGTCAGGTTTTGGTCTGTTTTTGGTCTGTTTTTGGTCTATTTCAGGTCTTTTGGTAGGGAATAGCCGTGGTTGGTTAGTTTTTTAAAAAATTGTTTTTTACATTGGCTATTTTATAACAGACGTAAAAAATTCATTAGGATTAGTTTTAACATCGGTTATTTAAAAATCGACATAATAAATGCATGAGAAATGGTTTTTACATCAGTTATTTCATAACTGACTTAATAAATGGAAATATATAGTTTTTTATGTCAGTTATTTTATAACTGACATAGTAGATATGTTTTCACATCGATTATTATTTAACCAATGTGGGAAACCGCTTGGAAGACAGGTTTATCACGTCGGTTATGATAATAACCGACGTGATAAATGCTTCGAAGGAGTTATTTATGACATAGATTAAATAATAAAAGATGTGAAAGAGTATATACTATTTCAGTTATTTAATAATCGATGTAATAAACCATGACTCTGAAGCGTTTTCCACGTCGGTTTTTTATCAACAGATGTGAAAAATGCTTTTGATTTGTGTTTTTTACATCGGTTTTAAAATAACCAACGTAAAAAAAATGTTTATAACATCTCATGTAATAACATCGACCAAAATCCGTCGTAAAAAATAAAAAATAACCATCATAAAAATCTTTTTCTACACCAGTGTATATTTGATGCCCGACACTAGTTTCTAGCCCATGGAGACCGGAAATGCCCTTTGGTCCTTATCTTAGATCATGTTGGATTCTAGGTCAGATGGATTCTTGGCTTGGATCATGTCATATATTTCCAATTTGACATTTGAATAGCCAGGGTACCAAGAAAATCAAAAATATAATTCATTATATTGAGACACACATCCACATTTTCATGTTCCAAGACCCCCAGAAAGGTTGGTGGATTCATATTCTAAAATAGTATGGAATGATCCACATAGAACAAATCATCATTTATGTTTCATTTTCTAATACCTTGAAAACGTTGATTAATTCTCTAAACATGTTATCAGTTCACCTATGGATCGGGTGAAACCAAGTTTTCTACCACCTCCTCTTTCGAGTTTCTATGATACAAACCTAGTTTCATTTTCTATAACAAGAACCAAATCACTACTTTTACATCACACACTAGAAACTAAAGGTTTATAATTCTCCAAATCAACATAAATAACAATAATTATAACCAAAATTTCAAAAAATCAACCATTTTTTTTCCATTTTTCAAAAATCATCAAACATAATTTGAATAATGTAGTCATAGTAGGAAGTCTCACTAATAATGCATGATATAATACACTCATTGTTTAAACTCATGATAATGATATTATAACACCCTATAAGTTTATTAGAACACTTTTACACTCAAACCACCCCGGTGATTTGGATTTTAGCATAAATAGGCTAACTACATGTTTTTATGCAATATATTTCAGGTTTTTACATTATTATCTCCTTACTAATTAGGATGATGTGAAGACCAAGAAAAATACCATTTGTAACACCCCCACCCACCCCCTTGGTTTGGGAGAGGTCATAGGTGCCACTAATCTTAGGTGACATCCCTAAGGAAGAAAATTCTAGAAATAAAGGACAAGGTATAAGTAAAACATTGGAGGATTATTTTTCCTAAAGAAAAAACATAACCATACCAGATAAAACACCGAGCTAAAAAACAAATATATGATTCACGAGTAATAACAATACACCATAAATGAAAACTAAATAAATAAAAAAACCATAGTAGTTCTGAAAAGGTAATAAAATATTACATAAAGAGGCCAAATGACAACCCTATGTAGTAATAAAAATTTGGCATCACTACAAAGACTCTAAGAGATAAGTCGAAGCTCCAAACACCAAAATTATGAAGAAGTATCGTGATTCACCTCTAGATAAATATTAGACCATTCCATTACCTATGTCACAAATAATAAAATATGCATATGCACCAAAGTGCATATGATGGGGGTGAGTAATCATAACCAATAGGATTTCCCAAATATACTTCCCATATATCACCACTAGGAAAAGAAAAATTATCTTTTAGTTTATAAATATAACTTATAACAAATATAGGAGCATGAAATAGTTAACCATAATAAATCAGTTCAAACAAAAAAATTGAACTAAACCATTTTTCTATTCTTTCTTTCCACTTAGCATACCCATCCCATATTTCTCTATTTCACACACATGAATTCTAGGCGATAGATAAATACTCATGATTGTTTTATCATTAAACCACCATGTCCTCACAAGGTGACCAATCTTTTGGTACTTTAATAGCATACACCCCTTACTCGTGGTCACATCCAATATAGATGAACTCATGCCAACCATATCAGCCAAAAACCACATCAATTCATTACACTTAAACCATTTCATTACATTAATACATTTAAAAGAAAATATTTATTAAATTAAACTAGTAACATAATTTTAAAATAAAAATTTAAATTTATAAAACAAAGAGGTTTTCTAAATGTCATTTAAATTCAAAAGTTCCTAAGACTATAATTTTAAAATATATCATTTTAAAATTATAAACCAAAAGTATTCCCATAAAGAAATAACTCAATATTTACTTATCAATTCATAGAAATAAATTCAATAAAAACTAATCCTTTCAGTTATATAATAAGTGTAAAAGATATATAAGGTACCTATCAGTCAACAATTTAATGTAATGAATAATGGCATAAGAAACCTCTAAATATAGACTTAAAAATAATTCCCTTCATTATATCCCAAAAATATCTCATGAAAACACATCAAGTACCATGGATATATCCATAAATTATTTGATATAATGTTTTGTGTTACATAATATGAGAAAATCTAAGAATAAATAGAGAAAACAGAGACTTAATAATGATTCTAGAGACACAACACACTTTGATTTTCCAAAAATTAATTCCAAATAAAAGAGAATATCCATGTATTCCTAACAGAAGATAGGAGTTCAATATCCTTAGATAATATGATAATAATTATATATTTAGGGTAAAAATGTGAGTTAAAGTTTAATTTTTATATCATTCAACACACATCATGTGGTTAGGATTCACCGTTTTTCAAGTTGTGCACCAACCATGCACATGATACTAGACATCACCAAGGAGCCTCACTGTTGTTCTAAATATTTTGGAAAAATATGTGTCAACCATGTGATGATATTTCATCTAATAAATCATCTCACATGGTAGGTTCTCATGGTTTGACAAACCATGATCCAGCCATGCTTCTCCCTCTAGATCCACCCAAATTGTCTCTCCTAGCATGAGCATATTTTGGAAAAACCATGAACCCACATTTTTCCTTCATTGAACCTCTTACAAATTTTCCTATAGATAGTGAATGGTTTTCCCTAACTATTATAAAATCATGAACCTCCTAAAATGATTCTAAAACATTCCAAAACTATCCAAAAACTCACAAAACTCAACTGAATTATTATATAACTTCAAAATACAATATAAAATGGTAAATTACCAGAAACAAGGTGTGATGAAATGTTATAATATCATTCCATTCAATAAACCTATTTACCAATGTATGGTGTACCTATTAACCTTTTATATAAACACATGTTATAAACCTTACAATCACTACAATATTTACCAGATATCAAAGTGGTGTACATGCTATAGGTAACATTACTGAGTAATGAAATTCAACATATGTGACATAACTAAGTAATAAAATTCTTAACCTAAAAAAGAAACAATATTTTTTTATATGAGGATAAATGACATAAATAACATAATAATAAATTCAAATTTACATGGAAATAAGAATACATAAATATATAGAGTCTATGTCACAGGGAATAATCAAATAGATAGACATGAATCCAAACATGTCATAAGTCATTTCATAGCCTATTCATTAAGACTCTATAATGGAAGGCCATGCCAAAAATAATAAATGGGGTAGGTATCAACTCAATGTTTACTATTTTATAGACAAAAAAATAACTTGATATAATGTTGGTGAATATTAGTATGCATGAGTAATAAATCTGTGAGAAACATGGTGCTTGATATAATTAAAACCTAACCATAACAGCATAATTAAATTATAAAACCAGTAAAAAAATTTGTTTAACTTATAAGTTTCAAAAGAAAATTTCCTTTCCAAGACAAAATATGAAAACTCAACATATTCAAAATATATATTCTTCAAATAGGAGGGTACATTGTTTTTAAAAACTTTTAGTTTAACCCTTTATTAAAAATAAAATAGGTATATTCTATTTATTTTATAATCCATATTTATTAATCATATAAGGAAAAGTTTTAATAAAAAATGGTTTTCGAGAGTTTGTTTATAAATTAGTGGCATAACATGAAACCATTATTAAGCCCAACTATTTATTAAATAAATAAAGAAATATTAGGTATTGAGATATTTGTATGTTATCTTGGGGTAACCTTGTTTAAAGTGACCGAATATTTTATGAAACAACTAATCCCATTCCATCTAACCTAACCCAGTTGTTATATCGACATCGATGAAAACTGTTAACCAGGGTTACTTATATTTCGTTGGATTATAAATAATTCTGTTTATGATGTGAATATGTTATTTTAGTTTGGTAAAACATATTTACTGATGAAAGAGAGTTTATTTCACAAAATTTAGTCATAATGCATGGTATAATGAAATAATCATTTCTTAGATCCATGTAGCTTCACATGATTGGACAAACCATTTTGACATATTCTATGGGAATAGAGGATATAATATACTACAAGGGGGTAGCTTTGATACTATATAGGAGATCTAAATTTCTTCACAAAGTTTAATTAGTAACTCATGAATAATAAATTCTACACACATTTCTGTATACAATTAACACCCCTAGAATAAAAGGGGAAGTTATTAAAAGTTGTAATGCCACACATTTTTATATATAAATTTGGTACACAATAAATACATCATTTTTTTCAATTGAAATTATCTAAATACTTTTTAATTTATTTTTCTTACCAACTTATAAAATATAAATTCCAGCTCAATCGTTTCAAGACTTAGCATACATTAATGGGAGTTTAATTTTATAATTACCTATATCTATCACAAATAAGAATGTATTGAAGTTGGTTTAAACATAATAAGATTCCAAGAAAGACTAAATTCACATATTAAAATTCCACAATCATTCATAATTAAAAAAAACAACATTTAGACCTTGTAATAATAGAATTGGTAACTTACCACAAGTATGTAAGTCACATTCCAAAAAATTATAATTTGAGATATAAAAATAAAAATAGAAAACCTCTTGATTCATGTGTTTTAAATTAGTAAGAGATATATTTATTAACTTAAAAACAAATGAAAAATAAATATAAATAAAAATACAAGGAATTATATATAGGTAAATACCACCTACTAATGAAATAGCCTTCCCTCATACTCTGATGGAATTATAAAAACCCCTAAAAATACCCAAAACATATTCCATAATCATTTATACTAAATTAAAAAAGTAACCAAAGTTACCATATATAAAACAAAGATTAAATCTAAATGAAACCTAGGAATAATATCACAAAAATTATTTAAATCATCAATCAATATAAAAACCCAATTAAATTAGACCTAAAGAGCCCAAAATTAATATTCCAAATCAAGAAATATCTAATGAAATAATTTCATAAATAAATCTCAAAAAGTGTATTTTTTTTTCAAAATCACCCACTTAGGTCTTCTCTAACCCAAAAAATAATGAATCCAAGTATTAAAATGGATTGACCCATGATTTTGGTGAAATTCCTAATCAATAAACTCACTCATAATAGAGTAAAATAATAAAAAAAGAGGTGAAGATGGAATAAGGTAAGAAGTGGATTGGATAGCATTTTACTTAATGAAGTACAACCAAATCCATGCTTGAAATCAATGGATTGAAAGAGGAAAGAGTTATGGAAGAGGAGGAACAATATTAGACATGGGAAATGATCTTTATAGCTATTAGAATTTGATGGTCAAAGAGGAGAAAAGGGGAAATAAATGTATTAGGTTGGAAGTAATAAAAAAAAATTATTTATAAGAACACTTGATCTTGAACTATTAGGTACTTATTATAAGGCATTATGTGCACAATGGAACTGATAGTCTTAAGATTGTAGGTGGGTCCACCTATATAACACTTGAAATTTTTTGCACCCAATATAACCTCAAACACCATCTGGAAACACTTGATAAATTTTCATCAAATTAAAAAAATCATATTCGGGTCTCTTTAATTAAAAAAATCCTTAACCAAACTTAAAAAATAAAATTCTCCATACATTATATAAATAATATTCCCTCAAAATACAATGACTAAGGTTATGGTCATTACACAAGGTAATTTTTCAATCTATCATTGATGTCCTTGAGTCCAATAACAAATCTCTTCTGGATTAATAAGGAAAGGTGAAACCTATTATTAAATGATTTTTCTTCCTTATTTTGATGAAATGAAAGGTTATATAATACTCACAACCTTTTCTCATAATGTTATTCTAATTCATCCAAATGGATTTGATATTTTCATCTTTGGTCAACTAGTTCCAAATAGTTGTGTAGAGTGAAGGAAACTAAACATCAATGGGAAAAAAAATCTAGGTCCCATACCCTAGTGAATATGGGGATAATGTGTATAAGTATGTGTATTGGTGTGATAATCCCAAAAATAATGTGGGATTTTAATATACTAATACTTTTTATCCCTAACAACCATTTTTTGAAATATATTTTAAAAAAACTTGTTGAATGATAATATATATCCATTCATTACTGCATGGTAACAAGATTAATGATTAGATTGGATATTGTACCACAAATTAAATTTATCCAAATATAATACATAGAAATTGGTGTCAATTTATGATAATATTTTATGAGAAACTCCAAATATGTTAATGATATTGGGATTTACAAAATTTATCATATTGTTTCCTTAACTTGTTTTAAAGTTTCCTCTTTAGCCCATTTAGAATATAAGTCAATGTAATTAAGGACAAATTTAACATGCTTGACTACGACAATAGGTAATGGACCCATGATATCTACCCACTAGACAAAAAATGGTCCAGATTATTTGAAAGTGTACAATAACTCAAATTTTGATAGATGGTTTTATCATGTATAAATAATTCATGAAAATTATTTTTGAATTATTTACAATCAAGAATCATGGATGGATAAAAATATCTAGGTCTCCTAATTTAGTGAAAGATTTTAGTCCTATTTTATTGGACATCATAGGTGATATCATGGATATCCTATATAATGAAAGTATATCTCATCCATCAATGTATCTATGAAAGACACCATCAAAGAATAATTTTTAGAAGAATTCCTAGCAATTCCATCCATTATATTAGATGAAATTTGTCACCCATCAATTGACATGTTCCTTTATATCTCACCATTGTATAAGAGTCCCATTCTAAAGGTATTTTATTATTGGATGCATCTATCTAGTCACATATTTTGGTGAGAATAAAGACCTAAATTGGGCTAGGGTGGTATTAACTTCCTTAACCGCCACTTTTTCCTTACTTGTGAATATAAGGAACACGCTCCTATGTGTGGTGTGAATGATTATATCATCCTAATCTAGATCAGTGGGTGTAATTTATTGGTAATCCATGACATCTACTCAATTTTTATGAGAATTCAGGATGTGAGAAAAGATATATTCAGAGATAAATAGTGACATTAACTCCCACACATAATCAAGTAGGGGTATTAACTCCTCCTCTTTGATGGTGTACCCCTTTTTCATTTATTTAATGAATAATTATGAGTGACCTTTGACATATAACTAAATAATTAGTATCTATATGGATTGATATATACCTCTAATATGGGCTTGGTACTCTACCTCTATATTGGAGATTAATCTGAAAGGAAGAAGATATTGAGCAGGAGTGCCTTTTCTAGGAAAATGAAAAAAAATCCTCAAACTAATTAAATTAAGTTTCAAATATTCTATCCTCTATATGGTTATACTTTGAAAAGTTAAATAAAGATACATTTCTAATTTTTGGGTCATTTTGAGGAGAAAACCTCTTCTTCATGGAGTTTTATGTAGATTAGTGACTCCTATGGGGAAATATGTGCTTCCATGAAATATATTAATTTTTTCCCTTTGATGAATTTTGAGATAAAAAAATGAATGTTGAATTTATAAAGGATTTTACCCTATAATTATATTCTTATGGTAAATATAGGATAACCACGATTATACTTAATTATATCTATATGAGAGATCATGTAGATATCATGTGGTTGGAGATATTGGTGAATCTTTTACACCATGTAGATCAGTACCAAACAATTATTTTCGATTCTAGTGTATTGATTCACATATTTTAAAATAGTTTTCCTAAATTGGTAAAGGTTATTCTATTTCCATATATCATTCCTCTAAGTAATGTGGTAACCGATTGATTATTCCATGGATTTTATATAAGAAATAAGGGGTTTTCCTTGCATAGGTGGAATAAAAAATTGAGGTTTCAAGAGAAATTACATGAGATTTTCAAAATCCTTATTATGTTATTTTTCTAACTAATAGATCTCTACTTACTTTTTTAACATTATGAATGAAAAAACTAGCTGAAATGGTTTGTAATAAAATTTATAATATAGGCGAGACACCTTTGATGTCCTCTTACCTCTTGGGGGTTTTGACAATGTGTTATTTCAATTATTTCCTTGGTTTTATCAAAATAAACTTACACGTTGTAGTGACGTACTAAAACATCATGGAACTTACTAGTAGTGACTCTAAATTTACACATTAGTGGGTTCATCTTCAAATTACGATACAATATATTGGTGAATATTACCTAAAGGTCGATGAATTGATCACGATACTACAAATATTTGACAACTAAGACATCCACATGGAAATCCATTATTTATATGAAATGGGAATTAAATATTTTGTTCATGGAAAATTGGAATGTATCTCCCATGTTATTTAAACTAAAATGCATCAATTCATAACAATACACCTTTTTGGGTGATTAAAAAGTTATGGCCTCTTTATTTTTAAGAGCCATATGGATCTAGGTTTATCCAAAGAAGCCATCCATAATTACGAGGGCTTTGAAACCTACCATTTCATTAATCATAAATTTCATTATTAGAATAAAAATTTAATCTTTTGGACAATTATGATATAAGTCCCTAAAATAAATGGAAAATATAATCTTAAAATTCTTTTTCATAATAGGTTAAATGTTGATAATCGATTTGGGTTATTAGACCTCACAAATGAAATTTTCCTAGATATTTTCTTCTACCATATCTTCCACCTTGGCACCATGGGTTAGATTCATCCTTCTTGTTGTATGTTTTTAACCTTGTTGGTTAGTAGGTAAGACTAATAGATGAACCAACTCCTGATGATCCAATAATATAATCTACGTAAAATTTCAGTAAAGTACATACTAATGTTTTTAGGACATTAGTGTATTTCCCTAAATCATTAATAGTTATAAAATCACTGATCAGTGTGAGTTTTGGGTCTTCTTCAGTACCCAAATTCACATGCTTGAATTTTCCAAAGATAATTGAAACACCCTATTCAAATTTTTTCAGGTGAGGTGGATTTAATTTGATAGTTTTTTTCCATATCTATTTTGGGAAATAATAATATTTTTATTTCAAAATTATCTTTTAATGGTAAATAATTGGATTTTTATCATTCCTATTTTATATTTCTATTATATCAAATTTATGTGAAAATTGGTGTTTTGGGGATAAAAAGATCATTTTTTTAATATTTATATATTTTAAGAAAAAAATATTTCAGTAGTATTTAAAGAAATTTAAATAAAAAAATACATTGTGGTCATTTTTATGGTTCTAAGGAATTAATATTTTTCAAAGTTCCATTATTTTATTTTAGATATATTTTTTTTTGAAACAAACATCTAATATGATCTGTTCAATTTGGAAAACTTTATTTTTTTTAATATTGGATATATTTTTAATTCTATTATTTCAAAAGAAATCACAAAGTATTTTTATTTTCTTTTGTAGTAAAATTTCATAAGACTTTTGTGGGTTAGTGAAAAAAAACTAATAAGTTGGTAATTTTTTATTTGAATCTTGTTATGAGTTTTTATAAGATATATAAGTTTTGGTGTATTAATTTTTTAAAAATATCATAATACATTCAGTCTCATAAATATTTATCAAGAATCTTTACAGAATTTTATGGAAGATGTGTAAGACCTTCAAATCCCATGTAATATTTTTCCAACTATTCCCATAATACTTTTCTAATCCCATTAGACTTTTCTAATTCATGCATGACTTCATGTATGACTTTAGATGATACTTAATCGTCCTATAATTTTCTAATTTTGATCAAGACTTGAAGATAAAAAGGAATAACTTCCCAATATCAAGATCTTCTATGTTCCTAAGAGGGGACTCTGAACCCTGATGGTCGAACTTGAGTGGTATCAAAGTTCCTAGTTTGAAATTGATGTTTTTATTTAATATTTGGACTAAAGTATCCTTAAAAAGAATTCAATGCGAATTCATAGATCTCTGACTACAAGAAAACTAAGGTTTATAATATGGTGAAACTGATCAACAATTTTTAATCTAATTAACTCTAGTAAGCGTTTGGTGCTGATCTGATGTTTCGAACCATATCTAAGTGTGATCTTGAAAAATTAAGACCAAAATAAGATTGAGTTTCAGGACTAAGATAGGATTTATTTTCACTAAAGATTAGAGGTATTGATATAAGTTGATAATGGAGGCCAATGTAGATGAGATAAGACTGAATCCAACAATATGGGGATTCCATCATGAATAATTATGATCACTTACTTTTATTGTTTGTAGGTCAATTTGATAAAGTTGAAGGAGGTCCCCAATTCTCCTGATTGTTATAGATAAATATTTATAGAGTAATACACACCATGTTCACGATATATTTTCTCAGATATAGTAGGTGATGAGTTTCATGGTTGAGTCTTTATATAATAGGCATTATAACTAATAAATTGAGAAGAACTCAAAAAAATTTGAATTTGACTCAATTGTTGATAAGGAATCAACTATTTTTTCATGTCTATAGTTGGTGATGACAATGGTTGAATATATTTCTCAATTGGGAGCCTTCTATTGAGAAATAAGTATGGTGGGGTTGATCATTTGATCCTATCTAAGACTAGGATAGGTTCATGAAATATCCTATTACACTTGGATTAAGAAGAAATATACATGTAGTGATAGATGATAATATATCTTGGTAGAGTGAATTGAGTTGGAGCTCAAACAAGCCCAACTTAATAAGATAACGTGATGGAAAAGGCTTCAAGAAAGCTTCAACAATCTAATTGAAATTTTTTTCACTTGAGAATAATCATATAAGAATGAATATAACTAGATATTTCATGTTTTTTGTTTTAATTCTGATAATAAATTGTTTTAAAAAATAATATTAAAAGTTACTAATGGTAAATAGAGGCTAGTTAGGGGAAAGGAGAATTTACGGAACTCTGGGAATTGGCATAAGGTGGTTATTTTCATATAGTAGATAGGATTAGTTATTTAAAAATGGGTGTATAAAAATTATTTAGGAAACCAAAAACTAATTATTTAGAAAAAGTTTGGGACTGACCAAAGAGTAGTAGAGGAGGAGCTATAAGGCATGAGTTGTGCTTCAAGAATAAATAAAGTATGAGATATATTATAGATTAGAGATCTAAACTCGATAGATAATAATTCCTTCTCCCTTATATAATTTTATATTTTATTTCTATTTCTAGTTTCATGTGTTGTCCTTTTCATTTTTAATCATTCACCATAGCATAAATATTTATGGGAATATCATTCATTCAGTTTATTTATTCGTTACTTTTCTTGTTTTATTCCTTGTAAACTAAAATTCATTCTAATTATTAATATCTCTTTAAATATATATTTTAATTTTTTTAATGTTTGGAAAAAATAAAATCAAGATTTCAATTTTTCAATCCATTTTACCCACTTTATTGTATCAATATATCAAAATTTTGAATTTTAAATAATTAACCCCTATAGATTAATGATAGTTAATTTTGTGAATGAATCCCTGTGTTTTCATGTTTTGGTAAACCCATTTTCAATAGTTTCATTAATTAAATAAAATAATTCAATTACAGTTCCCTCTTGATCATCCTTCTTGTATGATGCATTACCAAAATCCATTTTTACCATCTTTGAATTCTCATAATCACACTCCCTTTATAATTTTTTTCTTCATTTCAATTATACACAAACTTTCACTTCACCTACCATCTCCTCCATTTTTTCAGTAGTATAGGTTTAATAAATCCCTGTGAATATTCACCCACTATCTTTTGGGTTGACCCATACTATATCACTATACTAGTGTAGTTTAGGTCTATAAATAAATAATTTTATAGTCCATTGACTTATCAAATTCTTTCATTATTTATAGGGAATGATTAGAATTGAGTGCATTAGGTTTATTAAAAAGAAAACAAAATTAAAATTAAATAAACAAAAAAGAAAAAAGAGAGAAAATAAAAAAACCAATATACCTTTACAGTTGTTTTAAGACTGATAAATCAAAATCCAATGCATTTAATATGTATTTATGATATAAATCTACATAAAAACTTCCTAGGTAACATCTAAAATAATTAAATTTTTTAATGAGTTTTGAGATTATTTTTCATGACCTGACCCACTGGGGCCTACCTAGCTAATATTATGTTGAGAATGACACCTTAATACTACCTTTAATATGTTTGGGGATAGAGACTAGAATCTAGTAAGCATATCACACACAAAAGATACCTTATCCTAAAGTACATGTTCACATGAACACATCTCTCTAAACCATTATAACATATAAAGGTAAAAAAACTCATAATATAAATTCATTAATAAAATTTACCCCATGATAGAGTATAAAAGGTAGTATATAAAAAATTGGAAAGGGCTAAATGTAAGCTCACAAAAACTGGAATAAACCCCAAAAAATTGACAAAAGAGGGGACTCTACCAAAAGCATCTCCACAATTCATCTGACGGCCATCTATAAAAACTAAGATCCAATAATCTCCACCTACCCTTGGTCCAACTAGTTAGTTTATCACCAAGAACGTTTGTCAATCATGATATGAGACATAATAATAACAAAAATAACATAGATATGTTCAATATAGACATCATGTCTCAAGGTGAGGTCATGACCTCAATACCTTGGATTCTACTAGAAGATCAAAGGTAACACTCATCTCGTAGAACTCACTCCATGAGCCCTGTTATCTTTGATGGAACTCATCCAATAGGGATCACTCATTTGGGATTAATATACTTATATCACTCATCTAAGGGATCACATGAACCGGTTCTATCTATGTAGAAGAACCACGGAAACTGAGAGGGATCATATGAGATACACACTTGATCAGACTACACCTCATTTAAAGAAAAACGATATTGATACACTGATAAGGGATCATTCCCATGGCTATGGGGATTACAGAACCCTATTTAGAATAACCCACTAAGTAGTGTATCATATGCTTGTATATATTGGTCATGATGGTTCCTAAAACCCCACCTAGGGAAGAAGATAATGATAGAGGATCCCAATATGGGACTCATAGAGGGATTTTGTAACTCTATATGGTGACTAATCCCATAGTGGGTACCATATCTCATGATGAGGACATGATTCCTAATAGTATCCTCATAGGGATGGACCAAGGTAATGTACCCTATAGAAACAGGTCCACACTGAAATGGTTTTAGGGAACTTACCCAAATTCACACAAGAGATAAACTAAGAAGAACATGGGATTCAACCTTCTCTTTAAGTAATACATTGTGTGTACCATAGGGGTATATTGTGCCTCTCACAAATCTTAGAACATCCCATGTCTCACGCTCACACAACATTCATCTCTAAAAATACATGGTATGTCCCTAGTGGTACACAATGTATAGGTGTTGGTATGGAACTCCATATTTAATCTTCTTTAGCCTATGTACCATGGTTAATACCTTTGTAATCAAGGTGTTCTCATATATATTGGTCATGTTTGAGTACTTGAACATATCTGTGTATATTCCAAAATAAATATCATGTACCCCATTTCACATAACATGTAGGGGCCAGGTTAGCACTTAGTGTGTTTCATCTTCCCATGTTTAGGTACCGGTGGAAGTACACAGTGTGTTCCCTACCATACATGGAATGTGGGGACACCTTTCCTCCTATTCATGTAATCCCTATACATTTTGTTCCATCCACTAAGTTATAAATGTAATGTTATCTGATACACACAATGTGTAGCACCACATTAATTCCTTGGAGTGTACTCCTTGTACAAACTGATCTGGTAGACTAATGCTCACATGGTGTGTAGACTCTCCACATGGCATGTGATATTTAACACCATGTGGAAACCCTAGATTATGCACATAGGAACTACACATCATGTGTTCTTAAGACTACATTATATATATTCAAGTTTTTTCTAGAATCGTTGGTTCATTATGTGGTCCTTATCAAACCTTCATCACTATTGGATCCACCGCAATTCTCACCCTAAATCTCCAATCTAGGTTGTCCATGCATTCCTCTTCAAAGGTGGAAATATTATGGGCACACAATATACTCAGGAATTTCCTCCCACTACACTGTGCCACCACCGCAATGGCCAAGCATGTATGAGGAACGCCAATCTGATCATGATTCGTATCCAATAATTTGTATCCGTAATCACACATTGACTACACCAACGATCTCAAACTAGTTCCCATGGTGATTATACATTGTGCCAAATAATGGTTTCCCAACTATCCTTTATTGGGAATTTTTAAACTACTATCCAAAGAAAATGTCAGCGAAGATTTTGTGAAGAACAATGGAAGAAATGTATTAAAAACTACAAGTGGAATGAACTTCATAAATGTTTTGGTTTGGTCTCAACCCATTGTTTTTATAATGACTAATGAATAATGATAATAAAATAACATCAATTCCCAAATTCTAGGAAGATACAATCCATACCCACATATCATGATTGTCTTGTGAATTAATCTATTAGCAAAATTAATTCATGTTTGTCATGTGACAAATAAATGGAGAAATTAAACCAAAAAATTACCCTACCTTGATTTTGGATCAATCTCTGATCACAAATGATTCCATGTCACTTTAATTAGTGATATCGACAACTAAATTGGTGGAGATGAAATCCTCGATACTGATCATTGATCCTTGAACCAGTCATAATTCACCAAAGCTCTCATCTAATAACTCTCTTTAGATCCCTAGTTTTATAAAGATAACGCTTGGAATTTCTCAAAATTGGGCTTAAATATAATAGGATTAGGTCATGAAAATTAAATAAATAAATAAATTTATTTATTTATTTATCCTCCCAAAATTTCACTTAATCCAAAAACCCAACACACACAAATTTTATGCCATACCTAGGGTTAAACTCATGTTCTATATTTAATGATGGTCTCAGATTTCCCATTCAAAACACCATTTAGAAGATATTACATTATTTATAAAAAAACATCATGTATGTGATATAGTATATTTAAAATTTTTAATATATACACACCAAGGATTTCCAAACCCTATAATATCATGCAGACTCAGCACCTATATTTGAAAATATTTCTTAAAATATTCCAAAGTCCAACACAATAAAAAATGAGTAATTACATTCTCCCACCATCAAGGATTTTCATCCCACAAAGTGAAAACCCACTCACAAGTAAGGATATTCAGCTCTCATATGGGTCTATCACTCCCATGAGCTCTCCTAGAAATTCTCATTCTTCTAAAAAGCACACACTAAAGGAAAATACTCACACATGAAGGGTCCTCCTATCGGTTCTCAAAATTCCACTCGGCACCTCATAAGGTTACTCCACCCTCGGCGTCTAACTCACCATGGTTGGTATCATGAAATTGAAACATGAACATGACTACTCATCTAAAAAACATGGAATACTTATATCACTCATTCTAACTATGGCGGTAGGGATAAGAGGTATGCCACCTCACTAACCCAATAAAATAACTTGAGAAAGGGCCTATGAACCTCAATGATAGCCTGCCACCCCAATCCAATCTCTACAGTCCTAAATGAGGTGATATCTTTAAGAACATGCATTCCTCCTCATACAAACCCAAAGGAACCCTCTATTACTCTATAGAGTACTCCTAACATTTTTAGGTAGTCCTCATCCACCCCTAGATGAACTGCACCATTCATAACCATCATTAGAACCAACTCTAAGCCCACAAGTGCTACCTCCCATTAGATCTAATTAGTACAGTAGTGATTCATTGGGTCTCCCATAAATGGAATCATATAGTGTTGCACATATGGTAGAGTGGTAATTATTGTGATATTAAAATTACATCGATGACAGATGATCCTCCCTATTATGGCCCATAACTAACATAAAAACCTAAAGCATATTCACCAAAACTTGAACGACCCTCTTTACCTGGACATATGTCTAGGGCGTAAAAATTGTGCTCAACTAATATAGATTCCCAAAGGCCTTATGTATCCTCTCCATAATCATGAATTTAAGTGTGAATCAAAATCTAAAATGATATTTGAAGTAATTTCATAAATTTAGATTACCACTTATATGCACAAGCATCCCAATCTCTCTACTTAACTCTACTCTTGGATGGTTAGGAAGTGGGATAATTTGGTGAGTTTTTTTGGTCACTCAGATAGTGTCATGTCCTATCATTAATCATGGAATAATCTCCATGAAAACCAAAAAATAAACCATCTCATTTTCATATCCATCTGGTCACCTCAGGCTAAACCTATTGGAAGTTGATACATCAAGTGTTAAAATCAAAAACACACTACAACATCCTTGGCTACCCAACCCAATGAAAAATGATCTCAGTACATCCTCACATATCTTAGATGTACTATTAAGAGAAATTATACCAACCCTTTCATATCATGACTAGTATCATCGTCCATCCTCAAACAAGGATGTTGTGATACACACTTTCAAAAAAATCCATCAGGAACATGTCCATTGGACATCTGGTCATGGAAGATATCACAATCTATATCCCTAAGTTGTGGATCCCTAAATAAGAAGAGGGAAAAAATATTGACTATAATTACACTACACTATCATCATCCTTAAGTGTAAAATTTAAATATGCCAACTACTCTTTCACCTCACTCAAGAACAATTGATGGAGAACTTCTCTATGAGCATCTGCTACCACGACCATGATCTCGAGTGGCTCCCAATCTCACAATACCTCAACCTTTACTAGGTCCACTATCACTCCCTTGTTTGGGAAGTAATATCCCATGATGTGGATAGCTTGAATCTAGAACTGACACATCAACATATTCCCATAAATTTGGTACTCTCAAAGCATTTTCTGGAACATCCTCAAGTGTGTCACATGATCCACCCATAATACGAAGAACAAAAGGATTTCACTGATGAAGACTACCATGAACTGATATAAGAAAGGTTTATGAATCTAGTTCTTATGTATCACAAACACCACTAGGGAATCTAGCACCCCAAAAGGTATCACCATTAACTCAAAAAAATATAGCATCTCTAGAAATCCACCTCCATTATATCCTTCTCACAAACCCAAAGATGTTGATAACCCATCATAAGGTCAAACTCTGAGAACCACTTTACCCTTATCTGCTGGTCAAAGAATTAATTGATTCTCAGGGGTGGACACCCCTCCCTAATAGTCACCTGTTCTAGGTGACATTAATCCATGAATAACCTGAATATCACATCAACATTCAAAGATAATAAAAATGGCCTACTTAGGGGAACAAATTGGTTCTAAAAAATCTCATAAAATACAGATTTCTCCAACCTCAGCTTCATATTTCATTGCTACAATGTTTCATCTGATATGATCGTGTAGATATTGGGTCATCCGTAGTGTATTTATATGTACAAAAAACATTTTATAGGGAGGTATGCTTGGTACATCCTCTAGGAAGATGTCCTTGTACCTATCCAACACAAGAGGAAACTAAAAGATCCTATAATCCTCTACTCTAAGGGTTATTCTAGACAGTTAATAAGAAATCAATTACATCCTCCTCCACATGAGCTAATCCTACTGTGCCTATGATTCCATCTCACTAAATAATGAAGATTCCATTCCACTAAATTGGATAAAATACAACCCTCACCAATAATAAAAAAATATTAGAATAGATGGTAGATAACCATTATATACTATGGAAAACACCATAGGATCTCATTGATACTATGGAAAGATTCCTCACGAGGCTTTATCTCCTCCCATAGTTAGGTCACACTCTCGGTAGAAGTGTGTGATCATCGATACTCTCTATAGTAGACTCCAAACATAAGGTTCAAGTAAAAAGGGACTCCCTCAATATCACAAGGTATTTAATAGGGGATGTTTTCAAGGAAATGTTTCCTAAAAATGTATACTAAAACTATAGATGGAGTAAAGAAGACACATGTCATACCTTAAGCCACACCTGATGCCTCTAGGTCACAAGTTCATACAACTTGAAGCTATCCTTCCCTCATCCACTTGTTATCTATAACCAAGGACCACTATGATACCTTAGTACATTAAAACTACCTCAAACATAAAGGTAAAAGTAACTCATCTTTCACACCTCGATGTTATCTACTTTGGGAGATAGTAACTCACCCACATAGTTTCTAATAACGTCTCAAGAATGCATCTCGATTGAGGGAAGTGTTCCTCTTAATTTTGTGTCTCAGTCCATATAAAAAATTACTAACATAGGGCTATACTAACTCCCTAAGTTTCCCTAGATAAGTTTCACCACTAAGACCACCATCAAGAGTGGTCTTATCTAAGTGTCTGCACCATAGGATCATGATAGTCCTCTACCACCTAAAAAGTGGGTATGGATCACCATGAAGACTGGGAAATATCTATCTCTCAAACTCATGTAGTATATTCATTATTTCATCTTTTAGCACTATCATAAAATACCACTTCACAAACTGATAAGGATTATCCACCTAAACCACCGAATGTGGGTCATCATACTGTTGAATAGGTGGAAACATATCTCTTATACACTAAGAGGAGATGACTGATGAATGGATCCATAATAAAAATATATACCACTAAATGGATAAAAAATATGATCATGCTACATAATCCTATCTTGTTTTCATCATGTAATCATCCATCGATATTTGAGATTCACCATAGTCAAAAGTGTACATCTGGGGAGCTAACTCAAGAAGGACATAGAAACCAGAACCCAGTCCTATATAATGCATGTACCAATGTTTTACTAGAAACTAGTTTGTACATGCATCAATTCAAAAATCATGTTATTAGAGTCCTGCTGAATTGATACATTGGCCATCACACTAACTATAGGTTCCCTAGACTAAAAGTTGAACTTAAAACACTTTAGCAATGTTTCCCTAGTTTCCAAACAAAACCTAAAAGCTATAAAATCTCTAAACATTGGTCCTAATATGACCTCCTATAATAACAATCTACCATGAATCAACTAACTAGAGCCCTCACAGCTGTTGGTAAGATGAGAAAAACACCCCAAGCCAGCCTCCAATAGGCTAAGGGCTGGTGACTAACACCGAGTAGGCATATCAATCTCATGGGAGGCCTTATCCTAAAGTATCTGTCCACACACATGCACCTAAATACACTAGTATAATTCTTAAAGGTAAAGAAATAATACTATAAATTCAGGAATAACATCTATCCCACATTAGAGTACAACAAATAGTACAAAAAAACATAAAAATCCAAATAAATGACCACTAAAACTAAAATAGATCCCAACCTTCTAACAACATGTGGGAAGCTACCCAAAAGTATCTCATGGATTCATCTGAGGTCTATCTGTCACAACTAATCTCAAATTAAGCTCTAATTAGTCCAAGTTCACCTAGAAATCCAATTAATGTAATTTTGTATACAAATGAAAAAACATGTTTGGGAATACCCATGAAGGGGTGAGTATATAATTACCCAGTAGGATACCCTGAAATCACAAAAAATAAAAAATCAAGAGAGTAGTCATCTCATTGCCATGAATATTTTTCAGTTTGGATATGATACATAATAATAACAACAATAACCTAGATATTCTCAAGATAGAAACCAAGTCTCAATGTGAGGTCATGACCTCACGACCACCCTAGTAATATACTAGAGGCTCAATGGTATCACTAATATATGATAAATCACTCCATGAGCCTTGGAATACCTTATAGAAATCATATTAGAGGTCTCACTCCTCAGTTATTACTATACTTATGAAAATCATATGAGAGATCACACTCATAGGGTCAATCCATGAATAATCACCAAGTAAACTGATAGTCCTCATCATAGATACACAGTCGATCATACTACACCTCATCAGAAGATAAAAGATATTGATAAATATATAGGGGATCATGCCCAAGGACCTTGGGTATACTAGACCTATCTAGAATAACCCACTAAGTAGAAGATCGTACACCCATGTATGTTGGTCCTGATGATTCCTAAAATCCCAATTAGGAAAGAATATAAGGATTGAGTATCCCACTATGGGCCTCATAGAGGGATTATATAACTCTCTCCAAGACTGATCCCATAGAGGGGATCATATCTAATACCCAGGATGTGATGCCTCATAGTACCCTCATGGGAATGGACCAAGGGAATGTACCCTATATAAATAGGTCCATATTGAAATGGTTTGAGGGAACTCACCCAATATCACACCAGAGTTGAACTAAGAAGAACAGGGGCTCCACCATATCCTATAAGGAGTAAACGTAATGTCCCATAAGGGTATAAAACATGTCTCACTAAGCCTGGAACTGTCTATGTCTCTCTCTCATAGGACATGCATTTCTAAAACTATATGGTGTGTCCCTAGGGGTACACGATGTGTAAATATTGGTATGTATCTCATAGTTTCATCATGTTTATCTTGTGTAATATGTGTTTTAACCATGTACTCATGGTGTACCCATGTTCACTAGATGTGTCCGAGTACTTTATAAAGTACATGGGGGTGTACTCCATGTTGCATAGAGTGTAGGGGCTAAGTTGACACTCAGTGTGGGTCATCTACCCATGCCCATGTACCTTTATAAGTACACAGTTTTCTCCCTATCATACACATTGTGTTGGTCCACATGGACTCCTAGGAATGTACTCCCTATAAACATTGAACCATCCTCCATTGTGCACACATAGTTCATTCTAATACACATTGTGAGTAGTTTCGCATGTCTTCATAGGAATGTACTCCCTGTACACACCGGGATGGCTAAACAAGGGTAGCAAGGCGTGTAGACACTGAACACAATGTGTGATATTCAACTCCAAGTGGAAATCCTAAATAATTCATATAGGGAACTACATAGTGTGTGTTATTCAAACAACATGATGTGTAGTTGGGATTTTTCCATAACCACTGGTTCTTTATACAGTTACACCCACACCTCTACATCCACTACATCCATTATGATTCTTAACCTGAATCATGAATCTGGGTTTAAAACACCTTACTCATCACCGGTGTTTGGATTCCATCCCCCCAATCCACTGGATAATCTCCTCCCACCACATCGCACACCTGCCACAATGCCCAACCACATATGAGGAATACCAATCTGATCTTGAACCATATCTGATCATTTGTAACTATTATTGCACCTCGATCACACCATCGATATCAACCTCATACCCATGGTATCCATTTGTTTTTTCATATAATGGTTTCATAATGATCCTAAATTTAGGTATTTATTAAACCTTCATGTAATGAAAATGTCAATAATGATCATCCAATGAATGGTAGAAGAAATTCACAAAACACGAGAAGTAGAATTAACCCTGGATTTTTTTTGGGTTTTCCTCGATCCATTTATATTAGAATTATGAATGAAGAACAATAATAAAATAACATAAATTCCAAAATTATTGAAAGATACAATCTATACTCACATAAAATGATTGAACCATGAATCATTCTATGAGTGGAATTAATTTATATTCATCACGGGATAAATAAAAAAGAAAATTAAAAGAAAAAAAAATACCTAACTTGAGTTTGGATTGATTATTGATAAATAATTATTTCATGTCATCGTCTTTGGTAAGATCCATAACTCTATTGAAAAAGACGTACTCCTCAGTATCGATCATTGTTCTAAGATCTAGTCATAATTTTTCAAATCTCTCCTATAAGATCTCTCTCTCTCTCCAAATTCATAAAGTTTTGAAACCAACCCTAGGATATTACCATAACTAGGTTTAAATAGGGTAATTTCATGGTGATAAAATAAATAAATAAATTTATTTATTTATTAACCCTCTCATGATTTCACTTAAGTTTCCCACCCAACATGCAAAAATATTATGTCTTCATAGCCTAAAACCTGCATTTTAGACTTAATGGATGTATATAATTTTCCATATAGACAACTATTTGATAGATATTCTACTATTTCTAAAACATTGTATATACATGATATAATATATTTAATATTTTTATTATATCTTCACGGAGGATCTCTGGGCCCCAGAATCCCATGCTGACATGGTACCAAACTTCTAAATTATTCTTTAAAATATTCCTAAGCCTTCCATATAAAAAATATCCATTACATTGTGGTAAAACCCCCAAAAAAGTGAGGCATAAAAATCTAAATTATACAAACCATGTCAACAAAGTTATCCATTATTTTCAGGAACCTATTTGATTAGAACTCTATAGTTACGCATGGAGGTATTGGAGTTGTGTCAGGATGGGTGACCTCCTAGGAAGTTTCTCAGGGTGTTTGTGAGAGGAAAAGGCACACTGAAAGAGCATGTGTTGGTATGTCTATGCATGGCATGGTGTAGTGTTAGGATGGGTGAACTCCTTGAAAGTTTCTCAGGGTGTGTAATTGTGTGAGAAAATAACACTAAAAGAACATGTGTTGGACTATAGGGGCATTCACTAGTTTGATAAGTGACCCCGGTGGGTAATAACCTATATTGTGTAGGGAATGGCGACCAAGGTATTATAAGAGACCCATGGGGTCTTAGGATCAGGTTCATGGCCAGGGGAGGTTGGTTTGTGGGAAATTGTATGAGATACAATACCCAATAACAAGTGTAGAGATACTGCATCGGTTTTAGGTGTGGGTTCCAAAAAAATGGAATTGTGCTTTAAAGGGGTATATTATAATACCCCTATAAAAGTGATACATAAAATACTAAACTATAACATTCTTGTCAAAAATGTAAACCTTTGTTTTTAGGAGCCTACATGATTATAACTCCATAGTTAAGCATGCTTTACCTAGAATTGTGTCATAGTGGGTGACCTCTTGGGAAGTTTCTTAGGGTGTGTGTATGAGTGGAGAAAAGTCACACTAAAATAAAATGTGTTGTATTGTAGGGAAATTAATTAGTTTGGTAACTGGCCCCATAGGGTAATAACCTCTAGTGTGTTGGGAAAGGTAAACATGGTTTTACAAGAGACCCCTGGGGTCATATGATCAGGTTCATGGCCCAGAGAGGTTGGGTTGTGAGATTATTATAGTGATTTTAGTTTTTTTTCATTGATTATTTTTAATTTTTAAAATTAAATATCTTAGCTAGGTTCTTACTTAAAATAAACTATTATGGGGTTGAAAATCAAGATTTTTTTAAAAAAATTGGATTTATGAGGCTATTATGGGTTCTATTATTACTAGTTTTCCTACAACCAGTCATGAAAGACTCGTCAATTTGAAAAAACCAAAGATTATTTTGAGCCCAAACCTAAATATGAATCCATTCTACTATAATTAATGATAGAAATTATTTCTAAACTTGACCAAAACAAATGATCTCAAGAATATAGAATAAATATATTATAAATTAAAATAAGGAATAATGTAAGAAAATTAATTAATAAGAAAAAGAATATTTTGGATAATTTCTAAATGATGATGAACCATCTAGCATAATAATAAATTCAATAAATAAAGAAAATCAATCAGTGAACTATGAGAATGAGAATACTGTGAAAAGTATATAAAATGAGAAAACCATTGAGAACAAATCTGAGAATGATGAAATTTTCAATAAAATTTTATAATAATATATTTGAGAGGGTTTCTAGGTGGAAGAAGAAGAATATATCATTGTTATATTACCACATAAAGTAAAAAACCAAAAGTTTTGACAGTATGGTTTCATAGGTTGAGGAGAAACTTGGAAATTAAAAATTAAATTTTAAAAAAAATTAAACTAGTTTTCCTAAATTCTTCAGTAATGACATATATCTAAAATTTAGTAAATTTAAAGAAGAAAACAATGATCTAGAAAACATTGATTCTAAAAATTTTGAAATGGATTTTCAATGAGATGTTCCCTATTTTAAAATTTTGGAACCAAAATTCTTTTAACTAGTTATTGATGAAAAGGAAAAGTGAGTTCACCTTAATGAAAGATTAATTGATGAAATTTCACTCCATTATCCTCTTACTATGATTCCTCAAAATCAAATGTTCAATGAAATGGAAATCATTATTGACTATCTTAGGGGGAAATGGTTTCAATATAGAATCTCTTGAATATTATTTTATTAGAATTAAAATAAAATATTTATCCTCTATAACTAAATTGGAACAATCAAATGGTTTTTCTTTAGAGGTTGAAGTTTTGGAAATTGAATTTAATGTAAAGTTTGAGTAGACTCTATTAGGCAAAAGTAGAAATAGTTCTTTAATATAAGTGATTTAATGTTTCTATTTTTAATTTTAGGAAATATTAGAAGAAAATATAAATTTATTAATTCCTAAATTTAAAATTTAACCTGAGAAAATTTAACCATATTAATTAATGTATTTATAAACTATTCTTTGTGCTAAAAAAATAGGCAATTGAGAATAATTTGGATGTTAAGTCATGTTTTATTATTAATTGCTCAAGAGAAATTTAGGTTAATATTTAAAAAAATATTCTTAAATTTGTTTTTAAATACTCATCTATGTGAACCCTTGTTTTAAATAAGGTGTGGATATTTATAGATCACATCACACCCCTAGGAATTCCTTATGTATTACTTTCCCTTCAAGAAAGCTTTCAATTTTTAAATTCTGAATCAATTCTAATTATGGAAAATATCATTTTTTTCTACCAAGACATTATATAATGATATATTTTTAGTTTCATAACATAAAGTGTTCTTAGTAGAGCTTGAGTTATTCTATTTTTCACCCATTTCTGAGTATTTAGAATCCACTATGGTAGGGTAATTTTGTGATGTTCTTTCTTCTCTACTAATAGGTTTCTTTGAGTATTCTATCACTCTCAAGGGGGGTTTCCATGTGGATTTTGATGTTAGTTCTTAGAGTTTTTTATGATTTATAGTGTTTTTGTTTTTTTTTAATATTAAAAATACCTCAAATGATATTTATTTTTAAATGGATAATTATAATTTCTCATAGCATCATATACATAATGTGTGTTTTATGTCTCACGATAGCTTTTCTACCTCAGTCGCACAGTCACTTGATTTTCCACCTAGACAATTACTCTTACCTTAGATTCACTATCACATGGTCACTTGACTTATCACACAGTTATTTTCCCAGGTTGCAAGTTTATTTCTTCCTACAATCGACTAATTTGTTTATGTAGTCAATACTTTTCTCATATGATCAATACTTTTCTCATGTGGTTGATACCTTGTGGTCAATAATTTGTTCATGTGGTCGATACATTGTGAATGAAGTAAATAACTCATGGTATATTGAACAACATGTTTGATATATATGTTAGGTTCAATCTCATGGTCATCCCATTAATTTATTGAAAATCATGTCATTTCCCTATTTCTCTACTTTTCATATATTTTGATGTTTTCATTTACTTCATTTTGTTAGTAGTTGTTTTAATTATTTTAATATTTTAAAACAATAATCTTAATCATATGGAAACTATGTGAAGTTTTTTTTGGAAGGTTTTAAACAATTTTAATGAATATTTAAATTTTTATTCTTTCACACTTAAGCCTACAACATGAAGTTTCAATATTATGAATCAATTTATTATTATTATTTTGTTTGTTTTTGATGTTTCTAAATTATTTTTTATTGATAATGAACTTATTCAAAGTTTCTTTATAGAATTAAATGCATTATTATTTTATTTTAGATTTTTATCTCATATCTCTATATATGTGGAATGTTTTTTAAATTTAAAATTTCAATTTTACATAAGGAAATGATGTAATTTTTATTGTATTTATTTTGAACTATTATTAAATTTTTAATTATGAATTCAAATTAGTTTGAATTAGTATTTAGTTTTTTACCTTCAAAAATTATTTTGGAATGATTTATCTCTCTTTATCTCCCTTTGATAATTTGAACTTTTTATTTTAATTTTTTAACATATTTCATGGATGTTATTTTAGTTTTTGTCTTAGTATTATTTAATTGGGATTTAGACTCATTCAAAGGGTTGTGTGAGATACTTCTTTACTAATATGATTTTATTTCAATGTGAAATATCAAAATTTTAATGTGTTGTGTGATTCTATGAACTTCTAAATTTCCCAAATATCCTATGTAAAAACATATTAATCTTAGGGATAAAATATCAATGGGAACCAAATATTTTTTTACTTATAATACGTTCATCAAGATATATACTAATGAATTACTTTGGAAGCATCAACCATGCTTCATTAGTCTTCATTGACTTCATCTACCTAGTTATGTCTTATTCGGTATAAATTCATTCTATCTTCTCATATGTGATTAAATTATTTGTATTATTCTTTAAAAAAACCATTCTCTCTCTAAAGTTGTGACTCCATGATTCTAAATTCAAGATGGGTTATACCTTCCTCAAAAAGTACTTTTTGAAATGGGTTATGAATCCCAATTAAAATTCAGGCATCTGTACTGGCCATACCACCACTTGTAAATGTGGGTAATAATTGGGTTATGATTACCATTAAAAATTAGGTCCATATTATATAAAACATCTCTCAAGGAGTATATGGGTTTAAGAGTGGAGTTAGGTTCGCCTTGAACTGAACTATGATAAAATTTCTTACACTCCATATTTATTTTCTACTACTTTTGATTATTCATGTGCAAGATAATTAACTTTGATAATTAACTAAGATATTTATTTCAACTCTTTAATATTTTTAAACTGGTCTATTCAACCCATATAGACCTTTTTAATTATTACTCTGACTCAACACTTGTTTTCAAAGCTTAATTCTCTTGAATATAGATTATGACACTTATTTAATTTTTTATGATAACCTAAATATAATTTACCTAATATTCCGAGGAAGAAGTTCTTTTTAAGATTATTGTAATTAACATAAATGATGGTTGGGTTACTCAAAAGCCACAAAATTTTGAGGACAACGATTGTGGTTATTGGAAATCCCAAATGTAGGAATACCCCAAGCAACATAGTATTAATAATTAGACTCCAATGGTAAAACCCTATAAATTACCTGATTTGACCCTAATTATATTATATAAATTGATTCTAATATGTGTGTTTTGAATTAAAAAATAATGGATATTTTACAATGTCCTATTAAAAAGTATGATTCTAGTAATGTATCTATGTGTAATAAAGCTAATGAGTTTAGTAAAATTCTATAAGTTACTCACCCTGGCTCATATAAGATAATTAGAAATAAACTAAAAGTACTTCTAGATTAGAATCTATATTTCAAGATGGATGAAGATAAAAGTTTAAATCATATGTTACACTGATTCGATATCATTTCAAATGGAATGAATTAATTTGGAGAATCATTATATATTCCTATTATTTTTTAAAGTGTCCTAAGAACTCTACCTAATAAGTGAGAGATAAAGAAATCATCAATATATGGAAGTAATAAATATAAAGAATATAAATTGTTTGAACACATTGGTGCATTACCTAAATATGAAATAGAGGTGAAGATTATCACTGGGGAGAATACTTCTAAGAAGAAAGGTGTTTCAATTAAATCAAATATTCCTATTTCCACTAACCCTAATAAGTCAAAATCATAGGAAAAAATGAAATAAAATTCCAATTTTACTAAGTGTTTTTCAAAATGATGAAAAGTGAAATATGATTTCAGAAACCATTTAGAAAGGATAATCACAAGGATGATCCAAATAAGAAAGGAAAACCTAATTATAATGATGTTTCTAAACTAACATGTTATGAGTGATGGAATAATGGAAACATAAATCCTGACTGTATGAAATAAATGAAAATAAGAAAAGATGATAAATATAAGAAATAGGATAAAATAGATTTTATGGATGAATGAATTTGTATTTAATAGTTTGATTCAAGTGATGAAACTGGTGTTGGGATAGGAAGTTTAACCACAAGGAGTACTTTTTTAATTGATTCGGTGGATGGACCTAGAAAGGACCCCATGAAATAGATAGATGTTTGCCCTATTACTCCATTCTCAACCATGAAAATCTCTACCAAGTTACTGGATATATATTTTTATAATATCCCCCTCCATTATTGTGCACTGGAAGAAGTATGTAAGCACACTTAATCCCCACTCAAATTTTGTGAAAACACATCACATGATGGAAAAAAATAAAACAAAAAAGATTTATATTATTTAGAAAAATGTCATATATCCATGGGATAACAAAAAAAATTTCATTTAGAAGATAAAAGTGAATAAAAAAACTCACTCACATCTACTTTACTAAAAAATTCATATACAATTAAGTTAGAAAATATTTTCTTATTCAATATAGGAATCGTACAAACAATACATCATAAAAGTTGTGCCAAATATTCTATTTATAGTGTTATATTTCTAGTAAAATAGTAACAAAAAACTATTAGATTCACTATCAACCTCTCATTGACTGATAAAACTACTAATAAAATATTGAACCATCCATTGAAGCCACCAACAACTGATCACCATAATAGCATCCAATGTGTTGAGTTTCTTCCACCAGTGAATACTATTTATGGGAAGTTTTTCTGATAATCTCTATTTTATCATCAATATATGATGACATTGAAGCCACTTTGTAGGCTTAATCTGTCCAGTCATCTCTATATGATGAATCTTTCTTTTGGAAGTCTATCTAGTGACAACCTTCATGCCTATCATCTATGATACTAATCAACTATAAAACAAATGTCTGGTAAGTCAAATAATATTGGTCTGTTTCCCTCCATCTATAAGGCACAGTCCAATGAATATAAATAAATTATAAAATCAAAAAATAACCCACTTGTAAATTACTATTGGATTACTGCCTTCATCATCAAGCCTCTGGAGTAGATCCTCTATCCGGTGCATGTAGTATACTTCACTCTATCTGATTAGCCAATTCCAATAAGGAAAAAATGTTACCTTGAATTTTCTTAGATAATCACATTTATAAACATATCCATAGAACTTTTCTTTCTAGAAACATTATGAATCTCTAATACATTATCTTTCATTATAATTCATATAAAGTGATACTTCAATTCAATGTGTTATATTATTTCATAAAGCACATGATTAATAAAAATATGAATGGAACTATAACTATCATAGAATAATATTCCTCCATCTGATATATTTCTAAGTTCCTTCAATAATTGCATTAACCAAATCAACTCTTTCATAGATTTAGCTATGGAAACACACTCTACTTCTATAGTAGGTAAAGTTACACCTGGATACAACTGATACATCTAACTAACATTTTCCTGACCAAAAGTAAATATAGTGTTTGTAGTAATTTTATGTGAGTCCATGTATCCAATAAAATATGTATCTACAAAAACTTTTAACTAATTAAGAACACCAAAACATATATTTGTATATTCTAACACCTTTAAGTATCATAATATCCATTTTATAGCCTCATAATGATTACTTCTAGTATTTTTTATGAAATAGATAATAACCCCCACTGTAAAAGAAATTTTTGGTGAAGTAAAAACCATTATATACATCAAAATTCTTGTAGATAAATCATACATAAATTTCCTTATGTCACAAGATTATTTATCTGTTGATGGTTCTTATATTAAATAAATTTTTAAGTGTTTGGTGAGGGGATTTTATATAGTTTTATAACCAATAATTTTGAATATTTTGATGAATTTGCTTATGTATTCCTTTTGGGATAAAACCAATGAGCCACATTTCTGATCCTTCTAAACTTTTATTCCCAATATATTCTTATCTTCTCCAAGGTTCTTTATCTCAATCCTTCTAGGAATATTCCTTTTAGGTTCCTTAATCTAATCGAACACTAGAGTAGAAATCAAAATATCATCTATATATACCAATAGTATGAGATACCTTCCATCAACTCATTAATTTTGACAATAACAATTATTAGAATCACAAAGACTGAAACTTACTTCATTCATGAAAATTTATAACTTCATATTCTACTATATTATAGATTTTTTTAAGAAATAAATAATTTTTTTCAACTCAGAAACCAAATCCTCTTTCTGATGAACTTCATAACCCTTGGGATACATCATATAAATTTATTTCTCAAAATATCCATGAATAAAAGCAATATTTATATCCATTTCTCCTGGTGTAGTTCATCAGAAGTAATAAAGATAAGATTTTTTTGCATGGTTATGTACTTCACCACTTGTGAGAAAATTTTAGAAAATTTGATCTCTTCCTTTTGATGAAAACCCTTCACCACAGTCTATCTCTATGCCTCATACTTCCATTAGCTCCATAATTTAAATGAAAAATATATTTTATTTCCAAATTTTTCTTTCCTTTAGGTAGTTCATCTAAATCCAAAGGTTTTTTGACATTTATGGAAATCATTTCCTCCTCCATGGAACACTCCCACCGTTTTTAGTCTCTTAGAGTAGCTATGTAACAATTAGGACCTAATGATAGCAAAAACACCCCACCTTGACATGGTCATCAGGTTATAGCCCTCTAGGTACCACCTATTTTTTCAAAGACACGTGGTCCCCTACCTAGGTCCCACCCACATGCTCGAATGGGTCATTAGACTAATGACTGTCCCCACATTCCAACACATGTTCTTTCCAGTGTGCTTTATCCGAACTTTCACAAACCCCGAAAAATATACTAGAAGGTAACCCATCCTAACCACTACTCTAGAACAAGAATTCTTAAATGTAGATCTCTAATTAGTTAGGCTCCCAAAAATAATGGTGAACCTTGTTGACATAAGTCATATAATTTATCCTTTTAAACCCTTTTAACATTATAGGTGTTAAATTCACCCCTCCCCCACCCTTAGAGAACAAATCCCTCATTGTGGACCTTATATCCCAACCTAGGTGGTGCCACTGCACTTAAGGATGGGTCTATCCTCTGATACCAATTTAACAAATGGGCCCTGATGAAGGAATAAACACCCCACCTTAACATGGTTTTTGGGTCCTTACCCTCTAGGATCCCCTAGTTACCCCACAGACACACAGTCCCCCACTTGGGGCCCACCCACATGGCCAAATGGGTCACCAGACTAATGATTGTCTCCACAGGCCAAAACATGTTCTTTCAATTGTGGGTTTTCCTCACTCACAAACACCCTAAAAAAATTTCTAGAATGTCACCCATCCCGATCACTACTATAAACAAAGCATGTTTAACTATAGAGTTCTAATCAGGTAGGATCCCAAAAATAATGGTGCACCTTGTTGACTTGAGTCATATAACTTATCTTTTTAACCATTTTAACATTCTAGGGTGTTAATGTTTGATTGATTTTTTAGATTAAGTTTCCTTAAAAGTGGTCCGACTTGTTTATCTACTTTTAATTAATTTTATGGAAAAGTTTTTTGAACTCTCATGATGTGATGGCCCAGTTGGCACCTTTGAAATGATTTCTATATGAGAGTAACTCCCATGTTTTTCTTTTAGTTGGAGAGGGTCTCCACATGGAATATTTTAGAAAGTGGAAAACACAAGCATATTGGAACCCACATCAGTGTCAAGCATGTGATGAAATCCTCACTTCTCATTTATGTTTATGTTATTGGATCCTAGACATCATAGTGGGAGTCAAGAGATGGTTTCTATTTAGTCTTGATTAGAGAGACTAGATACCCAAGGTATAGAAAGTCCATGTGTTTTATGCCACTTGTGAGGCTATTTGAGAGAATCTAGGTTGTTTATTGACTATATATCACATCGACAGGCCAACAGATGGATTCTAAAACTAAGTACGTATAGGGTCTCTTCACTTGGGGTATAGATATATCCCATGATATCTGATTCACATGTATTCTACTTTCCCTTTTTTGATATTTTTTTAATAAAATCATTTCAAGTGTTATATTTCCAATGGTATTTCTTATATCATCACTTATTTACTTTTACTTTTCTTTCCACTACTTTTTCTCACAAGGTATTTCCTTCACCACATGTTCTTCCTTGTAAATGGTTTATTGGAAACCTTTATTTTTTTTGAAATTATTTTTGAAAAAGGATAGAAAAATGGTTCTTTTGAAATTATTATCTTGTTCCTTATTCTAAAAGGAAATGAAAACCTTATTTAAAATGTATGTATTTCAAAATATCATGACATGATTCTATTTTTAATGGTAAGGATTAAGGCATGGTTCTTATTTTAAAATCCCTACTAAGAATCTTGGTTCTCATTCCAAAATTAAATTATTCAATTTCATGTTCTTTTGGTTTTGGATCACTCTCAGAGCAAGTGTGGGTCTGTTATTGGTGGTGATCCACATGGTTACTTGGAGGTATGCTTAGATATTTAATTTTATTTTTTATTCTAAAATAGTTTGTTCTATTATTTTATTCTGGTTTATTTATCTATATTTTATTGTCTAAATCATTCCCAACTGAGTTTTATCTAACGACTGACACTAGTTCCTAGCCCAAAAGGATTGGGAATGTCTCTCAGGACTTGTTATAGGCTAGGTTGGGTGACCAGTTCAGGGTTTAATTGGGTTGGTTCATGACAAGATACCTCTTTTAAACTATCAGGTTCCCCTATATACATTAAAATAAATAAATTACTATAAACTCCAAACATCTTAAATATATTTTTGATATTATTGGATCTTCTTAAAACAAATTTAGGTTTCTCTTCTTGAACCTCTCTACCCAATAGTGGTACATATGGTCTTTCTCTATTAGGTAGACATTTTTCCTATCATTATCCATTCATTTTTAGTCTGTCTAATTATCCTCTATTTGGCGATGGTATATCTGATCATTCTCTATATGGTGGCTTGAATATTAGAGTGTGATCCTCTGATGTTTCCTCTATAATTTTTAGATTGATTTTTTGTCTAGTAACCTCTATCTAATCACTCTGAACTTAGATAGTTGATCTAACTTCAACTTCCATATCAACCAAGATATTATCCTTATAAAAAAATTCATTGAAAAAATATCATGACTCTAAATGATTTTTTTCTTTTCATCATACCATATTTGATAACCAAAGTTCTCAACACTATAACCGATAAGAAAACACACATTTTATTTCACATCCAATTTATCTCTATCTTTAGCGTCAATATAATCATATGTGATGCTTACAAATATTTTTATATAGTTCACTTGTAGTCTTTTATTGGACTAAAGTTCCTTTGAATGTTCATGTACTGTAGTTAAATCTATACTTATATTCACTAAATACGCTATTTTAATTAATACCTCTGCCTAAATTCCATAAAGAATTTAGAGTGAATCCTCATACTCTAATCATTATATGTCATATTTTGATCCATCTTCTTAGAGACTCCATTTTTATGGAGATCTTGGAATAGTATTCTCATGCATGATTTCATTCCTTAAAAAAAGTTATGAAAGTTGTTTCTGGTGATTTCCCCACCATTTTCTATCTAGAGACATTTCAACTTTCATTCATAAATATTTATTGGGAAAAAAATTCCACTAAATAAATTCTTGAAATGCATCAGATTTATTCTTATGGATGTAAAACCCAAACCATCCAGGTGTAATCATCAATGAAGGTCACAAACTACAGTGATCCTCTATTAGATTAAATATGTGTTTGTCCCCAAATCTCATAATGAAAAAGTTCTAACTTTTGATTCCTTATTATCTAAGTTGAAGGAAACTATTTTATCTTTTCCTAGAATAAAGCTCTATTATATTCTAAGATATGTGTGATCAATTTTTAGTATTCCTTTCACTATTAGAACATTCATATTATTTTCACTATGGTGTCCAAACCTACTATGCCATTTTTTTCAGACTATCCAATGAAGATGTTTTGATTTCTATAACACCATCACTCCGTTCAGTCAAGTACATGGTTTCATTTTTAACACTGTGTCAAATCACCATGTACCCTTTGTTAATCTTCCTAATCCCATTAAAAAGGTCATTTTGAAAGTCATTTCTTCAAGTTATATAATTGATATGAGGTTATTCTATAGAAATGGAATATATATAACATATTTTTGTCTCAATACACTTTTATTCTTCATTATAATGCTAACATCACAATTCCTAACTACATCCCAAGCATCATCTTCCACTAGATTTAATCTAACCAAACTTCCTAGTACATAATTCATCATGCACCCACACTCACTAGTTGAATAAAAAGATACCCCTAAGTCAATAACCCATGAATCCTCTACAATGATCATACAAAGTATCAAGTTAGACCTATATACATTTTATATACCGATTTTATCTACCCAGAAGTTAAATCCTTAGTCTAATTCCTGCAATCTTTCTTAATATATCCCTAATTCCAAAAACTGAAAAATTTAAGACTTGTACCAGTAAATTTACCTTAACTTATTCTATGAGAATTATCCTATAAATATTTACTCTTCTTAATGGTCTTTCTGATGATGTGAGTATCCCCATATGTTTGGATTTAGAGAACTCCCTGATAGTGTTTGAAAATCCTTAATCCTCATCTCCTCATTCAATATCAAGTTTTAAATGTCATCAAACATAATATATTCCTTACCAATGAATTTGACCACTATTTTCACTATTTAATCTCATCTGTATATAAGTGATAAAAGATGAATAAAATCCCAAAAATAATATATGAAAGTTACCTTCACTTATTCAAGCTTCCCTCGGGTCATATTGAATTCATTCACATGATCAGTTGTAGGTATTCCATATGAGAATCATAAACTAAACAATCTTCACATCATTAAATATATGTTAAGATTAGTTGTATTTTAATACATTTTATCCATTTTCTATAACCTCAGTAGTATTTTTCTTTTCCCTAATGTTGAAAATAGAATTTCAAGCTATAGAAATTCTAATCAAGGTCAAAGTCTTTATATCCAACCACTCCCATTCCATTTTTCCTTCATTTAGGACATTTACCAGAAAAGGGAGAATCTATGTATTTTTGTATCAAAATATCATATAGTTTCATTCTATAAAATTAAAATACCATTCCATGGAACATATGAATGAAAACCTTCCCTTCCTTTTAGTAAATTATTTAGATAATAATAAAACTAAATGAAATAAAATAACTTCAAATACAAGGGGAGAAGAATTATGAGGATGACAAGTGAAGTAGATCCAACCATTTGATACCACTTATTGGGATGAAAATAGAAACCCCCAAGAATAAATTTGTCTGATCCATTCAACAAACTATCCTAGAAAGCACCAGTTCACTAGATAGAGGCCCATCCATTCACTTCATACCACACCATGAAAATCTTCAACAAGTTAAAAAATGTATTTTTTTTCTCATATCCTTATCATCCAATCTTGTTCATATAAAATAATAAAAAAATAAGATTTATGTGGATTGGAAAAATGTCCTTCAACCACAAGATATTATTGTAAGAATATTTCATTAATGATATCCTAGTGAATAAAAAACACTCACTCACTTCCTCTCTACCGACGAAGTCTCAAACAATTAAATTATAAATTCTTTGCTTGTTCACTATAGGAATCGAACAAAAAATCCATCATTAGAGTTGGTCCCCAACCTCTCTTCATATAGGTCTATGTTCGGTCAACCAATTTCACTAAACTATAATAATTTTTATCCACCTCCTCTTGAAATAGGAAACTAAAAATAAATTTTTGAAACACTGTTTAAACCACCAATAACTGGTCACTATGAAAACAACCAATATATTGTGTTCCCTCCATTACTAAAAAATATCTGTGAGAACTTCATTTGGTGATATCCATCCAATCATAACTATGAAATTACACTAAATCCTCTCTATAGGATTCATCTATACACTTATCTCTATATGATGACTCTATCCATTTTAGTTCTTTCAGCTAAAAAAATTCATACCAAACTTTTATGATACTAATCAACAAGAAAACATTTTTCTCATTTGTAAAATGATCTTAGTCAGATTCCCTCTTTCTAGAATCCCCATTTGGGTGAATCTGAATAACTTCAAATAAATCAACAACTAGAATTGAAAAATACACGGTTAACCAATCGTTGATAGACACTATTATAAATACGGTTTGGAATAAACCTCCAATGAATTATTAGATACTGATCTCAATGACACAAAATACTTTTACAATGTTCGCCTCCAAGAATGGTGACTATATCATTGGTGTGGTTAGGAAGATCTGATCCCCAGATTTTCCACTAAAAATAAATCCCAAATTACAAGTGGGTTGGTTATGTATAACCTTTAAACATAGAAGGATAGGTATTTTAAAATTCATAATACAATGTCTCCTGACAAAATATTATTCTTATTCACACTAGTTTACAAACAAAACACAACAACTGTGAGAAAGATTCCAATCTCCTCCTGCAAAACAAAAATAATATTTCTCTTCGAGCCATAATGTTATGATGATCCTAAACTTTATCACTGATTTTATAGTCCCTATAGTTGAATTTCAATAAACTACAACACACCAATATTTAGTGCAATTAATTTGAACTACTACTTCGGGATAAACTCTTTGAATATTTGAACTGTTACAATAAAAAAACTTTCGAAAAATAATGTGTTATACTTATTTATGAAATTAAAAATGAAAAATTCACTATATTCACTTACAAAAATCAGAGTTTTCTAAACTTTTACCTTTGTGAATTAGTACACTATCAACTTCTAGTTTCAACTGGGTGAAACCTTCAACATAATCACTATATTACAAAGAATCATGCATGTACTGCACAACTATGTAGACACTGTCACTTCCTTTATTTTATTTCTCAAAAAACATTATTCTTCATATATACTAGCTTATCATTAGGATATCCCATGATTGATTCATGCAAACCAATGTATTCTATGACTAAGTAAAGTACACCACATGTTTAATCCTTATAAATAAGACTTTAAATGAAATAATTTTATCCTTCGTGTAACCATGTAATCTTGTGAGAATATCACTTCCAATGAATAGAGGTTCACAATAGAATTAGTTTGGGAGAGTGTTATACTGAATCTTTATTCAATAAATAATATCTTTACCTACTCTCTTCAGATTGTATAACATGTAAACATGTTGTTTCTATCTAATTTTTGTAACAACTATATGAATTTCAGTACAGGTTCACATATACACTATTACTTCATGGAATCACATTCTATTATGTAGTTTCACAATTATTCATTGAAAAAAAACTAAATCATGTAATTTTATTTATAGAAACATTGCGAGAACATGAATGTAGACTAATTAGATCAAATACAAGAAACTTCCATCATAAATACAAATCATGTGATCTAATCTATTTCTATCTCAAAAATATCACTCAACTCATATATGTGAGATAAGATAACAACTACAAATGAGATCCTGATGTGGAATTTATAGGAAAAATATATCATCTCATAACATTCAAGAATCATAGATACCTAGTTGGTTTTGTTTCTTTAGTGATTTCTATAATTGAGTTATGTACTATGAAACATCACTATCACTAGATAAAAAAAATTTCACCACTTTCCATTTTTCTTCTATTTTATATTTTTTATAACACAAAGTATGTTTCATTTTATTTTGATCATGGTGATGTTATAAAAATAATCAAACAAATATCAGAGGTATTGGCATATGAATATGACATTATAGTAATGGATCTCCTCAATGAACAATACTCCTCGACAGCTTGAGGTAGAAGATGAACTTGGATGAAGGGGATGACATAAAACCCTGATTAAACAATTCAGAAAAAATATAAAGAAGATTTGACAGTCACCATTCTTTAAGAGCTATATTAACCAGCTTAAAAATGTTCCCACATTGAAACGACATCTGATTTTATGCTCATTTATAAACAAAATCATAGAATTAATGGTCTATAAATCAGATACCCATCTCGCATACATAACTTCCCTACACCTCCTCATGCCACCACTTTCCTCCACCATCGTGCAACCCTGCATGGTGGCTCCATGCTTCCTCAACATGCACCAACACTTGGTGCGCTTGTCACTCCCTCAACTTAGACATTCCAGCTAGATAAGGGGCTTGGATATACACCTCATTAGATGGGATTCCCCTTCACTAGCTGGCTTGGTGTGAAGCCTAAATTTTGAATATCTTACACACAAAGAAAATATTTTCTAAATAAAACATACCAACAAGCCTTCTTCTCAAAAAAATCATTTATTTTGTATGGTCATAAAAATTCCTCTTTCTTCCAACACATCAATTCAAAAAAAAATCTATACATCTTCACTTTTCAACATTTCCTCAACATACTGAATGATAGTTATTGTCATATGGTCTTCATCAAATGTAATAAACAATGTGGGATCTCCTATTGCAATTTTGACATGTTTTGGTCATTAAGAATAGCTCTACAATCATCACACTTAACGATTAAAAAAAAATAAAAAATAAATAATGAATTAAATGGTTTTTAAATATCCCCCTTTGGATTTGTTTTCAATAAAAACAATTCTCTTAATTAGGCATTGAACTGTAGAAATAAACTGTCACAAAAAACATTATCTTATTGGTGACTCAGATGCTCTCCCCCATAAACTTTGCACTCACCTCCCCCTTTTCTGCTAACTCCATATCTAGATTTAAAAAAGATAAGAATAGAACTACATATTCTTATCCCCCTTGATAACAAAATCCAAATCAAAGTGGGTAAATCCTCAACACTCTCTAAGTGATCAAGAAATGTTGAACATGAAGATTCAGCCTTAGTTCCTCAAATATTTCTCTTCCAATAGATTTAGTGAATATATCATAAATTTGATCTTTTTTAGAAATGTACTCAAATTTTCCATCTCCATTAGCTACTCTATTATTGATGAAATGATACGTAATATCAATATGTTTTGATCTAGAGTGTTGCACCTGATTTTTTGAGAGATTAATTTCACTCTGATTATCATAGGTAATTTTCCACGATCTTTGAATATTCGACTTTAAATCATCAATTTGTACTTTAATACAAAAAATTTGAGTAAAAGAATTAGTAGAAACAACATACTCAACTTTATCTATAATTAATTTCAGATAATTCTATTTTTTACTATGCCAACTTACAAAAATTTATCCAAGAAAATAAAGGTTCTCTTGATGTTGATTTATGATTATTGTAATCTTCTCCCAATCAGCATCAGTGAATCTTAGTAAGTTCAAATATCCACTTATATTATACATAAAACCATAATTATATATTCCTATGATATGAATAATAATTATTTTATCAACCATCATGCGTGATTATTTTGGATCACTTTGATATCTAGCACACAATTTTACATCATACACAATATTTGGTTTTGATGTTGTGAGATATAGAAAGCTACCAATTAATTTCCTGAAATCATTCTAATTAACACTCTGTCTTGATTCATCTTTACTAATCTCTACACCAATTGTGATAGGTTTTGATGCTTCATTTTAATCTTCCATTCCAAATTTCTTCAACAAATCCTTGGCCTACTTTTATTATAAAAGAAATATGTAGCCTTTATTTTATAGAAATTTTTATTCGAGAAAGAAGTTCATATATATAAGTATTTACATTTCAAATTACATATTCATTTGGTTAGAAAATTCCTCACACGCATACTCCTTTTCACCTATAAATATTATGTCATCAATATAAACAACAATAATAAGAGTACCTATTTTTTAATCCTCCATATATATGTTTCTTTCAACATTTCCTTTAGAAAGGTTCAATTGATTCAATAATATATCTAGTTTAGAATACCAAGATCAAGGAGCCTATTTCATCCAATACAAGGCTTTATTCATTTTAAATACTTTAGTTCCATCATCATCAATAATAAATTCTTTAGGTTAATCAATAAAAAATTCTTCTTCAAGATATCCATTCAAGAATAAAGACATCACATCCATCCGATTTATACCGTATGTGAGATGCAACTGTAAGATAAATTCTATTAGTCTCTAATCTATACATGGGTGAAGATGTTTCTTAAAAATATATAAATTCCACTTCTGAATAACCCTCATAGACTATTCTATCTTTATTTCTTAACATTTCACCTTTCTCATTGAGTTTATTTCTAAACCCCCATTTAGTTCCTATTACATTCTTCCCTTCAGGTCTAGGAACGAGATCCCAAGTGCTATTTTTATCAATATGATTTAGCTATTAATTCATATAATTTATCCACATATCATGTTCAAATACATCTCTAATGGACATTGGTTTAATTTAGGAAATGGGATCTATTTGATTTTCAAATCTCAATCTTCTTCTAATCTGTACTAAAGCTTCCTAATTTCCAATAATATATTCTGAATCAACATGATTTTTCAATTTCTTATTATTTTTCTTTTCTAATACATAAAATCCATCCTCATCACTGGTTTGATATGAATCAAAATCAACTATATCTGGTTCATGTGCAGTATTTTATTTATTTTCTCCTCAAAAAATCTATGTTTTGTCTACTTAAATGTTTTCAAAATCTACTACTATTTTTTGAGATTTGGATTCATTTTCAACAATCTTCACCACACAAAATTCTACCAACTTCTGTAGTTTTTTATTCCAACATCTATATCCTATACCATTTGAAATATATCCCATGAATATCCCTTCTTCATCTTTCTCGTTGGATTTTTCCAGGTTTACATTCTTAATTTTGATGAAACATGGACTACCAAACACTTAGAAATATTTCATAGTTGGATTATTATTGTACCACATCACGTATGGAGTCATACTTGAGTCTAGTCTCAGTAATTTTTTTTCTATATATGTATAGATTTTCACACTGCTTCTCTCTAGAATAATTTTGAAAGTTTATGCTTAGATAATAGTGTCTAACCCATTTCAACCATACTTATGTTCTTTCTATTTTATACTCCCTTTTGTTGATGGGTATAAGGAGTGCTGTATTGATTCTTAATTACATGATTTTCAATATATGATTCAAAATAATTACTAGTAAACTCCCCACAATTATATGTACTCATTTTTTTATATAAATTCCCAGCACATTCTCTACTTGTCTTATGTAAAACATAAACATTTAAATTGCTTCTAACTTGAACTAAAAAAACATAACATTTTTCATCTTCATGAAATCATTAATGAATGTTATAAAATAGAGTTCACCACTAGTAGACTTATGTCTCGTAGGTCCACAAAAATCAGAGTGAATAAGTTTAAGTGGTCTAACAAACTGAATCTCAACTCTTATATGGCATGCACAAGCTTGTCCTTTTGATAGGTTTCACAAATAGTTATCTTTATATTTTTAAATGAGGAAGATATATCACTATATAATTATTTTAAATATTACTCAATTTTTTTGACTAAGATGTCCAAGCCTTCTATGGCACATATTTCTTTCATCTTTCATACTCAAATAACAAGAATTTATAGGATCACCAATTTGGAAAAGACTACCACTTGTTCTTTCACCCTTGATAATAACTCTTCCATCCTTTGAATTTTTTATGGTGGAATAACATTTTTTGAAAATAAATTCATTACCATCATCACAATGTTTTCTCACAATAAATAGACTGTGTTTAATATCTTTAATAAAATGAACATATTTGGATTTCCGTTTATGAGCTTCAATCTCAACAGTACCACACCTTTGATTTTCAAAGAACTTCCATTCCCAAAAGTAACTACTCTTCCATTGTTTTCTTTAATATGTTTTTATTTCCTTTCATGTGATAGGAATGAACATTATCATGAATTCATGTTCTGTCCCTTTTTCAATCCTTCAAGGAAACTTCAACAATTAGAGATTTTTATTCTATCATGGCTTCCTAAATTCTTTTACCCTTTGCATTATTGGAATGATGACCATGAAGAAAAACCATAAATTTTCAAAAAAATGAAATTGTGGATCCCATATTCTACAAATTCATTATAAATAGTCAAATATGTTTTGAATGGATAAATTTTTGGAACTCTTCTTGATTTCTTTTTTTTTGATAGATCTTATTTTTACCTTATTAGAATTTCTCCCTTTAGCCTCATACCTACTCAAAGGAAGTGACATGTTGTACCAACAAGAACGGGTTATGTGCCCTAAAATTCCACAACAACAACAATACCCATTAAATCTATATCTACCATAATATTTATAATTCACTAGTACAGAAAACGTTTTTTACGTCACTATTTTTTACGTAAGTTATATATAACCAACGTGATAATCTGTGAAATATAGTTTTTTACGTCAGTTATTTTATAACCGACGTAAAAAATGTGGCGAGTATATTTTTAACGTCGGTTATTTTAATAACCGACGTTACAAATCACGCGCGCTCGTTTTTAACGTCAGTTATAAATTAACCGACGTAAAAAACCAAAGCACGGGGTTTTTTTACGTCGGTTATTTGATAACCGACATAATAAACGAGATATCCACAAGTTTTTTACGTCGGTTATTTTATAACCAACGTAATAAACGCAGCTTTTGAGGCCTTTTTGATGTCGGTTATTTTATAACCGACGTAACAAAACAACCCGCAAATGTTTTTTACGTCGGTTATTGTATAACTGACGTAAAAAATTGTGATTTCTAATGTATTTTTTACGTCGGTTATTATATAACCGATGTAAAAAACCAACACGCTGACTTTTTTACGTCGGTTATAAAATAACCGATGTAAAAAATTCCGTATCTAATACATTTATAACATCGGTTATTATAATAACCGACATTATAAATGTAAAAAAACAGTTTATAACACCGGTTATTAGATAACCGACATTATAAAACATTTAAAAAATTAACAATCCTCGTGGATTGTCATTTACAATTTTTTGATCGACAGTCCGGTGACTCGTCTCTCTCGCGTGGTAAACCCTAATCGGCTCGTCGATCTCGCTGCGTTAAACTCATTTTTCCTTCATCGTTTATCATCTTTACTCTCCTCAGATCTATCATCTCAACTCGCAACACTCAAGTAAGCCTTCCATGAATTTATTTCATTCGTTTTATTTCCCAAATAGTCTATATTTATGTTTTTCGATTTTTGTATTTAAACTAGGTAAGATTCTTCCATTTTGAACCCTCTTACCTCTTTTTTCCATCATCATCTTATTTATCATCCCTAGATCTATTAGATCGACTCACAATATTCACGTAAGCCTCAAATACTTTTAGTTTGATTTTGTTTCATGAATGCCTGACATTGATGGTAACTTTTGTTGTCATTGACAACTAATGATCCCATTCACCTATATTACTGCAGAGAATGGTTATTGATTAAATGTACGAGTTCAGAAATGATATGTCATGTGTTGTTGTTTCTTATGTTTATCCTCTTTTATATGAGAATCTATTAGACATATAATGTAATGGCTGTTGACCTCTATGACCCTTCGATGCATCGCTATGTCTCATGATTCCAAATAAAAATGTGTTCTGCTGAGGGATTACCCTAGTATTTTTTGAGGCCTTGGCCAAGGCCTTGACAATATGTTTAAGATTTCTAAAATTATCCATTACCTCATTATGATATTAGTTATTGAGAAACCATGTGATCATTTGACTAGTTGAATATCATTGGTTATTTTTAATTATCATACGATCATTTAAGTAGCCATATTTAATAATATTTAATTCTATCTGTTTGATGCTGAAATATATATTAAATGCATGTGTTTTTAGTTGTTCACCATGCCTAGTTTTTATATGTAAACCATTGTTTGGGGGGTTTTCTGGGGGGGGGCTGTCCAGAGGGTTGGGGGTGTCCAGGGGGGTGTCCAAGGGGGTGGTTGTGGGTGTGGGGGGATGTCCAAGGGGGTGGAGCCTGTGAAGAGGGTTTTGGGGGTTGTCTGGGGGGGTGTCCAAGGGGGTCGGGGGTGGGGGTGGTGTCCAGGAGGGGTGGGAGGTGCTGTCTAGAGGGGTGGGGGGCTGTCCAGAGGGTTGGGGGGTGTCCAAGGGGGTGGGTGGGTGTGGGGGGGGGGGGGGGGGTTCCAAGGGGATGGAGGCTTGTCTAGAGGGTTTTGGGGGTTGTCCGGGGGGTGGGGGCCTGTCCAGAGGGTTGGGGGGTGTCCAGGGGGGTGTCCAAGGGGGTAGGGGGTGGGAGGTGGTTTCTAGGAGGGGTGAGAGGTGCTGTCTAGAGGGGTGGGGGCTGTCCAGGGGGTGGGGGCTGTCTAGAGGGTTGGGGGTGTCCGGGGGGGGGGGGGGTGTCCAAGGGGGTGGGTGGCTGTCTACGGGGGTGGGGGCCTATCCAGAGGGTTTTGGGGTTGTCCGGGGGTGGGGGTGGTGTTCAGGAGGGGTGGGAGGTGCTGTCTAGAGGGGTGGGGGGATGTTCAGGGGGTGGGGGGCTATCCAGAGGGTTGGGGGGTGTCCAGGGGGGGGTGTCCAAGGGGGTGGGTGGGTGTGGGGGGCTGTCCAAGGGGGTGGGGGCCTGTCCAGAGGGTTTTGGGGGTTGTCCGGGGGGTGGGGGTGATTCTCAGGTTTACTCCATTTTATCCAATTTTCTATCAACCATGTAGGCACCATGGTTTTCTTTGATTCAATGGAATTTAAAACTATTATATCTAACTATATTTTGTTTTAAAAATAATATTCAAGCATATTTTTTAAATACCCATAGATTTGTTTTATATTTCAAAATTTTTTTACATTCAAATTATGATTTTTTTCATATAAACATATATTTGTCTTATCTTAAAAATATATATTTTTTTTTATATTTGTTATAGGTAATAATGAGTCGAAGTTCGATTACGGCACATCGAATGAGCAATGAATATGAGGAAGGTGTTGATGCCTTTTTGGAATTTGCTAAACGAAATGTTCCAAGTAGTGACATTTTTTCTGTCCATGCCTGAAATGCTTGAATATGAAGAAGTTGAAAAGTAGAGAGATAAAATATCATCTGATTTGTCATGGTTTTAATCCGAGTTACAGCCCTTGGATTTGGCATGGTGAAACTGGACGGAATGTCACTGATTATAATGATTCACAAGATGGTAACTCCAATGGAATTGAAGAAATGATTCGTGATATTGTAGCAGAACAAATTGAGATAGAACCAACAGTTGTGCGTCTATATGGTGATGCTGAAAAACCATTATATCCTAGTTGTACAGATTTTATGGTTTTGTCAGCGGTGTTAAGATTTATTAACCTGAAGGCGAAACATGTATAGAGTGACAGAAGTTTTACAGAGCTTCTACAATTGATGAAAGACATTCTTCCAAAAGATAACGATCTTCCAGATTCACATTACCAGGCCAAGAAAATATTATGCCCGATGGGATTGGGATACAAGAAAATACATGCATGTCCGAATGACTTCATTATATATAGGAAGGAATATGAATTTCTGTTATATTGTCCTAAATGTTGGACATCACGGTATAAGGTGAAAGAAAAATCACAGGCTGATGTAGAGATTACAAAGCTCCCTTTAAATTTATTTTGGTATCTTATTATAATTCATCGTTTCAAACGTTTATTTGCTAATTCACATGATGAAAAAAGGTTAAGATAGCATTCTGATGAGCGGGTATGTGATGGAAAAATACATCGTCCAGCTGATTGTCTACAATGGAAGAAAATTGATTCGCAGTATTCTACATTTGGAAGTGAAATTAGAAATCTCAGACTAGGGTTGTGCACAGATGGAATGAATCCAAACCGAACCCTCAGTAGTACACATAGTTCATGGCCTGTTTTATTGGTAATTTATAACCTCTCTCCTGAAGTTTTTATGAAGTGCAAATATGTCATGTTGAGTATAATGATCTCTGGTCCAAAGCAACCCGGTAATGATATTGATGTTTACTTGTCACCGTTGATTGATGATTTTAAACTGTTATGGGATGATGGTATTAGGGTGTATGATTCATATAAAATGGATTATTTTCAATTGCATGCAGTGCTTCTGTTCACTATAAATGACTTCCCAGCATATGGAAATTTGTCTGAATATAGTGTTAAAGGGCATAAAGCATGTCCAATTTGTGAACAACAGACGTCATATTGTCAATTTCATCATGGGAGGAAAACAATGTACATGGGTCATCAAAAGTTTTTGCCTATGAATCACCCTTATAGAAGACTAAAAAAGGCATTCAATGGATCAAAAGAATTTTATACTACTCCAAAACCTTTATCCTCTGATCTCTATTTTGAGAGGGTGAAAAACCTTGATGTGACATTGGGAAAGACACAGAAATATGGTAATGATAGACATATTTGGAAGAAAAGGTCAATATTTTTTGAGCTACCATATTGGAGGTATCATGAATTTAAACATATTATTGATGTCATGCACGTGGAGAACAATATCTGTGATTGTTTGATTGGAACATTGTTAGATATTAAAGGAAAGAAAAAAGATGGGTTGAATGCAATATTATACTTACTATCAATGGGAATACATTTGGAGTTATCTCCCACTCCTAAAGGAAGACGAACATTTCTTCCCCTGGCTTGTCATACATTATTGAAGAGGGAGAAAATTATCTTTTGTTAGTGTCTTCATGATATCAAAGTGCCTCAAGGTTATTCATAAAATGTAAAAATTTTTGTCTCATTGAAGGACTTGAAGTTGATAGGTATGAAATCAAATGATTTTCACGTCATGATGCAACAAATTATACCAGTTGCATTGCGTGGAATATTTCCCATTCGTGTCAGAAAGACTATAATTAAGTTGTGTTATTTTTTCAGTTCAATTTGTAACAAGTCGATTGATGTGAATGGTTTGAACATTTTGGAAAAGGATGAAATTTTTATACTTTGTCAATTGGAAATGTATTTTACTCCAACTTTTTTTGATATAATGGTGCATTTAATGATTCATCTGGTTCAAGAAATAAAGCTTTGTGGACCTGTATATCTTTGTTGGATGTATCCTTTTGAAAGGTATATGAAAATATTAAAGGGGTATGTTAAAAATCCATATCGACCTGAAGCCTCCATTATTGAAAAGTATATTTCTGAGGAGGTAGCAGAGTTTTGTACGAGCTACTTGGCTACGACGCAACACATAGGTTTGCCTCCATCTCGCCATGAACGAGTTAATAATGAGGGAAAGTGGATTCGTGGCTTGAAAGTCAAATAATTGTCATCTGAACAGATGAAGAAGTTAGAATCATAAATCTTGAATAACATAGCTGATTCTCAACCATATATCACATTGCATATTAATGAGTTGAAACAATGTCATCCAAAGAAGAAAGAAATGTGGATTTTGAATGAGCACAACAAAACTTTTTTGTCATGGATTAAAAAGACTTTGCTTGGTAGATCATATATATCAGAGACATTAAAATGGATAGTGGGTGGTCCATTTTTAAATGTGATAACATGGTCCGGTTATGACATTAATGGATATACATTTCATACAAAAGCTCTGGACAACAGAAGTGCAGTTCAAAATAGTGGTGTATTGGTGTTTGCAGAAGCAATGCATTTTTCTAGTGCTAAGGACAAAAACCCAATTTCTGCATCAAGTGCATATTATGGAGTGATTGAAGACATATGAGAGTTTGATTACTTTAAAATTAAAGTTCATGTTTTTAATTGTAAATGGTTTATCGGTAGCTACAGTGTCAGACACGATGAAATTTGAATGACACTTGTTAATCTGAATAGATTGGAAGACACAACTGATTCTTTTATAATGGCAACACATGCAAAACAAATTTTCTATGTAGTAGATCAATCAGATATTCTATGGGATGTTGTTTTACAAGGGAAAAAACTATAGCGACCCGACACTTTCATACATTACTATTAAATCATTTCAAAGACAAACATCATAATAGTATTACACATGGAGGATCCAGAGGTTTAGTGTCTTGGGAAAACTAGGACCATACATAACAAGTACAACATCAAGCATAAAAAAATTCATTTAATTTCTTCTTCTATTGCTTCTTATTGGCACTTGTCCTCTCCTTAGTACATGTATCCACCTGAGGATATACATCAAAAGGGGTGAGATAAAATCCCAGTAAGAGGATAGATAAGAACAATATAGCATGGGGTGATCATAATCATGACATTGGAAGAAGATCTTGAACATGAGAGGAGCATAAACAATAAACTTGAAATGTGGCAAAGCATAAAAATGAAACATCATGTCTTAGTGGTTAACTACCACACATAATTTTGAACAAATATAGCATCATGTTGACACATAATTTCACATTTAATCATGAGATTCATCACTTTACCAAATGCATTGGAGCGCTATATAATTCCGGGCGCACCCGTCACATTTAAACATTCATATTGCGCTATATAATTCCAGGCGCACCCGTCACATCATAAAGTTATCAGTATCATGCTTGAAACATAGAACACATATCAAACATGTACATAAATAACCCATGGAAAGGAATGGGTTTCATCTCATAATAACACATTCATAAGCTTTGGGTTCCCAAAAGAAAGAGGGAACAACATACTTGACACAAAAACCCTCAACCGTGAATGAGGGGTAAAATGTGAGATCTTGAAAGAAGAGTTCTTTTGGAAAACATTTTGATGGGCATAAAAACCAGTGACAAACATGTATATCCCAGAAAATTAAATGAAATGATGAACAAATGATCTTTGAGGAGTAACCATATCAAAAATGGAGTGAGAGAGGGAGAACCCGAAGGAAGAAAATTGGGTTCGAGATTTCCCCTTACCTTGCACTCGAATGCCTCCTTCTCTTTAATGTCCTGTATAATGAAATTATATTCATTAATTATAAATTCAAGAACCTTTTATACATTAATAGGGTTCATTTTGGTTTCATTATTTCATATTATGTTCCTTTGGATGTCTTATAGAGTTTAAAAACATTGATCGGGGATGTTCGTTTTTATGGTTTTCTTGAGCGGTCCACTTGTATTCTTAAATTGATGTTTGGGTAGATCATGGGTAAACATCCAGAACTGATATTACATGTAATTAATGATATTACAGAATCTTGAATGATTTTATAATGAGTTATCTTAGATCCATGTGGCCGAATCATTAGATAAGAATTAAATGAAGATTATTTGGGCTAATTTGAGCGGTTTTTGGATCACAACCAACTCATTTTAACTTTTCACTTAGTAGTATGGCCATAGGTTATTTTCAGAACTTAAAATAGAAAATAATAAATATAAAATATTCTGGTTCAACCATAAAATGGTTTCATGACCAGATTGAAGGTAGAAATGGAAGAAGAGAGCATGTTGTTTTTGAAGGTGATAAATTATCACCACATGAACAACGTTCTCTTTAATAAAATAAAAGGAAGAGGGAAAGGGTGTGGGGTGATATAATATACCATTAGAATCATAATATTACATTATATATATAATACTGTATTTACAAAACAATTTGGATGAAGATAGGTTGGAAGAGATCAAGAAAGGAACTTGAACTTGAAAGGAAATTAAAGGAGAAGAGGGAGAGAAATTACCTTTAGAATCCTCCTCTTGAGAACCTCCTTAATGAAGTTAGGATTGGTCTTTTGATGAGACCAGAAGCTTTTGGAAGTGGGGGAGAGGCTAGGGAAGGTGTTTGGGCAGAGTTTAGAGAAGTCTTGGAGCTTGAGAGGTGTGAGGAAAAGAGGGAGTGAAGGGTGGCTTTTATAGTGGAGGGGAGAGGGGTTTCCTTAATATAAAATTGATTAGTTTATTAATTCCACCAAAGACAAGGAATAGTGAGTCTTGTATGACCAATAATAGTAATTTTATAATGTAATCCCAAACCAAGTGGACTTACATCAGCAGAACATCAGCAATGACTCAATTAATACATTATTTAGCTTTTATTGTGAATTATCGGATTCCACTATTCATCAAAAATTCGAGTATCTCAGAAAATTCCCAAAAATTTACCCCAACCATTTTTCGACGTGTAGAATCCAAAAATGAAGTCCATTTTTCAAAAATAATTTTCTAAATATTATTAATTTAATATTTAATTAAAATCATAATTTACTTAAAAAACTGCTTTTAAAATTAAAACTGATTTTGCAATTCTTTCAAAAATTACTTAGGGTATTATAAAATTATCTAAAAACTATTGATTCAATAATTTATGAATATATTTCAGGAAAATAAGTATTCTTTTAAATTAATTAATTAATTATAATTAATTATTTATGACTTATAAAATACTAAAAATGTTTACTAAGGTCAAATTATCACTTTCTATGATGTCTAAATTTTATTTTATTATTCATAGGTAATGTTACTCTTATTTACTATTTATAAAGGTCATATTACTATTCATAAGGGTAGGTTACTATTCATAAGGGTAGGTTACTATTCACCAAAAAATTATTTTTGTTTCATTGGACTCCAAAAACTATCTTGAACACAACCGTGAATGTTGGATTTTTAAAATTCCAAACATATGGGTGACAAAATTATGTTTAAAGGTCACTTATCACTTATTAGTGTTTTTATGACATAGATATAAGAAGGAAATTTTCCATTGAAATACTTTGGGTCGTTACATTCTTCCCCCCTTAAGAAATTTTGCCCCCGAAATTTCACTTTACACAAACAGGTGAGGGTACTTCTCCTTTATTGCCTCTTCCGGTTCCCAGGTTGCTTCCTCAAACTTTTGGTTCCTCCATAACACTTTGACAAGGCGGGTTGTCTTGTTGCGTAGAACCTTATCACTTCGGTCCAGAATTTTTACCGGCTGCTCCTCATAGGAGAGATCATCTTCCAGCTGTACCACCTCTGAGTTTAGTACATGTGAGGGGTCTGAAATGTACTACCTCAGTAGTGATACGTGAAACACATCATGAACTTGAGCCATATTCGGTGGAAGTGCCAAACGATAGGCCACGGCTCCTATACGATCAAGGTTCTCAAAGGGGCCAATGTACCTTGGGCTTAGCTTCCCTTTCTTCCCGAATCACATGACTCTCTTCCATGGAGGTATTTGAAGGAAGACTTTATCTCCAACGTCGAACTCCAAGTCCCTTCGACGATTGTCAGCATAAATCTTTTGCCGACTTTGAGCAGCTTTGATGTGTTTCTGGATGACTTGAACCTTATCTGTCATCTATTGAACAATATCGGGACCAAGTAGCTTTCATTCTCCAACTTCATCCCAACAGGTTGGAGTTCTACATCGCTTCCCATAAAGAGCTTCATACGGAGCCGTCTGAATACTCGAGTGGAAGCTATTGTTGTATGAGAACTCAACCAATGGGAGATGCTGATCCCAACCACCTTTGAATTCAAGAGAGCAGGATCTTAGCATATCTTCAAGTGTCTAAATAGTCCTTTCAGTCTGGCCATCAGTTTGGGGGTGATAGACCGTGCTGAAATTTAATTCAGCACTCAAAGCATGTTGAAGGCTCCTCCAGAATTTAGAAGTGAACCTTGGATCACGGTCAGAGACAATCGAGAGCGGAACACCGTGCAATCTCACTACTTCCTTCACATATATCCTTGCAAGTTGTTCAAGTGTGAGGTCTTCCCGAATAGCGATAAAATGGTCATTCTTGGTGAGTCGGTCAACCCAACCCATATCGCATTATTTCCTCTTGATGTTTTCGGGAGACCCATGACAAAGTCCATAGTAACATTTTCCTATTTCCACATGGGTATAGGCAATGGATGCATCATACCTTTGGACTTTTGCCGCTCAGCTTTAACTTGCTGGCATACCAAGCACCTTGATATATATTCTGCAATCTCCTTCTTCATGTTATCCCACCAGAAGTGTTCTCGGAGATCACAATACATCTTGGTACTTCCAGGATGAATAGAGAAAGTTGAGCTATGTGCATTATCCAATAGATCCTTCTTTATTCCGGGTGATGAAGGCACACAAAGCCGCGTTCCAAACCGAATCACACCATCATCGTCGATATGGAACTCTTGCAGCTTCCCTTCCTTTACTGCATTCACCCTCTTTTGTATCTCCACATCATCCCTTTGTGCTTCCTTAATCTTCTTTTGGATGGATGGTTGCGCATTCATTTGGGCAAGGTAGGATGTATCCCCTGCCCTTACGATTCCCAAATCCATCCTTTGCATATCCAAGAAGATAGGGTCTTTCTCAATCCTCAACATGGATAGAGTAGCAGGTTCTTTCCTGCTTAGAGAATCAGCTACCTTGTTCACCTTTCTAGGATGATAGTGAATAGAGCAATCGTAATCCTTGATTAGATCTATCCATCTCCTTTGATTCATGTTGATCTCCTTTTGTGTGAATATACACTTTAGGCTCTTGTGGTCGGTGCATATGTCACACTTCTCACCATAAAGGTAGTGCCACCAGATTTTCAAGGCAAAAATCACGGCTTCCAGCTCTAGATCATGCGTCGGGTAGTTCTGCTCATGGATCTTCAACTGTCGTGAGGCGTAGGCTATCACATTATCATTTTGCATGAGTACACAACCCAAGCCTTTCTTTGAAGCATCACTGTATATCACAAAACATTCTCCAATTTTCGGTAGTGTGAGTACAGGTGCAGTGATCAGCCTTCTCTTTAGCTCCTTGAAGCTTCCCTCACATTCTTTCGTCCATACATACTTTACCCCTTTCCTTGTTAACTTAGTTAGCGGGCTTGACAATCGTGAGAAGTTTCTCACAAAATGTTGGTAGTACCCAGCTAATCCAAGAAAAATACGGATTTCTGTGACACTAGAGGGCTTGGGCCATTCTTCAATCACCTTTGTCTTTGAAGGGTCCACAAAAATTCCCTCGCTTGTGATCACATGTCCCAAGAACGTGACTTGATTCATCCAAAAGTCACACTTGCTGAACATGGCGTACAACTTCTCCTTTCTCAATGCCGCCAACACAAGTCTTAGATGTTCTTCATGTTCCTCCTTGCTCTTGGAGTAGATTAGAATATCATCGATAAACACTACCACGAATTTGTTGAGGTAATGTCTAAATACTCTATTCATCAAATCCATGAAAATTACAGGGGAATTAGTAAGTCCGAAGGGCATCACCAAAAACTCATAGTGCCCATACCTTGTATGGAAGGCAGTCTTCTGAATATCTTCCTTCTTCACCTTTACTTGATGATATCCAGAACAAAGATACACCTTTGAGAAGTATTGAGCTCCTCTTAACTGGTCGAACAAGTCATAAATCCTTGGGAGAGGATACTTGTTCTTTATGGTGATCTTGTTGAGTTCCCGATAACCGATACACAGCCACATGGTACCATCCTTCTTCTTCACAAAGAGCACCGGAGCACCCCAAGGTGATGCACTAGGTCGTATGAACCCTTTGTCCAGATGCTCTTGCAGCTGCTTCTTTAACTCCTCCAGTTCGATAGGAGCCATCCTATAGGGGCACTTTGAGATAGGAGTAGCTCCGGGTATGAGTTCAATTGAGAACTCTACCTCACGATCCGGGGGAATTCCTGGTAACTCTTCGGGAAATACATCACCTTATTACCTTACGATGGGAATTTCCTCAAGGTTGGAACATTCCTTTGACTCAAACATTTGGGCGGGGTATTCTTATTCATAGGGAATCATCACCCACACCATTGAAGGATTTTTCAAAGGATATTCATGATCTTCCTTGCATTTGTAGAGGAGCATGGGATGGTTCGGAATATGAAAATATATTTCATTTTCCCGATAGTTGATATGTGCTCTATATAACGAGTGCCAATCCATTCCCATTATAGCGTCGAATTCCACCAAGGGAAGTATTACGAGATTTTCCGGAAGAATATTCCCACATACGTCAACAGGAGAAGAATCAAACACTTGGGTTACAATGATTGCACCACTTGGTGTTTTTACAGATATCTCTACTTCAAGGTTTCGGGGCTTCGATTCTATATTTCTAGAATACTTGCAAGATATAAAGGAATGCGTAGAACCAGAATCAAATAAGACTTTTGCCATTCTTGAGTGAATAGGAAGTGTACCTTGTACGACTTCATTATCATGTTCCACCTCCTCAGTAGTGATGGAATAAGCCTTCCCTTGTTCCTTTGGCTTTGGTGGTTGTTGGCGTTGATTACCCTCGAGAGCTCGAGGTTTAGTGCACTGGTTTGAATAGTGCCCTAGCTCCTTACAGTTGTAGAATTGAACCATGAGTGGTTCTCTCCTTTCATCGGCTACATTATCCTTCCTTTTCATGTCTCTTCGACACTCGTGAGCTAGGTGTCCTTCTTTCCCACACTTGAAGCATTTACCCGTCCCTTTGAGGCAGTTCCCATTGTTCAACTTCCCACATTTTTGGCATGTGGGTCGTTGTGTTTTCTTCCCATCTTTATCACTAGATCCACCAGCTTGAAACTCCATCTTTCTTTTCTTATCACCATAGCCATGGGACCATTCTCCAAACTCCATATCCACTTTGAGAGCACACCGAACAACTTCTTCATAGCTCCCAAAGTCTCGAATTTCAAGAGCCTTTCGAAGATGTGGTTTTAATCCACTAAAGAATCTATCAATTTTGCTATCATTGTTGATAACAAAACCCGAAGCATACCTTGCGAGCCTTGTGAAATTTTCTTCATAGGTTGTGACAGATTCTCCTTCTTTTTGATTGAGCTCTATGAATTCTCTCTCCATCTTCATGTGAAGAGTTCTTGGGAAGTACTTATTAAGAAACATTATCTTAAAGTCTTCCCATTCCATCTCTTGAATTTCCTCCCTTGGCTTGGTGTTCTTAATCAAAGCCCACCATTGATCAGCTTCTCCATCTAGAAGATAAACAGCTAGAGTCACCTTCTCTGTCTCGGAACAGTGAAGAACAGAAAAGATCTTCTCCATGGAGTTGACCCACTGTTCCGCAACTAGTGAATCAGAAGATCCACAAAACGCCGGTGGTCGTTGTTGCATAAAACTTTCGATAGCTAGTTGCTCCCTCTTTGGTGAAGGAGGAAGTTCCCCATTATTATGGTTATTATTCATAATCCGAGATAATTGGGTAAGCATCGCCATGATGTTTTGAACTCCACCTCCAAAATCATTGGGGATGTCATTCGGGCAATCGTTGCATTGGCCCTCGCAAGAGTTGTTGGCCTGATTTCTCCTAGTTTCCACCATTTTCTAAAATAGAAAAGGTTAGAACAAAACATAAGTAAACAAGTCATGAATAAATTATTCTTTTAAACAATTATACCAAAAACATATCATATGGGATCCCTAGGTAAATATCCTTGTGTGCATATTTTTACTTAGTCTCATGCTAGAGGTTTTCTTTATGGTTCACTAATCCTAATTCCCAAATTAACTAAACATTTCCTTTGATACCAACTATAGCGACCCAGCACTTTCATACATTACTATTACATCATTTCAAAGACAAACATCAAAATAGTATTACACATGGAGGATCCATAGGTTTAGTGTCTTGGGAAAACTAGGACCATACATAACAAGTACAACATCAAGCATAAAAAAATTCATTTAATTTCTTCTTCTATTTCTTCTTATTGGCACTTGTCCTCTCCTTAGTACATGTAGCCACCTGAGGATATACATCAAAAGGGGTGAGCTAAAAGCCCAGTAAGAGGATAGATAAGAACAATATAGCATGAGGTGAGCATAATCATGACATAGGAAGAATATCTTGAACATGAGAGGATCATAAACAATAAACTTGAAATGTGGCAAAGCATAAAAATGAAACATCATGTCTTAGTGGTTAACTATCACACATAATTGTGAACAAAGCTAGCATCATGTTCACACATAATTTCACATTTACTCATGAGATTCATCACTTTACCCAATGCATTGGAGCTCTATATAATTCCGGGCGCACCCGTCACATTTAAACATTCATATTGCGCTATATAATTCCGGGTGCACCCGTCACATCATAACGTTATCACTATCATGATTGCCACATAGAACACATATCAAACATGTACATAAATAACCCATGTAAAGGAATTGGTTTCATCTCATAATAACACATTCATAAGATTTGGGTTCCCAAAAGAAAGAGGTAACAACACACTTGACACAAATACCATCAACCGTGAATGAGGGGTAAAATGTGAGATCTTGAAAGAAGAGTTCTTTTGGAAAACATTTTGATGGACATAAAAACCAGTGACAAACATTTATATCCCAGAAAATTAAAGGAAATGATGAAAAAATGATCTTTGAGGAGTAACCATATCAAAAATGGGGTGAGAGAGGGAGAACCCGAAGGAAGAAAATTGGGTTCGAGATTTCCCCTTACCTTGCACTCGAATGCCTCCTTCTCTTTAATGTCCTGTATAATGAAATTATATTCATTAATTAGAAATTCCAGAACCTTTTATACATTAATAGGGTTCATTCTGGTTTCATTATTTCATATTATGTTCCTTTGGATGTCTTATAGAGTTTAAAAACATTGATCGGGGATGTTCGTTTTTATGGTTTTCTTGAGCGGCCCACTTGTATTCTTAAATTGATGTTTGGGTAGATCATGGGTAAACATCCAGAACTGATATTACATGTAATTAATGATATTACAGAAGCTTGAATGATTTTATAATGAGTTATCTTAGATCCATGTGGCCGAATCATTAGATAAGAATTAAATGAAGATTATTTGGGCTAATTTGAGCGGTTTTTGGATCACAAACAACTCATTTTAACTTTTCACTTAGTAGTATGGCCATAGGTTATTTTAAGAACTTAAAATAGAACATAATACATATAAAATATTCTGGTTCAACAATAAAATGGTTTAATTACCAGATTGATGGTAGAAATGGAAGAAGAGAGCATGTTGTTTTTGAAGGTGATAAATTATCACCACATGAACAACGTTCTCTTTAATAAAATAAAAGGAAGAGGGAAATGGTGTGGGGTGAAATAATATACCATTAGAATCATAATATTAAAGTATATATATAAAACTGGATTTACAAAAAAATTTGGATGAAGATAGGTTGGAAGAGATCAAGAAAGGAACTTGAACTTGAAAGGAAATTAAAGGAGAAGAGGGAGAGAAATTACCTTTAGGATCCTCCTCTTGAGAACCTCCTTAAGGAAGTTAGGATTGGTCTTTTGATGAGACCAGCAGCTTTTGGACATGAAGGAGAGGCTAGGGAAGGTGTTTGGGAAGAGTTTAGAGAAGTCTTGGTGCTTGAGAGGTGTGAGGAAAAGAGGGAGTGAAGGGTGGCTTTTATAGTGGAGGGGAGAGGGGTTTCCTTAATATAAAATTGATTAGTTTATTAATTCCACCAAAGACAAGGAATAGTGAGTCTTGGATGACCAATAATAGTAATTTTATAATGTAATCTCAAAAAAAGTGGGATTACATCAGTATAAAATCATCAATGACTCAATTAATACATTATTTAGCTTTTATTGTGAATTATCGGATTCCACTATTCATCAAAAATTCAAGTATCTCAGAAAATTCCCAAATATTTACCCCAACCATTTTTCGACGTGTAGAATCCAAAAATGAAGTCCATTTTTCAAAAATAATTTTCTAAATATTATTCATTTAATATTTAATTAAAATCATAATTTACTTAAAAACTGCTTTTAAAATTAAAACTGATTTTGTAATTCTTTCAAAAATTACTTAGGGTCTTATAAAATTATCTAAAAACTACTGATTCAATAATTTATGAATATATTTCTGGAAAATAATTATTCTTTTAAATTAATTAATTAATTATAATTAATTATTTATGACTTATAAAATACCAAAAATGTTTACTATGGTCAAATTATCACTTTCTATGATGTCTAAATTTTATTTTATTATTCACAGGTAATGTTACTCTTATTTACTATTTATAACGGTCATATTACTATTCATAAGGGTAGGTTACTATTCATAAGGGTAGGTTACTATTCACCAAAAAATTATTTTTGTTTCATTGGACTCCAAAAACTATCTTGAACACAACCGTGAATGTTGGATTTTTAAAATTCCAAACATAGGGGTGAAAAAATTATGTTTAAAGGTCACTTATCACTTATTAGTGTTTTTATGACCTAGATATAAGAAGGAAATTTTCCATTGAAATACTTTGGGTCGTTACAAAAACAATATGCTGGTGAGGATGAACTTGATGAAGATGCTGATTTATGTGAGATCCCTACTTCCATGGAAAGATTAACAGAACATAATGATGAGCATGTTGAAGACATGGTTTGTGCCATAAGGAACGATCACGATGAAGGAATTTGGGAAAACAATCCATTTGTACATTCCTAAAATTACAGGTAATATATATTTATTTCTTGTTTACATTTATTTTTTTCATAAATGTTTGATATTGTAAGTTGTTTATTTATTAAAATATGTTTTAAAACAAAATAAGTGTAAGTTTTTGTTTGTTTTATGTTTTTTTAGTTTACTTTATCATGTTTATAACCATTACATGAATTATATATCTATTATTTTTGTTCAGTGACAATTACTTTACCATGTTTACTAGGTTTACCATGTTTACCATGTTTACCATCTTGACCATCTTTACCATCTTTACCATCTTTACCATTGTTTAACATGCTTACCATATTACCAATGTTTACTATTACGTAACTTAGTAAACTTTTCTATTTTCTGATTACAGTAGTATTAAAATATTTGAATTTGTATATTTGTGAAATAATATTTGTTTTTTTATTTGAAGGATAATGACAGATCATTCAGTTGATCAACCACATGATTCTGGAGATGAGCATATTGGTCATACCTATGGGGATGAACAATCACATGCTCCTATTACGACAAAGAGTTCAAAGGTTGGTAAACATGGGTGGACACGTTTACCAAAATTATCACTTGCCCGTACACAGGATCAGAGGATAGTCGTTGAGTTTGATGATGATGATATTCCTAGAGGTCCGAATGCAAAATATTTTAAGAGTTTTGTAGCAACTCAGGCTAAGAGAAAAGTAAGAATTCTGTATGATGACTGGAGAAGTGTGGATAAAGCGATAATCTCTCAGTTGTGGGAGATAATTTTGGTAAGATATTTTGTTATTGTTTGACTATTATTTTAATGTTTCTAGTATATATAATATGTTTAACATCTTCTTTATCAGATGAAATTTGATATTCCTGACACTGGAGGAGTCAGGAAGAAATTCTTATCATTGGCTGCCAGGAGATGGAGGGATTTCAAATCAACCCTCTCATCTGATTTCATTTATGGTCATAGGAGTCATGACAATCCATGTCGTATATATCCTTTTATAGATGAAGACACATGGAGACAATTTTTTGAAAGTAGAAGAAAAGAGTCATTTTTGGTAAGGGCGATGTAAACTTTTATAAGCTTTCTTATATAAATGTTCTTATTAATGTTTTGTTAATGATTTATAATTCATAATTTACAGAAAACAAGGAAAGCTCATCAGGCGATCCAATCTAAAAATGTATACCCTCGTAGTTTATCTCGGGGAGGGTATGCATTTTTGGAAGAACAAATGATGGCAGAAAAATTTCAACAACTAAGAGCTGAGTCTTCAAGATCTTGAGAGGTGGCCCCTCCATCCCCTCCATCTGGACATGAAAAATGGAAGAGAGCTCGAAAGGGAAAAAAGGGCAATATCTTTCTGAAGAATCAAGAATCGTATCTAAGAGGATTGTAAGATATCTATTTTATTTATTTAAGTTAACTATTTTCTTCATATAATTTAAATCATTACAGAAATGTTTAATTAATTAATACAGGACTATCTTGAGGAGCAGAGTTCACAGGGGACATTTATAGCTATTGGGAAGGAAAATATTTTATCTGTAGCATTGGGAAGGCCCGAACATCCTGGTCGTGTAAGAGGATATCCGGCAGGTGTATCGATAAGAAAAGTGTTGCCACGTTCTCCAACTTCTAACGTTGAGGGGGTTTATAAAAATATAGAATCCTTGGAGGTTGAAGTTCATAATATTAATGCGACGCTGGAGGATAAGATTAGAGCATCGGTGCAGTCTATGTTTGCAGACATGCAAAGACAATTTCATACTGTAGCTCCCACTCCTCCACCTCCCCCTGCAGACCCCATTATTTATCCTCCACCTCCTCTAGTAGCTCCCACTCCCCCACCTCAGCCTATGGACCCCATTTTTTATCCTACTCCTTCGCCGCAGCTTCCTACTTATTGCGAGTTGTATGTTGATGATTCTCAACATTATATAGTAGCATATGGGTTGGTATATTGTATAGGATAAACAGTTCATCATCAATAATTAGAGGTATAGAATCAGAAGGTCACTGTACAAGATATTATAGATAGATCAGCTCAGGTACCATTACCTACAGATGAGGTGGTGACAGTTGGACATAGTATCAACTATTTTTTAATTTGGCCATCCAGACTTCTTCGACTCATTACCATAGAGGTATGAATGTTATATGTTTTTTTAATAAAAGTTGTTTTATCATTTGAAAACTAATATATTTTTCAATTTATTTTTACAGGAATACTTCAAAGGTAAAGAAGTACTATATAAACAACAACAAAGACAAAATGGCTATGACATCAGATACAAATTCTATTAGTCTTGACAGATTGTCAAGATATTCTAATTTGTTGGCGGTTCATTATGAGTTTCCAATGGAAGATCATGTTTGTGGATGTGAAATAATTGTGGGGATTATGAAAACTGATATCATGGAGCTTGTTACTGGAGATAAGTTGGGTATCAACGTGGTGAAATTTTTTTCCATGTAATTATTAACACCTTTTCCCTGTGTTATATTTATTAAAAATGTATACTTATGTATGTTTTTTATTAGGTATCTTTATAAAATTTGTCAGAGGAATGAGCTGACAGATGTATATGGATTCATGGACCCGCAATTGATTTCCCCTGAAGCATGTGCATTGAATGAGGAACAAAGAATGGTTTATATTGCTGAAAGACTTGAAAAGAATATAGTCACACAATGTTGGATGATGACTTTTTGTGAGAGGTATGAAACACATCTCTCTCAAAGAGTTAATTATCATTTAACATAAAAAACCACTAACGTTAAATTTCCTTTTATCAGTGATTATTGGATGTTAGGGGTTTTTTTCCAAGGGAGAAAGCACTTTATTGGATATGCTCTGTCCATGATGATGTGCGGGGAAAGTTTTAAGAATATATTGGAAAATTAAGTTTCAATTTCTCAATAATTTTATTTATTAGAATGAATTTTAAATTTACCCCATTCATATTATTTTCTAACAGTGCATGGGCCTACTTTCGAAAAAACACCAATAAATGGAGTGCAAAGATAAAATATGTAAATGAGAAGGTAAATATCCATTTATAATTTGTACTTTTTGATTTATTACATAAAAATAATACATTGAATTTACACTCATTCAAACAGAATTTTCATGAACAACATGGTGTCATTGAATGCGGATATTATATGTTAAGATTTATGTATGAAATATTAACAAATGGGAGAGTTGTGAATTTTTACCTGGTAAGATTTCCTCTTAAAATTTTCCAAAATATTTCAATTTTATTTATTCATTATACAAGTTAACTACTATCCTTTTCATTTGTAGCTATTTTATGACCCTCAACCCTATAATACTGAAGACATCAAACACTTACAAGTGGAGTGGTCAAATTATTTTACAGGTTTGATTGAATTTTAGTTGTTTGAAATTTAAAATGTAATTTTGAATATTGTCATTGTAATTGTGTATTTGGTAGTCGTTTAGGTTGGATTTAGTTTTTTTTTGAAGTTGAAAGTGTAAGTTTTGAATGTTATATATGTGAATGTTTAATTTTTCTCTACTTCTTGTTTTGGTCTACTTATGATGGTTTTTCTCGCATGGATTCTGGTCTGGGGGGAGGGGTTCCAAGGGTGTGGGGGGGTGTTCAGTGGGGTTGGGGGTGTCCAGGGGTCTGGGAGGGCTGTCTGGTGGGGTGGGGGGGGGGAAGTCCAGGGGGTGGGAGGGCTGTCCAGGGGTGTGGGAGGGCTGTCCAGGGGTGTGGGAGTGCTGTCCAGGGGGTGGGGGTATACATGAGGGTGGGGGGGGGGGGGGGGGTTGTACATGGGTGTTTGGGGCTATCCAGGGGTATGGTGGGGGCTCCAATGGGGTGGGGGAGGGCTGTCCAGGGTGTGTGGGGGGGGTATACATGAGGGTGGGGGGGGGGGGGGGGGTTGTCCAGGGGTGTTTGGGGCTATCCAGGGGTGTGGTGGGGGCTCCAATGGGGGTGGGGGAGGGATATCTAGGGTGTGGGAAAAAATACATGAGGGTGGGGGGGTTGTCCCGGGGTTTTTGGAGCTGTCCAGGGGCTTGGGGGCAGTCTAGGGGTGTGGTGGGGGCTGTCAAGTGGGGTGAGGGGGTGCTGTTAATGAGGGTGGGGGTTGTCGAGGGGTGTTTGGGGCTGTCCAGGAGGTCAGGGGGGCAGTCCAAGGGTGTGGTGGGGGCTTCAATGGGGTGGGGGATGTCAAGTGGGGTGATGGGGTGCTGTTCAGAAGGGTGAGGGGTTGTCGAGGGGTGTTTGGGGCTGTCCAGGGGGTCCGAGGGCAGTCCAGGGGTGTGGTCGGGGCTCTAATGGGGTGGGAGGGCTGTCCAGGGGTGTGGGAGAGGGTTGTCCAGTGTCTAGGGGTGTTGGAGGGCTGTCCAGGGGTGTGGGAGTGTTGTCCAGGGGGTATAAATGAGGGTGGGGGGGGGGGGGTTGTCCAGGGGTGTTTGGGGCTGTCCAGGGGTGTGGTGGGGGCTTCAATGGGGTGGAGGAGGGTTGTATAGGCTGTGGGGGGTATAAATGAGGGTGGGGGGGTTGTACCGGGGTGTTTGGAGCTTTCCAGGGGGTTGGGGGCAGTCCAGGGGTGTGGTGGGGGCTGTCAAGTGGGGTGAGGGGGTGAGGGGGTGCTGTTGAGGAGGGTGTGTGTGTGTGTGGGGGGGGGGGGTTCGAGGGATGTTTGGGGCTGTCCAGGGGGTCGGGGGGCAGTCCGGGGGTGTGGTGGGGGCTCCAATGGGGTGGGGGCTGTCAAGTGGGGTGAGGGGGTGCTGTTTAAGAGGGTGGGGGGTTGTCGAGGGGTGTTTGGGACTGTCCAGGGGGTCGGGGGGGCAGTCCATGGGTGTGGTGGGGGCTCCAATGGGGTGGGAGGGCTGTCCAGGGGTGTGGGGGAGGGTTGTCCAGTGTCCAGGAGTGTGGGAGGGCTGTCCTAGGGGTGTGGGAGTGATGTCTAGGGGGTGGGGGTATAAATGAGGGAGGGGGGGGTTGTCCAGGGGTGTTTGGGGCTGTCCAGGGGGTGTGGTGGGGGATCCAATGGGGTGGGGGGAGGGCTGTACAGGGTGTGGGGGGGTATACATGAGGGTGGGGGGTTGTCTCGAGGTGTTTGGAGCTGTCCAGGGGGTCGAGGGGCAGTCCAGGGGTGTGGTGTGGGCTTTCAAGTGGGGTGAGGGGTGAGGGGGTGCTGTTCAGGAGGGTGTGTGTGGGGGGGGGGGTTGTCAAGGGATGTTTGGGGCTGTCCAGGGGGTCAGGGGGTAGTCCAGGGGTGTGGTGGGGGGCTCCAATGGGGTGGGGGATATCAAGTGGGGTGAGGGGGTGCTATTCAGGAAGGTGGGGTGTTGTCGAGGGGTTTTTTGGGGCTGTCCAGGGGGTCAGGGGGGCAGTCCAGGGGTGTGGTGGGGGATCCAATTAGGTGGGAGGGCTGTCCAGGGGTGTGGGGGGAGGGCTTTCCAGTGTCCGGGGGTATGGGAGGGCTTTCCAGGGGTGTGGGAGTGCTATCCAGGGGGTGGGGGTATAAATGAGTGTGGGGGTGGGGGGTGGGGGGTGGTTGTTTAGGGGTGTTTGGGGCTGTCCGGGGTGTGGTGGGGGGCCCTAATGGGGTGTGGGAGGGCTGTACAGGGTGGGGGTATACATGAGGGTGGGGGGGGTGTCCCGGGGTGTTTGGAGCTCACTAGGGGGTCGGGGGGTAGTCCAAGGGGTGTGGTGGGGGGCTATCAAGTGGGGTGAGGGGGTGCTGTTCAGGAGGGTGGGGGGGGGGGTTGTCGAGGGGTGTTTGGGGCTGTCCAGGGGGTCGGGGGGGGGGGGGGGGCAGTCCAGGGGTGTGGTGGGGGATTTAATGGGGTGGGGGCTATCATGTGGGGTGAGGGGTGCTATTCAGGAGGGTGGGGGTTGTCGAGGGGTGTTTGGGGCTATCCAGGGGGGTCGGGGGGCAGTCCAGGGGTGTGGTGGGGGCTCCAATGGGGTGGGGGAGGGCTATCCAGGGGGTTATACATGAGGGTGGGGGCTGTCAAGTGGGGGTAAGTTTTATATGTTATCAATGTAAATGCTTAAATTTGCTTTAGTTCTTATTTTGATCTCCTTCTATTTTTGTGGTACGATTTCTTGATTTGGTTTCTGGTTGATTCCGGGGGAGAGTAGAGGACTGCATTCAATTTTTTTTTAATTTTTTTTTTGGCTTCCACGTCGGTTATTTTTATAACCGACGTGATAAAGAAGTCAGGAAGGGTTTATAACGACGTTTTTTTTAATAACTGACGTGATAAACACCTGTGGCATGGTTTTATCACGTCGTTTATTTTATAACTGATGTGATAGAAGGCATGATAAATGGTTTATCACGTCAGTTAATAAATAACCGACGTGATGAACCATTTCCCAGGCCTTTTATCACGTCGGTTATTTATTAACCGACGTGATAAAAGCCCCCCCGGACTGGTTTATAACGTCAGTTATTATATAACCTACATGATAAACCATCTCCCAGGAGTTTATCACGTCAGTTAATTAATAACTGACGTGATAAACCCCCCCGTTTTATCACGGTGGTTATATAATAACCGACGTTATAAACCCGGCCCCCCGCCCCCCCCCGCCCCCCCCCCCCCCCCCGGTTTTTTTCACATCGGTTATTAATTAACCGACGTGATAAACATCGCGATGTTATGTTTTTTTACGTCAGTTTTTAAATAACCGACATAAAAAACGTTATTTATAACGTCGTCCATATTAACATCGGCTAAAAACCGATATAAAAAAATGAAAAATAACCGACGTAAAAAACTTTTTCTGCACTAGTGATTCTTTGAAGAATATTTTTGTTATTCAAATGAAACATATTATGGTTCCTTCTGTCTTGAGATAATTTTTGTAGAGAAATGTTTTTCATTGTTTTTGGAAACCCAAATTTTCCCATTATTATTAGTAAAAACTTCATTATTAGAAATATCAGTTTTACATTGAGTTTTAGTAGAAGATGATATAACTTGTTTATTTGAGAAAATTTTCTTAGCTACCTGTTATCTTTTAGCTTGGACTTCTACAATTTTTCTAAAATCCTCATTGATATTTTTAATTGAATCTTAAGATTTGAGATACTCTATCTGTATCTTAACAAATTATTTATCTTTTAAGTTCAGTTTCTCATGAATATAATTCATCATTATTACTTACTCTAAAACTTTTAACCTTAGATTTATAATCTCATCAATGTAATCATATTATATTTTAATCTATTTCTTCAATAGATTGAATTCTTTCTTGAGTTTTCTATTTTTCTCAAGATAGGATTCAATTTTTGATTTTAACATATGTTCTATGTAATATAATTTATCATCATCTTCATTACCACTTGAATTTTAATAAGAACTTCCAATTTAATCCATAAAATCCATAAAAGTTTCTATAACTTCTTTAGAAAGATTTCCTGAGGAAGAATATTCTTTATCTTCTTTACTCAAAAAGCTTATTCTTTTCCTTTGAAAAATTTTCTTGTTATCATTTATTTTTTTAGAATCTTTTGAATATTTTACCCATATCTTTTTCTAGGATATTTCATCTTGATCATCACCCTCATATTAAACAATTTTATTCTTTTTAAAATTAACTATAAAATTTTCTATTCCTCCAAAATTGAAACATTTTAGTGCACTCTTACCTTTATACACACCCTTTAACTTTTTGGTGCATCTTGAGATGAAAGACATGATTTTATTATACTCATCATCCATTAATTATTCATCTTTGGATTGACTAGATTATTCATTTTCTAATTTTTGAGCTTTATTATACTCATGGCCATGAATTCCACTTCTTCCTTAGCCTTTTTGTTGAATATAGTAGCCTATTTCATCTCATATTTGAGTAAATTATTATGAAACTCGTCAAGATATAGGTCTTCTTTTTATTTCAGTATTAAAATCATTATATTAAATCTATCTAGAAAGTTTCTCATTAATTTATTGAAAACAGTTAAATACTATAGATTTTCTCCAACCCCTCTGATATGGATAACAATATTATCAACCCAAGTAAAATAATCATCCACAATCTCATCTTCTATAATTCAGATATATTCAAATTTAACCCTCCAAATTTGAAACATGGCTTATTTGATATTGGAATTTCATTCATACCATTTTCAATTTTATCCAACATCTCCTTAGCTATTTTAATTTACAATAATTTAATAAATACTTTATCATATAAAGATGATACAATTTAATTTCATACTTTTTCATCAACCTCCATGTTATTTTTTCACCAAATGTCATGGTTGGATCTTTTCTTAGAGGTTGAAATTCAATAGTCACTGCATCACAAACCTCTAATCCTTGTGATAGTATGAATGGAATCATTCATTTATTCTATCCATGAAAGTTATTTTCATCCAAAATTGGAACACCCATGTTTTTTACTAAATTCAAATTCTCTATCACTACTTTAAAAATATCCTCAGAGGAAACCTTGTCTAATACCATTTTAAGTATCTAGGGACTCATTTTACCACTGAAGGGGGGGGGGGGGTTGAATCAGTGATACTATTATTTTATAATTTATTTTCTTTGAAATAAACCTCCAGTGACTTGTTAGGGTCTTTTCCCACTGACCTAGAATATTTTTACAAGGTTGTCCCCCCAAGAATGGTGAATACATATTTACTGTGGTTGGGATAATCTGAGCCACATATTCTCCACTAAAAAACAATCAAAAATTAAAAGTGGGTTGGTAAGGTATCACCTTGTAACTAACAATGATTGGTATCAACCAATTCAAAAATATAGTGTATCCTAATAAAATAATATACTAATTCAAATGATTTTACAAGAAAATCACAACCACTGTGATAAATATTCAAAGATGCTCCTATAAATCAATAATAAATTTCTCTTCGATCCATAATATTATGAAGATACTGAAATTGATCACTAATTTTAGAGTCCATGTAGCTTAATTTTAATAAACTAAAACACACCATTGTTTAGTGAAATGGATTCGATCTACTACTTCTGGATAAACTCTTTGAAGACTCAAACTCTTACAATACACAAATTTTTGACAAACATTGTGTTGTTTCTTTCTTATGAAATTAAAACTAAAAAAATTCAATGTATGATCTTTCAAAAATAATAGTTTTAAATACTTTTTACTTTGTGTATTAGTACACTATAAAATTGAAATTTCAATTGGTTATTTCCTTAAACACAAACATTATATTACAAATATTCATTCATGTACTACACAATTAAGTATACACTTTCACTGCTTTGCTTCTCATTACTCAAAAAATATTCTACTTAACATAAACTAGCTTCTCATTAGGATATCGAATGATTAATTCATGAAAACCTATGTCTTCTATGAGTAAGTAAATTACATCTTGTGTTCACTCCTTATAAACCAAACTTTACATGAAAGACTTTTATCCTTCATGTAACTGTGTAAGCATGATAGAATATCACTTCACAAGAATGAAGGATCACAAGAGAATTAGTTTATGAGAGTGTCACATGGTCTCTTCATGTTGAAAGGAATGTCTCTACTAGTTCTCTTATACTTTCATAAAATGTAAACATGTTGTTTCTATCTACTTGGCATAAAAATTGTATGAATATCTGCACAAGTTCACTGATACTCTCTTGATTCGAAAAATAACCTTTTGTTATGTGGGATCACAATTCTTCATTGCAAAAAAAAACTAAATCATGTAATTTTATTTATATAAAAATCACGAAAACATGAATTTAGATTGATCATCTCAAATACAAGAAACTTCGTTCGTAAATAAATGTTTGTGATCCACTATGTTTCTCTTAAAAAAATAGCTCTCAACTCTCAGATGTTAGACAATCTAACAACTTCAAATGAGAGACTTATGTGGTATTTATAGGAAATATACATCATCTCATAACCCTTAATAATAATAGTGACCCATTAAATTTTTCTCTCAAGGGATTGTTGTGATTGAGTTACGTACGACGAACCATCAACGTCACTGGATAAAATCATTTCCCTCTATTTCCATTTTCTCTATTTGATATTTGTTTTATTTTAAAAATTGTATTTCATTTTATTTTGATCATGATGGATTCATTAGAACACTCAAACAAATATTGGAGGTATCAACCCAAGCTTCTGTCAATGTAGAAATAGAGCTCCTCGATAAACAGTAATCCTCTATGGCTTGAGGTAGATGATGAGCTCGGATGAAGTGGACAAGATAAAATGCTGATTAGATGGTTTAGAAAAAAATATCGAGAATATTTGACGGTCACCATTCTTTTAGAGTTATAGTAACCCATTTAAAAATGTTCCCACATTGAAACGACATCCGATTTTTTACTCATTTATAATATAAGATACGAAATTAATAGTCCATAAATTGACTACTAATCCCGCATACATAACTCCCTATCACCATATCATGTTATCACTTTCATCCTCCTTAGTTCCACCTCACACGGTGGCTCCCCACCTTCACAACATGTGCCAACACTTGGTGTTATTATCACTCCCTCAACTCAGCCCTGCTGGTTGGCTAAGGGGCTTGGGTACCCACCTCATTGGATGGACCCCCCTTCACTAGATGGATTAGTGTGAAGTCTAATTTTTTAGAGGCCTACAAACACAAAAATATTCTCTACACAAAACATACAAAGAACCCTTCATTTCAAAATTTCATTTATTTTTTAAGGTCATAAAAATTACTTTTTCTTTTAAATCCTCAATTCATCAAAACATTATCCACAATCACTTTTCAATATTTCCTCAACATATAGAATGATAATTAGTATCAAAAGGTCTTCTTCAAATGTAAGAAGTAATGTTTAATCTCCAAATACCATTTTAACATATTTTTGTCTTTAAGAACGACTCTACAATCATCAAATATAAATGTTGGCAGTAAATAAAAAAAATAAAAAATGACTACATAAGTTCTTAATTTAATTGGATTAAAGTATATATTATTATAAATATAAACAACCTAACATTGAAAACTAATTAAAAAAGATGAAAAAATAAAGAAAATATATTTTTTGAATTGATGATTTATAATGAAAATTTAAAGAATAATATAAGAAACTTATTAAAAATAATAAATTGAATCAATAAAATAAAATTCAGATAAATACTACTTCTTCTTCAATTGAGAAAGTTTTTAATGATATAAATTTTTTACAAAAGGTAATTATAATCTAAAGAAATAAATTTAATGTTTGAAATAATATTTACCTACTTTTGTTCAAGGTCAAGGGAAGTATGAAAAAATTATGTTAATGATAAAACCAAATAAATATAGGAGTATATTTGGATATGATAAAAAAATAATTCATTTATTCTCTTTATTAAAATCTATAAAGTTAGTATATCTCATGTTACATGATTTAGATGTGTAATGAAAGGTAACTATTAAAAGGAATATTCATTATGATTTCTTTAATCATTAGTCTATGCTAAAATTATTATTTCCAAGAATTTATTTTCTATATTACCCATGAATACTTGTTTAAATTGGGTTTGGGTACCTAAGATTTGTTATACTAACCTGATTAGACCGAAGATTGCATGGGTACCAAAAAAAATTCTACTTAAATAATTTTTTCCAGAATCATGCCTTAATAGTGTCAAAGATACATTGTACATGAACAGAAGCTACTCAAGGCACATGACTAGAGATCCAATGAATTTTTTATCTTATAATAAATTTTATGGAGGCTTTGTAGCATTCAGTGACAACTCAAAAGGCAAGGTTAAGGGATTTAGCAAAGTACTTATATTAAACATTATTTTAATTTCTTAGGTATTATATATTTAACGTATAAAATATATCTTAATTAGTATTTCAGAATTATGAAATGATGGAATGGGTGTTATTTTTGAAGATAATAAGTGTTTAGTTTTCGAAAATGAATCTATTTTATTTTATGCTAATAGGAAAGAGAATGTATATTCTATTGATTTTTTTGAATTAACTAGCTTAGATTTTAAGTGCATTAATGTTATAGAAACAAATGATATCTTATGGAATCAAAGACTTTGACATGTGAAAATTCAACTATTAAACAAACTACAAAATAAAGGACATATTTAGGAGATACCCAATTAGAAAATTAGTAAGAAATTATTTTTTTATACTCATTTAAAATTAAAATATCATAGAATAAGTTTTAGATCAGAGAATGAATTTATAACTGTTATAAAATTAGATATTATTCATTTCGATTTATTTTTTCCTCCACATATTTCTATTTTAGGGGAAAGAAATATGTTTTTATGATTGTTTATGGTTTTAGTAGACTTACTTGGACTTATTTTTTGTTTTATAAAACTGATACTTTATCTAATTTTTTTTTTAAAACTCATTCAAAATAAAAATGGTTTTTTTATTTATATTACAAGTGATAATGGAGGTGAATATTTTTATCTTAATTTTGAAAATTATAATAAATAAAATTATTTTAGTTATAATTTTTCATCTCCTAGAACACCATAAAAAATTGTGTTGTTGAACATAAAAATAAATAATATAGAAATGGATAAAACATTGTTAAATTAATATAATTTACCAAAATATATTTTTGGGAGAATATGCAAATATAGCTTGCTATATTTTAAATGGATTTTTAATTATATCTCTTTTAAAGATAACTAATGATAAATTTTTTAAAGGTAAGAAACATAATTTTGGTTATTTCAATGTTTTTGGGTGTAATGTTTTTATTTTAAATGTTATGGATAAATTTGATTCTAAAAGTGATGCAAATTTTTTTCTAAGGTATTATAATAAAATTAAATAGTATAAAGTTTATAATAAAAGAACTATGATTGTATAATAATAATTTCATGTTAAATTTAATGAATATAATTTTAAAAATAACTAATAATTATATATATTTCAAGAAGAATTTAATAACTTTAATTTCGGTGAATAAAAACCTCAAGATAAAAATGTAATTGTTGAGGAGTATCACAATACTTCTCATTATAATCCCAAATCATGAAAAATTCATAAATATCACCTTTTTATAAGGTAATAAAAAATTTTGATTCTAGAATTAAAATTAGTGATTAAATTTTGATTTTTTATGCGCATTCTGCAATTTTTAATGAATTTTTAGATAAAAATGTTTTTTATTCTTTGAATGATACTAATTGTATTGTTTTACATGCAAGATAAATATAATAAATTTATTGATAATAATTTCTTTTATTTAGTTTAAATCCTTCAGAATAATCATGTTATTATAAATAAATGTTTTTTAGAAATAAAATGGATGAATCTTTTCAAACTGTTAAAAATAAATTTGCACTTGTAGCTCAAAATTATTGCCATAAAGAAGGTATATATTTTGATAAAAAAAATCACTTATTACTCAGATTAAATCTATTATAATTTGGTAATATTTTATAGGCATTTTATGATTTTAAATTATTTTAAATAGATGTTAAGTTTTATTTTTTAAAAGGTTTTATTTTTGAAAAGTTTATGTTTCTCAATCACATAGTTTGGAAAATGATAAGTTTATTAATCACGTTTTTAAGTCCTAAAAAGATTTATATGGTCTCAAATAATCACCTCATACTTGATATGATATACTCACTTTATTTTTTTGGAAAATTATTTAAATAAAGGTAAAATATATCTTAATTTTTTTAATTAAAAGGGTTTCAAATTCTATTTTTAATGATGAAATTTATGTTGATAATATTGTTTTTGTAAGGGTTGGTGTCCTAGAACCAACTATTTGTAATTGTATTACATGAATGTTTAATATATTTAAATATTAAACATCTTGTTACATATTTTTCATTGTTCTTCAGGACTATAGTGTAACAATGTCCAGGAGTATTTTTCACATTAACATGGTCATAGCGGTTCCCTACTATGATGAGAGCCTTGAAGTTCTATGAAAATATTCTTAAATATAGTTCCATGGTTGGATGAAATAATATAATAGGAAACATAGTAGATAGACCTTTAGGTGTGAGTAAATGTAATTAGATGAGACTTCTTCTCATTAATTTTTTACTTGGTAATCTCTAAGATGGGAGATTATGAGAACAGACCCGCTAGTAGGAATTCTGCAAGTTTTTGTGTCATCGGATATTCCTCTCTACGAGTGTGTGTAATGGTCCTTAGACTTTATTATTATCATTAATACATGTCATGAATCTCTCAATTTGATTTATTGATGAAAACCTTCATGCAGATAGTTGACAAGAAGTAGGGTACATTGGGTACATCCCGAATGATATGTTATTAATGGATAAGTCAAGGAAGGATTTGTACCTTCCATTTATTTAAGTTGATATCTCAACCCTTTGATTAAAATATAATCGTCACGCAAAATACCATGGACATGGTTTGACAACAAGTTTATTTCAGGTAGTCATATAATGAAATATCAAGCATAAAGGTTGATGACAATATCATCAAACTAGCTTGATGAGATATTGAGACAAAGGGATTATATTAAATAGCGAGCAATCATATGTGGATGTCATTTTTGTTAATTTAAGTTCTTTCTCTTGGGTTCCTTGACCCATTTCTAGATAGTACTCTTGGAATTTAGGAAATATCCCCTATTTCAAATGAGAAATAATCCAAGAGGGTCACACACTAAGTGTTTCTGGTGGTCTCAGTTAAATTCTATTTGAATTTAATTAATGGAATAAATATTATTCTCAAGATAGTGGAATAATTTTATTCAAGTTAAAAAGATTTCATAAATTAAATAAATATTTATTCATGGGATTGTGAATAAAAATATATTAATTTATTTTATTAAACATTTAATAAATATTTAATTACTATTTTGTAAATAAAATATTTATTTAATATAATAATTTATTTATTTATTTATTCGGGAATTCAATTAATGGAAGTGGAGTTCGAGAGAACCAATGTCGTTCCGGTAGTAAAATAATTATTTACAAGATAGTAAATAATTATTTAACAAGTTGGAATAAAACAAAATAATAATGAAATTGTTATAATTATGTGTCCTGTGATTTCATTTATGATTCTGTTTTGTGAAAGTTGGAAAAATAAAAATAATGACACGGTTATTGTTATTAGGTAGCATTAGTTTTCTATAAGGTTATGAATGTATTTAATTGCTATTATGCAGTTAAATATTATAATTTAATCCTCATGTCAATAAATAGACATGTACTTCTATTATTCCATTTATGGGAAACTGGTTATGCAAGAGAAATTCCAAGTTAGGAATTTTCTCTCAACTCCTATCTTTTCTCCCTCCCAAGAATGTGAGACGTTCTTCAAGACTGAAGAATATGCGATCAAGAACGATCGACACAAGATGCTCTCTACTCTGCGCTAGCACCTGAAAAGAGAGTGGCATCAATCAGAGACCGTTAGAGCATGTGTGGATCAACGTTAGAGGGATTTTGTTTTGGATCCTCACAAGTGGAATGAGACAATCTGAAAGGGTCATCTCAGATGATCTACATTATCAACAAAAAAAGTACCGAAGAACCAGGTATTTTATTTCCTCAAAAATTAAATTTAAATTAATTTTAAACATGATTTACAAGATCCTCCTTAAAGGTTTCTGTCCTATTCGTTCTTTACCTAAATATTTTATTCTATTCTGTGGAGACTGGAATTCACCATCCTATTTATCCTCGAATAATCATTGATCATGGTAAAAATTATAGTTAGGAACTGGCCCAACAGTGCTTCTGCTGCGCCCAAAACTTTCAAGTGGTATCATAGGGAGGCCATCATGGTTTATAATTATTTAAATAATTCATTGATGATTTATTGTTTAATAATTTAGTTTTTCAATTCAAGGTTTATCATTCTTGCAATCTGTATTGTGAAAACTATTCTCCCTCTTTTCGTTTCTCACAGATTTCATAGAAACGAATGATTTTTTTGATTTAAATTAAAATGAAGAACTCATCAGGAGGAACAGAAGATTCTCCCCAAGTGACACAAAAATACATTACGTGAAATCTAGACTACACGCCATGTAGCTGTGTTCAGTGCATCAGGAGTAATTCATAAATTACTCAAGATGTGTGCATTTATTGCATGCAGTGTAGTTAATTATACATTGTGTGTTGACCAGGATAGATAGGAACATTCTTACCAGATTACACACCATGTGGCCCACTACATATGGCATTTAGCTCCATTGTGTAAGAACTCAGATCCTCTTTTCAGGTATGGATCCTATTTTTCTAGTGTTTTTGAGAAAAAGAGGAGTTTCTGGAAATTTAAGGAGCACATGCCACATACTTTGGAGTACACGCCATGTACTTGGTTTCCACGGTTGACTATGTACTCACCATGTAATGGCCAAGTACATGGTAGTGTGGGGTGACTTAGAGACCGCTTAAAGCGAGGCCCAAAAATGAAATGTACACGCCGTGTACATTTAAATAAAATTCCGTGCACTTTTGTTTTTTATTTCATTAAATGGATTGGGGTTGCATCTAATTGGAAGAAAAACCTACTTCTCAACTCGCCTCGTCTAGGAGAAAACAATATCGACAGATCTTATCCGATACTCTGACTTATCGTCCGTTCTCCGAATCGAACTCCATCAGTTGCATTGGAATCACATCGGTGAGTTATTCCTTCTTCTAGAGCCTCATATCTTGATTTATCCTCTCTCTTGAGATATCCTTGGTTGAAAGTTTTTGATGTTTTTTTAGATCTACCATGTTTTAGGTCAATTCATGGTCTGACATGGGAGTATATTGATTGTACAAAGCCGAGGTAGGTGGTTTGTGCCTTTCTGTAGTTAGTATTTGAGTTATATGCGCAAAAGTTCCAATACCATTGTTCGGGGTATTGCGTGTTTAAGGTTTATAGCCATGTTAATGCCTAATATGTCTTGTTTTCTTGAGTAGAGGCTTTTAATTGTGAATAGGGTTTTTTTCCATGATATGGAGTTGTTTTACAATGTTTGATTTGATAAGGACCATTCAGTCTAGCTTTTCCTATTAGGATTCTTTGTTTTCCATGCCTAGTGTTGTTAGGATGGAGTGATTTTATCTGACATGCGGTGATATGCTATAGAATATTTATCCAAGTAGTTATTCAGGTTTTCTTTGGCTTCAATATATCGTTGTGCACGATTGACTTACATAGGGCCATGGGAACCTGGTGTAGTAGACCATAGGGGGAATGGATGCTGAGGGCTTCCCCAAAGTGTATTTTTTACCTTTACATTGCGAAACCATAGGAGAGGATGGACATTTTTCTCCCTCAGAGTGTCCGTAGTTCCTCATTATCAGACCATAGGGGAAATTGGACATTGAGTGCTTCCTCAGAGTTTCTATAGTTACCGATATGAGACCGTAGGGGGAATTGACATTGAGTGCTTTCTTAGAGAGTCTATTTTAAAGTTAAACCAAAGAATTTAGGATGTGAGTACTTCCCAGAGGGTTACTTGTGTTTTTTAGCTACTTACATTGATAATGAAAATGAATGTAATTGAAACTGTAGGATTGTTTACTTTTGATTACTTCCTTGTTTATTACTTTATTTTGCATATTTACTGTTAGGAACAGATTTTTGGGTGGTTGTCTAATGGGATTCATCTCACAACCTGTTTGGGTCATTATTTTGGGCCCAAATAGATTATATTGATGCAGGTATAGATAAGGGAAAATCCCTTCTAATTTAGGTACTTTACTGTTGTGGATTGGGAGAGCATGGGACCAAGTTGAGGTTGCGATGTGATGAGTTGTTTAATTGTTTTCTTTTGTACTTTGGTTTAGTACTGTATTCCATCATTGTGATTTGTTTATATTCTTTCCTAGATACATGTATCATTCATCATTATTGATATATATATGTTGCAGTTATTTATTTACTTTTATGCTTCCACTGTTTTCTATTTTATGGTATTATCACTGCTTCCTCTATTATTATCTGTTTACTTCTGCTACTTTAATATACCAAAGAGGGAATAATTTCCCCACTATCACACCTAAGGACCTCATTGCTAGTCGAAAGCCTCTGGCATTTGGGGAAATGCACTTGAGGCCATGTGACCAACCGGGTATGGGGCACCTCTAAGCAACACCCAAAACTGGGACATTACAAAGTGGTATCAAAGGAATTATTTTCATCTTGACTTACTATTTAGATCCTATAAAGAGGGATAAGACATAATAGGTACTTGGTAATAAGCTATTCCTGGGAGTAGCTAACCTGTGTACAGGGAAAATCCAATTTACCTCGTATTTTTCAAATTTTATGGTTTTTAAATTACTATAGTTGATCTGATTTCACCGTTGGGTGATTCACATGTTTTGTGCTGTTATTGTTGATATTATTGAGGTTCTATTTCTGTTGCAACCCAATGAGATGAGGGTATTCCATCTCATGCATTATATATTCAATTTCTAGAGATCACATGTCATGCATTCATGTCATGCCATTTAGGGTGAATTACTGATTACATGTTGTGGTGATAGATGTTGTGCAATATATGCATGTTTTTGTGATAGATGAATTGATAGAATAACTGATATTTTATAGGGTATTGAATTTCATAAGGTTTCATTTGAATGAATTCCAAACTTTGGATCTTGAGTTGTTATGGGCCCTCATAGACCAAAATTTGGTGGATCATTGCAGTGTTATGTTTTTATATGACATGTAGAAGGTATCAAGATTTGATTTGCTGGGATTATGGGCCCTCACAAATAAGAATTTGGAACTTTAATGTTTGTTTTAGTGTTTTTTGGGTTATGGAGTAGTTTTTGAGGCTTACTGTCTGGAAAAAACCAGAATACACAGTGTGTACTACTGAATACACGCCATTTATCCTTCTGTTCAAGAAGAAACTATTTTTCTTAAGTACACGCCGTGTATTGTATGTACACTCCATGTAGTCTCTAACCGCATCACTGGATGAGTGGGAAGAAACATGGGGTTGGAAAATCCATGGTGGAACATGTTGTGTATCGGATGTACACACCGTGTGTATAGACCATGTGTCCAGCTGTGTGGCCAACAACATGGGTGGGTTATGGGAATTTAGTACACGTCGTTTCTAGATTAAACATTCCATGTAGAGTCAGTCATGTAACCATCCATGTGACTAACAACATAGGTAGATGAAATTATTTCTAGAACATTCCATGTAGTCTTGATCTAGGAGAACCGTGTGGATTAAGTCATGTAGAAGAACTCAGGCAGGGGAAAATGATTCAAGTACATTCCTTGTTAGAGGATAACATGCCATGTGTGTAGGGTGTTACACGACCAGGGTTGGCAGGAGTACACATCCATGTGAAGGTTTAAGGGAACACGCCATGTAGGGGTTATACACACTGTGTATCCATGTTTTAAAAAATTGAATTATTTCTTTATATTGTTACCTAATTACAATTATAAGTTTCAATACTTGATAATATTTACCTAAGGTGTGTGTTTGACCTTGGAGAGTCATGCCAACAATATGTACTCCGGTTGTACACCAGTTATAGGGTAGTGATCAGACACCAGACATGGCTAATCATGGACTACCAGTAAATCTTCCGGTAGTTCCAGTCTTGGAACCAACCATTATTCTGGATATAGGTGCTAATGCGCAATTTGGAGAGTAATTCATGAGGTTCATGCAGACCTTCCAAGTAGTACCACATCCCGACCATTCTATGGCAGAGATGACGCAGGTTTTCCAGCAGCAACATCCTCCCACCTTCATAGGGGACAAAGGACCTAAGGCTACAAAGTCATGGTTAGACGCCATGATATCTATCTTCAAGCATCTGGAGATGACTCTAGAGAGGAGGTTGAAGCTCTCTACTTATATGATTTGGGATTCCTCCAAGATATGGTGGGATGTGATCTCATAGGCAGGACGCCAGTAGGTTATGGCTTGGGGTGAGTTCTAGTGTGCCTTCTATGACTACTTTTAACAGGATACTTTGTGGTCTGACCAAGCCCGAGATTTAATGAGTCTGGAGTAGGGTACTCTCTTAGTTATGGAGTATTCTTCTCACTTCACAGAGCTGCAATTCTTTACACCTATCCCAGGATGTGATGAGTTATTTCTAGTGAGGAAGTTTGAGTATGGTCTCAGGAATGACATCCGATCTCAGGTTAACATCTTCAGGTTGACTTCCATTACCTCTATAGTTAACTAAGTGTGGATCACGAAGCACAATCTAAGGGATTTTGAAGCTGTGAGCTAGGGAGGTTCTCCATCTGGAGTTGGTACCCCTTAGACTGACAGCAGGAAGCGCCACAGGGAGTCTACACGTGGAGATTGTAGTAGGTAGCATAATTCTTTTAGTATCCAGGTGGTGTGATACCATTGTGGGAAGAGTGTGAATATGAGGCCACATTTCCCAAGAGACCCAGTGGAGTGATGATCGTGTGGTAAGATGGGACATCTTCAGTGCTTCTGTCAGATCTTCTCACCAGCAGCTAGTGATAGGGGTTCTGTTTCGACTCCTCATACTAGAGCAGGACCACCGGTTTCTGATCAGTCAAGGAACTGGAGTTCTTCAGGCCATTCAGGAAAAGGTGGAGGCCATGGATATAGTGGTCTGACGTATGGTTTTTGATAGCCACAAGGTGGATCAATTCAATGATCATATGGCTACGGTGGAGGTCAGACTTTTGTAGTAGAGCAGACCCAGTAGGAGAAGGATCCCAAACCCTCTATAGTTCAAGGTACGATCCTAGTTTACTCAGTTTTAGATTATGTACTTTTTGATATATGTTCTTCCCATTGTTTTATATTTTTTGCTTTTTATATAGAGCCTTGGTCTCTTTATCTTTACTTATGCTGATGTTTTGATGATGGGAACTCCGTTGGGGACAAGAATGACTACTTTACGTCAATGCAAAGAGTTCCCTCTTGAGGCTTGTGGGTGTCACTTCTTATGGGACCTCTATTTTTTAGAGATGACATGCTATGATGTCATTCTATGATGGATTAGTTAGTTTCCTTCTAGGTAGTTTTATACTTTTATCTTCGTACGGTGAGTTTAACATCACTAGAGGGTGGTTTGTTTTTACACAAGGGTGAGTGGGATGTCTAGGCGAGCAGAGAAGGACCCAAGCATCATGGGTTTGGAGGAGTTACAACCTAGATTGCTAGTCTATACCTGGATTACAAGAGGACATCATAGTTGTACTTTAATCTAGTAGTGGATTGTTTTAGGGATGTACTTATAGAGTAATTTTCAGGTTTTCCTCCGGAGAGAGAGGTGGAATTTTCTATTGAGCTTGTTCCAAGAGTGAAACTGGTGTCCATTACTCCTTATAGGATAGCTAAACCAGAGTTACACGAGATCAAGAAGTAGTTGGGGGAGTTGTAGGCAAATGGTTTCATCCCAACCGGTACTTCTCATTGGGTTTTTCCTGTCCTGTTTACGAAGAAGGAGGATAGTACTCTTCGACTTTGTCTCGATCATCAGATATTGAACCAGTTGATGGTCACGAACTGATATACCTTACTAAGTATTGATGATCTATTTTACCAGCTTCATGGAGCCTAGGTGTTCTCAAATATTTACTTGAGATCCAGTTATCATCAGTTGCACGTTAGACCATCTGTTATACCTCTTACAACCTTTTGGAGTAGGTATGGTCTGTACAAGTTCATGGTTATGCTATTCGGTCTCACGAACGCGCCTACAGTTTTCATGTCACTGATGAAACGAGTGTTCCATCCATACTTGGATTATTTTGTGGTAGTATTCATGGATGATATCTTGGTGTATTATCACACTCGACACGACCATGACACACATCATGAGAACGTTTTTAATACACTGAGAGAGCATCAGTTATATGCTAAGATCTCAAAATGCGGCTTCTGGATGGACCAGATTCACTTCTTGGGTCATTTCATCTCAGAGACAAGAGTATCAGTAGACCCAGAGAAAGTGAGAGCAATTGTTTCCTGGGAGCAAACGAAGAATGTATTTGAAGTAAGAAGTTTTTTAAGGCTATCTGGATACTATATATGTTTCATACAAGACTTTTCATGCTTAGAAATTCCACTGATAGGTCTGACTAAGAAGGGGGAAAAGTTTTTGCGGAAATATTCTTGTGAGTCAACCTTCCAGAAGCTGAAACGGACATTAACTTCATCACTAATACTAGTTTTTATAGATTCGAGAAAGAGTTATATTGTATACAGTGATGCATCAGTTATCAGGATAGGGTAAGTGCTTATACATGGTGAAGGCATTATTGCATACGGGTCTCGACAGTTGAGGCCACATGAGAGGAATAACCTGACGCACAATCTTGAGTTGACTGCAGTTGGTCATGACTTATGCTATTGGAGACATTATCTTCTGGGATAGCAATTTGTGATTTTCACCGATCGCAAAATTCTCAAGTATATATTTAAACAACATGATCTGAATTTGAGACAACTAAGATGGGTTGAGTAACTTCAGTCCTTCAATTTTGAACTTTCTTACATGCTTTGGAAAGGAAATGCAGTGGTTTATCTGCTGAGTAGGAGGACTTATATACAGGCAGTTCAGGAGGCCAGAAGTGAGTGGAAACTTATAGATATATTCTCTGAGATGCATTTGGAGGTGCACAATAGATAGGGGAAGACATTTCTTTCTTATGTAGTTATTAACTCTACTTTACTTGATTGAGTGTGAATGAGGTAACTATCAGATGTTGAATGCCTAGTTCTATGGGAGAGGGTGTCAGGAGAGGACCCCATTATTGGATAGACCATAGGTGAGGATGAGATTTTGTGCTTTCATGGGAATGTATGGGTGTCAGCAGACATATGTGAGGAGTTTATGTGGGACTTTCATTCCTTAGTTTGGATAGTTTATTTTGGTGTAAATAATATGTATCGAGATCTGCACCATTAGTATTGGTGGCCAGGTATGAAGAGAGATGTTGCTGGGTTTGTCATGAGGTTTTCCACCTGTCAGCAGGTGAAGGTGGATCATCAGCTACCAGTAAAGATTTTGCAGTAGTTACCCATTCCCAAGTGGAAGTGGAACGATGTCGTGATAGACTTTTTGACATGGTTGCTGAGGTTTCTCAAAAGAATGATGCATTCTGGGTTGTTATTGATAGACTCATGAAGGTTTATCACTTCATTCCGATCAAGGAGACCTTCAGTGTTGATGAGATGGGAAGGTTGTACATCCGAGAGATTGTACGTTTTCATGGGGTTCTGAACTCCATCGTTTCAGATAGGGATGCTCGTTTTACTTCTCAGGTATGGTAGGGAATACATAGAGCTTTGGGTACACATTTAATTATGAGTACAACTTACTATACCCAGATAGATATTCAATCCGAGCATCCGATTCAAGTTCTAGAGGAAATGTTGAGATCATGTGTCCTCAATTTTGGAGGTTATTGGGATAATCACACACCTCTTGTGGAGTTTTCCTACAATAATAGTTTTCAAGAAACAATTCAGATGGAACCTTATAAGGATTTGTAAGTTAGGCCATTCCAATCACCCTTATGTTAGCTGGAAGTAGGAGGGGCAACTATGCTGGGACCTCATCTTGTTCAGGAGGCCTTGGAGCAGATAGAGTTGATTCAGAAGAAGATGGCTACTGCAAAGTCATGACAGATGTCTTATGCTGATCGACTGAGATGACCACTGGAGTTCAAGGTTGGAGATCAGGTTTTTCAATGTGTCACACTGAGGTTGGGACATAGTAGAATTAAGAGACAAGGCAAAATTTCACCAAGATATGTTGGACTGTTTTAGGTTTTGGAGAAAGTCGGGCTGGTTTCCTATCGGTTGCAGTTACCTCATAGGTACCAGGCTATGCACGATGTCTTCAATGTTTCTCAGCTACGACGTTACTTCTTGGACCCGTCTCATGTTTTACAACCTGAGGAGGTTGATATAGAGGTGGACGCATCGTTCTAAGAGAATCATATTCGGATTGTTGATCTCAGCGCAAAGGTTCTCCGTGACCGATCTATTTCTCTAGTATGAGTGCTATGGCAGCACGGGCGGGTATAGGACAAAACTTGGGAGAGGGAGGTCAATGTACAATCGTAGTGGTTGGAGTTTTTTGATGATTCTTCTTCTACGCCACCTTTATAGGGAAATTCGGGAATGAATTTCTTTAATGGGGAAGTTTTTAAGAACCTTGATCTTCTTTTTAGGCTTGGATCCTATTTTTCTAGTGTTTTTGAGAAAAAGTTGAGTTTCTGGAAATTCAAGGAGTACATGAAATGTACATTGGATTACACGCTGTGTACCCAGTTTCCACGGTTGAGCATGTACTGGCCATGTAATGGCCGAGTACATGACCGTGTGAGGTAACCTAGAGGCCGCCTAAAGTGGGTCCCAGAAATGGAAAGTACATGCCATGTACATTTAAAGAACACGCCATGTACATTTTTTTTTATTTCATTAAATGGAATGGGGTCACGTCTAATTGGAAAAAACTCTTTCTTCTCAACTCACCTCATCCGAGAGCGAATGAGACCGACATATCTTCTCCGAGCCTCCTACTCGTCGTCCGTTCTCTGAATCGAACTCTGTAGGTTGTGTTGGAATCGCATCAGTGAGTTCTTCCTTATTCTAGATCCTCATCTCTTGATTTTTCCTCTCTCGTGAGATATCCTTGGTTGAAAGTTTTTTATTTTTTCGTAGATATACCATGTTCTAGGTCAATTCAAGGGTCAATGCCAGAGTATATCGATCGTACAATGCCGAGGTAGGTGGTTTGTGCCTTTCCATAGTCAGTCTTTGAGTTATATGTGCAAAAGTGCTAATTCCCTTATCCGGAGTATTGCATGTTTAGGGTTTATAGCCATGTTAATTCCTGCTATATCTTGTTTTCTTGAGTAGAGGTTTTTAATTGTGAATAGGGTTGTTTTCCATGATATGGAGGTTTTTTCCCATGTTTGATTTGATATGGATCATTCAGTCTAGCTTTTTCTATTAGGATACTTTGTTTTCCATGCCTAATGTTGTTAGGATAGAGTAATTTTATCTGACATGTTATGATATGTTGTATACTATTTAGCCATGTAGTTCTTAAGGTTTACTCAGGATTCCATATATTATCGTGAACGATTGACTTACACAGGGCCGTGGGAACCTGGTGTAGTAGACCATAGGGGGAATGAATGCTAAGGGATTCCCCATAGTGTTTGTTTACCTTTATGTTGAGAGACCATAGGGGGGATGGACTTTGTGATCCCTTAGAGTGTTTGTAGTTCCTCGTTACGATACCATAGGGGGAATTAGACGTTGAGTGCTTCCTCAGAGTGTCTATAGTTACCAATACGAGACCACATGGGGAATTGATGGTGAGTGCTTCCTCAGAGAGTCTGTTTTAATGTTGAACAAGAGGGGTTAGACTGTGAGTACTTCCTAGAGGGTTTCTTGTGTTATTTAGATACTTACTTTGATAATGAAAATGAATGTAATTGAAACTGCTGGATTGTTTACTTTTGGGTACTTCCTTGTTTAATGATTCATTTTCCATAATTCCTTCTATATATATTCAATTATTGTTAGACACAGGTATTTGAGTGGTTTCCTACTGGGATTCATATCACACCCTGTTTGGGTCATGCCTTTAGGCCCAAAAGGTTATATTATTGTAGGTATAGATAAGGTAAAGTGCCCTTCTACTTTAGGTACTTGACTACTGTGGAGTTGGAGATCATGAGACCAAGTTGAGGCTTGTGATGTTGAGGAGTTGTTTTACCTGTTTTACTTTATACTTTGGTTTAGTACTTTATTCCAGCACTGTGATTTGTTTGGCTAATTTTCTAGATACATGTATCATGCATCATTATTGATATATATATGCTACATTTGTTTATTTACTTTCAGTCTTCCGCTGTTTATAGTTGTATGGTATTATCACTACTTTCGCTATTTTTATCTGTTTACTTCCACTGCTTTACTCTGCCAATGAGGGAATAGTTTCCCCACTATCACACCCAAGGCCCTCACTGCTAGTCAGTAGCCTCTAGAGTTTGGGGAAATGCGCTTGAGGCCATGTGACTAACTGGGTACGGGGTACCTCTGGGCGACACCTGGAACTGGGATGTTACACATTAGGTTAGGGGATAAACTGTGTATACCATACATAGCTAAGCTGACTGGTAACCATCTAATGTGGAGAAAACATGGCATGTAGCCCACTGTACATGTCGTGTACTCTAAAATTTTGCAAGTATGCTTTACATGTTGAGTCCCTAGGAATGTAATCCATGAAAAAAGTTTAAGGTAGTACATGCCGTGTAGTCAGAACTACATGCCGTGTACTTTATTAAATTGCACAAATTTAAAACTTTAATATCTGTGTAATGTTTAAAACTACATATAATGTATAAATCATACTATAGGTTGTTACTCTATGAATTGAATCATTTTTTATGTCATATGTTGTAAGAGTAAAATAGTATGAAAATATAATAAATGATGGGTAGCTTTAAACAAGTATTCACCAGGATACCTCCAAGGTACATTTATGTATTAGGATGAGAATCTCAAGGAAATTCAGAAAAAGGATTAAGATAAATGGATTTATTAATTAAAGATAACAATTAATAAATTCAAGAACAATTTATCTTAATAAAATTATTAAATAATTGAATTCTAATTTTATTAAATGAATTACTCATTGCATGTATATGGGTGATCATTAGCAAGACCAAGACCTTTGTATGTGATTGGTTTCCTTCTAATTTATTCGTTAAATTAAATCGATGTCTGGTGATCCATCTCTCCTCATTAATATGTAGGGAATGCATACCCATGATTTCTTTTATGTAAATCACCTTTTTACCCCTCACCTACTTGTGAGTTAAAAAGCATATGTAATTGATGGAGCTCCCAAGCTGGTGGAGGAGGTTCAAGCTGGAGCCAAGACGAAACCAATCCCAGGAGATACAAAGGTGGATAGGTGGAAAGCTGTAAACATGAACCCAAAAGATTCAAGGTGTTTCTTCCCTAGATAAGGGTAAGTTTATCAACTTCTAGATATACTAACTATTATAAAATCTCATGATCATTCCCTTTACTTATTTTATTTCCGTTAGTTGCATGGTTCATCATTATGGATGTGTTGTCGCGGTCACATAAATAATGAAGTAAACAAGCATGCAAGATGGAACTAAAATAAACCCATCTTATGCGTAAATATTATCGAATACATATCTAATAACTTAAGTAAGTTCTACTTATTATTAACAAAAATGCGATAAAGATAATAAGAAATTTACACATAAGAAATAAAAACCCCTCAACAAAATATTAAGTCAGACTAAGCCTTTTGTTACTTGATTAATATTGGAACCGGGCGTGCATCGGAAGCCCCAAACAGGTGGGTTTTTTAAAAAATTCCACCGACTATCAATGTAAACTTGTCTACGTCGGTGAAAAACAGCCTGGTCTTAGCCGAGGACCACACGTGAAAGATTTTAAGCACAAAAATAAACCGTAAAGTACCTGGTTTAATTCTGAAGCCGCGTACAATGTCTACTCGTCATTGGTGATTGATGATCAAAGAATCCCAATTCTAATTCTTCAAGATCATCCACACATGCTTCAAGAAATCTGCGGGAGTGTCGTTCTTCATAATCCGGGTGCTAGTGCGGAATATTGACGATACCTTCAGCACTATAACGATCACTGCATCGCTTCGCTAGCGATGCCCGAGAGAGAGCTCCATCTCAACTCCTTGGATTCAGAGCATCTCTCTCTAGATCATGGGAGAGAAGAGAGGAGAGAGAATACTCATGAATAGTGTTTGGAAAATTCCCTCCTATTCTATTTATAGTGCTCAATTAAAATACCCAGTATAGCCTCACCGACCCTAAATACGTAACGCACTATCAATGACATTTTATGACTACTAAACTGAGTCATAAATATTATTATCATTTATTTTTAATATATTAAATATATTACATGATAATAATTATGTCATTAACTCAACTCGTCTCTCCCATAAATATTAATTGAATGTTGAATAATTTAATATTCGTCAATTAATATTTTTCATGTATTTACTTAAAACTCATAAATACATTTAATCAAAAAATTCAATACTCGTTTTTCTAAACTCAAATAATATGAATTTATTTATTGCATTGGTGATAATTTTTCCTTGGACAAATCCAAGACCCCAGTGGTGGGGCCCACCATGTCCAAAACTCTTATTCAACTAAATAGGGCAGATTCTTGAATACTCTATTATGTGTGACCCTCTGGGCCCTTATCTCGAAAGCAGTGAATAGTATTCACAGACCAAGATCGAGATCTAGAAACCCATCATGTCACCTGAAGTGATAAGGATTATCACAGTAGTGACAACTAACCTTCGAACACGCACTGTGTAATATAATCTCTGTGTCTGTAATATCCCATAAAGCGGGACGCACTCTCATGTCATCGCCCTTATATTGATTTATTGTTTGTTGATTTAACTGGATAGATTTACCCTCAATTGGAATATCCATGGTCTTATAAAGGTACTTCCATTCATATAAACATGGCCTGAGATATATTACTTCCATTACCTAGAAGCTCCAAATCCTTTATTGACTATTCAACCAATGTCATGCCACTAATGACGTACCCAACACAAACTACCTCACCATGAATTCATTGTCATAGATTTCATATTGTATCAAAGTATACAATAAAATGACATACATTGGTAATGATCTCAAGTCAAGAGACCATTACACATGATCATAGATAGGAACATACAATGACACCTGAAACATGTGGTGTTCCTATTGGCGGGTCAGTCCTCATGATCTCACTACAAGAGATCACCAAGTGCGAACTTCATGAGAATAAGTCTCAATTCTTATGAGACCCCAACACATGATAGTCAAACATATACTATGTCCAATCATTAAAATGTATATAGACCATAGAACATATATTTAAGATTAATTTCATAGTATCTAGAGGTTCTCATTATAGTCTGGGAACTACTATAACCTTTCGATAAAACAATTAATATTTGTACATTAACATTTCAATAGTAGATGCAGAAAAGTCTACACTATAATGGTAAGATTACATCATGTATAGATAACTATATACATGATATAGTAATAAAAAATAATGAATATTTGGGTCTTGGGGACCCACTATTTCAACAATTATGTTCAAGACTCAAAAAAATTATGTGTTTGACCAACCATTGTTGGGAAAATTACTTTTATTCAGGAATACCTTATGAAAGTTTCTGGTTTAATTAACCACATTACATCAAGATGAGTATCCCTTGCTAGAATTGGTATAATATTGAAGGCAAGTGTTGAAAAAATCCAAGTCAGGATTTCAGGATCGGGGAGTCCACTCAATGGATCAAGGAGCTACAATCCCATAGGTTGCAAAGACCTTCCTACCTAAGTACCTTCAAATTGATTGACCAAACCCTGTTTGGGTTATGATAAGGGAAACATAGATCCTTTACACTATAATTTCATGGAAACTGGACATTCCGAGTTCAATGGTGAGGGCCATTGGGACTTGATAAAATAGTGGGAGACTTAATAAAATTAATTTATTATTTATTATAAAAGGTAATTGAGAAAGTACTAATCATATACTATTTTAATTGTAGAATAAAATAAAAATATTATTAACCACACTATCCTTTCGATCAATTCTAGATAAATACAATATCTTCACGGACAGTAACTTCCGAGAATAGTTTAAACGCCTTTAAATTATTGTATTCCATGAAAGGAAGTCTTATGTGATGGGGTCAGCATTACTTGATCCTCCTACCCAAGAGGGGAGTGACGAAGAGTTCTTGGTCTACTAGAAACATATGAACGATGTGGTCAACATTCAATGTTTGATTCTATCATCAATGTCTAGTAATCTCATGAAGTCTCATGAAATCATAGATGCCTATAGGATGCTCAAGAACCTCTGTGGTCTTTACCAGGAGAGAGAAATAAAAGAACAGTTTGATATCTCTAAGGAAATCTTTTAGAGTAATCTAAGAGAGGGTTCCCTAACAGGGCCTCACTTAGTCAAGATCATTGGCTACATTGAGCGCCTGTAGGTTCTAGGGTTTAAGCTCCCCAAAGAACTGGGTACCGATCTCATTCTTGCATCACTCCCTTAGAGATTCTCTTTATTTTTTTTATTAATTTTAATATGAACAACATTGATAAGTCTTTATCTAATATTATTATCCTCATTCTCTAAGTGGAAAAATATATAAAGTGGGAAAATCATTTTTTCCTTATAGTTAATGAGAGGAAAGGGAAGTCGAAGATATTTAATCCTAAATATTATTCACACCCTTCCAATAAAAAAAATATCAAAGGGGAGACAAGGGAACAAGAAGTTTTTTATTTCACATGTGCAAGAAGGTCCCCTGGAAAAAGAACTACACCCAGCCTAAGAATCAAAGCGAGGAGCTTCATGTGCATTTGTTATCGAATGCAATCTATCTGTTTCTACAAATTGGCTATTAGAAACATCTTGTGGTGCTCACATATGTATCCAAATATAGGAACCAAGTATATTAAGGAATATTGAATAAGGGTAGATAGATCTATGAGTAGCCAATGGATCCAAACTTGCTGTTGTAGCTGTCAGGGACTACCACCTCACATTTCCAACTGGGATGATCTTGGTGTTAAGGGGTTGTTATTATGTACTGTCTGTTACTAAAAACATTATTTCTATATCCATATTTGATACATAGGAATTTTTTTTAAAATATTGAAATAAATGTTTCTTCTTTTATAAAGGTAGCATTTGTTTTGGTAGGGCACATTTATACAACGGTCTTTATGTGTTGGATTACACAAACCAGGTAATGGAAATCTATAATAAAGATACTTCAAATGAATCATACCACACCCAACTCTGGAATCACTGGCTAGGTCATGTAATTGAGAAATGCTTGACAAAGTTACATCAAGATGTGTATTTATATTCTTTCTAACTAAAACCACTTGGCATATGTCATGTGTGTTTACATGGTAAAATGACCAAAGCCACATTTAGTGGGAAAGGTGAAAGGGATAAATATTTCCTTGAATTAGTTCACACTGATGTGTGTGGACCATTTCCAATTGAATCAAGGGTTGGGAACTCATACTTCCTAACTTTTACTGATGATTTTAGCAGGTATGGATATATCTACTTAATGAGGTATAATTCATATTCTTTTGATAAGTTCAAAGAATAAAATAATGAAGATGAGGACTAGCATGGTAAGAAGATTAAGAAACTCTGCTTATATCGAGGTGGAATATATCTTAATCAAGACTTAATTTATTACTTATGTGAGTTTGGGATCATATACCAACTCACACCTCCTTACACACCCCAGTGGAATGGTGTGAGAGAATGGAGGAAACACACCTTGTTTGACATGGTGAGATCAATGATGAGTCATGAAAGTCTTCTGTTATCGTTTTGGGGATATGCGTTACAAATAGTAGAGCACATACTAAACCAAGTACCAACTAAATCATTAAATGGTATTCCATATGAGTTATGGATTGGAAATTAATCCATGTTATCAAATTTACATGTGTGGGGAAGTGAAGCATTTGTTAAGGCCTCTTCAGGTAACAAAATTGCACCCCTAGGTACAAAGTATACTTATATTGGATAACCCAAGGAAACAATGGGATATCACCTATACAACCCATCATACAAAAATGTTATAGTGGAAAGATACACCATATTACTTTAGAGAGAGCACATCTCCAAATGAGATAATGGGAGCGAGATAGACTTTGATGAATTCTAGGCTCAAGGTATACAAGAGTTGGTACAGGAACATATTCCACAAAGCCCCATGGAGGAATGAACTGTTCCAAAGACACAAGAACTGTATAGGAGTACAAGAGAGGTTAGAGAACAATAATGGTATGGTTTTATAGTTCCCGAGTATGGAGACTCATTATTAGTTGATAATAATGATCCTTTAACCTACAAGGAAGCAGTAAGTGGCACATACATTTCCAAGTGGCAAGAAGCCTTGAATTCTGAAATGGATCCCATGTACCAAAACCAAGTCTAGATTTTGGTAGATCCTCTAGCTTATGTTAATAATGTTTGTTGCAAATGGGTATTCAATAAGAAACTGGACATGGAGGGACAAGTCAGTTCCTATAAAGCATGACAGGTTACAAAAGAGTTCAAATAGCATCAAGAAATTAACTATGATGAAACCTTTTCACCAGTTGAAATGTTGAAATCCATCAGAAATATACTTTCCATTACATCTTACCATGACTATGATATTTGGAAAATGGATTTCAAAATATCCTTCCTTAACAGGAGCCTTCAAGAAGATGTCTATATGACACAACCTAATGGGTTTATGAATCCAAAGGATGATAATAAGGTATAAAAGTTGCGGAAATCCATTTATAGATTAAAGAAAGAATCCAAGTTATGGAAAATTACTTTTGATGAAGCCATAATGAAATTTGGTTTTATAAATAATGAATGAGAGGCTTGTATCTACAAATGGTTTAGTGGGAGTGCAGTCGTTTTTCTAATAGTATATGTTGATGACATATTACTTATTGGAAATGAGATACATGTCTTACAGTCTATTACATCATGGTTGAATCAATGATTATCCATAAAGGACTTGGGTGAGGTAGCATATATTCTTGGGATCAAAATCCATTAAGATAGATCCAAGAGAATGTTGGGCTTAAGTCAAAGTACATATGTTGACAAGATACTGAAGAGATTTAGTATAGAACAATCCAATTGGGGATTGTTTCCAGCATCACATGACATTCATATTTCCAAGAAAATATGTCCTTAGACACATGATAAAAGAAATATAATGGAAATGACCCCATAAAATTTAGTGATTGGGTCAGTCATGTATGCCATGTTATGTACTAGGCTAGATGTTGCCTACACAATGAGTGAGGTAGGTAGATATCAAGCTGACCCAGGTGACCGCCATTGAATGGAAGTCAAGACTATCCTAAAGTATCTAAGGCATACTAAGGATATGTTCTTGGTTTAAGGAGGATAGGAGGAACTAGTTATCATAGGATATGTAGATTCTAGTTTCCATACTGATCAAGATGGCATGAAGTCACAAACGAGATACATGTTCACATTGAATGGAGGTGCAATGAGCTAGAAGATCTCAAAGAAGAGTGAGGTCATAGATTCTACAGTAGAATATGAGTATATCATAGCTTCTGAGGCAGCTAAAGAAGTAGTTTGGATGTGGAGATTCATCTAGGAGCTGGATGTGATACCTAGAAGTAAAGATCCCAACATACTATATTGTGATAATACTATAATGATGGATCTCACAAAATATCCAAGCTCACATCAGTGTAAAAAGAACATAATTTAGAAGTATCATCCCTTGAGGGATTTTTCTCAGAGAGGTGAATATTAAGTGAAAATTATTTCCAAGGAAGAAAATGTGGAGACCCCTTGACTAAAGACTTGACTCAGTAGAAACATAATCATTATGTGAGGTCTAGTGGACTGAAAGTCATAGGCAGTTGGCTCTATTCCAAATGGGAGTTTGTAAGAGTTAGTGTCCTAGAACCAACTACTTGTACTTTGATTACATGAATATTTAATATATTTAAATATAAATTATCTTATTACATATTGTTCATTGTTCTACAAGACTATTGTGTAATAATGTCCCGAAGTATTTTGTCACATTGACAATGTCATAGCAGTTCCCCGCTATGATGAGAACCTTGAAGTGCTATGAAAACATTCTTAAATATAGTTATGTGGTTGGATGACATACTATAATGGAACACATAGTATACATATTTTCATGTGTGAGTACTCGTAAGTAGATAAGACTTATTCTCATGAAGTTCTCACTTGGTAACCTCCAAGATGGGAGATTATGATAATAGACCCACCTGAAGGAATTCCACATGTTTTGGTGTCATCATATATTTTTATCTACGAGTGTGTGTAATGGTCCTTAGACTTTAAGATAATCATTAATACGTGTCATGACATGGGCACTTTGATTTACTGAAGAAAACTGCCATGCAGACAATTGGCGAGAAGTAGGGTACATTGGCTATGTCACAAATGACATGTTTTTAATGGATAAGTTGAGGAAGGATTTTTTTCCCTTCCATTTATAGATGTTAATATCTCAACCCTTTGATTGAAATAGAACCATCACACGAAATTTCATGTCCATGGTGTAATGATGAGTTTATTTCAGGTAGTCAGAGAACAACATATCAAGCATAAAGGTTGATGACACTATCATGAAACTAGCTTGATGATATTGAGACAAAAGGATTATATTACATAGTTAGAGTTCATATGTGATGTCATTTTTTGTTACTTTAAGTTATTTCTCTTGGGTGCCTTGACCCGTTGCTAGATAGTACTCTTGGACTTTAGGCAAGCTCACCTAATGCCAATGAGAAAGAATCCTAGAGGGTCACACACTAAGTATTTCTCATAGTCTTTGTTAAATTATATTTGAATTTAATTAATTTAATAAATATTATTCTCAAGATAGTGGAATAATTTTATTCAAGTTAAAATGACTGCATAAATTAAATAAATATTTTTTCATGGGATTGTGAATAAAAATATATTTATTTTATTGAAAATTTAATAAATATTTATTTACTAGTTGGTAAATAACATATTTATTTAATATAATAAATTATTTATTTATTTATTTGGGTGTTCAATAAATGGAAGTGGAGTTCGAGCGGACTAATATCAGTCTGGTAGTAAAATAATAATTTGTAAGACAATAATTAATTATTTAACTAGTTGGAACAAAAAAAATAATAAAAACGCTGTTATAATTATATGGCATGGGATTTCATTTATGATTCCATTTTTCACAAGTTGGTGCACCACAAATAATGATGTGGTTATTTCTATTATGTATTATGAGTTTTTTCTAAGGTTATGAATGTATTTAATTACTATTAGGCAATTAAATATTACAATTGAATAATCATGTTAATAAATAGATAGGTACATCTATTATTCCATGTATAGGAAACTGGTGACGCAAGGTCAATTCCAAGTCAAGAATTTTCTATCGACTCCTCTCGTCTATCCCTCTCAAGAACGAGAGACATTATTCAAGATCTAAGAACATGTGATCAAGAACTATCGATGAAAGACGCTCGCTTCACCATGATAGCACTCGAAAATAAAGTTGAGTCAATCAAATGCCACTAGAGCTTGTGTAGATCACCATTAGAGGGATTTTAGTTTGGAACCACATAAGAGAAATGATACAATCTGAAAGGGTCATATCGAACGATCAACATCATCAATGAAGAAATTACCGAAGAACATGGTAGTTTATTTCCTCCAAAATTAAATTTAAATTAATTATAAACATGATGTTCAAGATCCCCATTAAAGGTTTTGGGACTCTTTATTCTTTATCTAAATATTTTATTCTATTCCACGGATACTTGTATTCATAATCGTATTGATCCTAGAATAATCATTGGTCATGGTAAAAATTAATGTTGGGAACCGGCCCAACCTCACTTTTGTTGCACCCAAAACCTTCAATTTTTAGATCTTTAAGTGAATTTACATGTAAATAATTTTATAACTTGATGGAAATTTGATTTGATATGATTTTAATAGGACATCTAAAATTCTTTTTAGGGTTCTAAATTAATCAAATAAATGATGGAATATTTTTGAATGAATCTAAATATTGTCAAGATTTAGTTTATAGTTTTAGTTTAGATTCATGTAAAAATTTTAGAACCCTAATGAGTATGAATTGTGAGTTAGATTTAGATAAATCTATAAAATCTATAAATTATTAAATTTTTAGAGGTTTGATTTTTAGTTTAAAATATTTTACTACTTCTAAACCTGATATTATGTTTAGTGTTTGTTTTTTACAAGATTCTAATACGATAAAAGGGAATATTACTTAATAGAAATTAAATGAATTATTATATATGTTAAAGGAACTATAAATTTAGTAATTTTATTCTCAAAAGAACTATTTTTATTTAATTAGTTATTTTGATTTTGATTTTGAAGGGTACAAAATTGATAGAAAAATTACGTCTAGTAAGTGTACTTTTCATAGTAAAAGATCAGTTTCTTGGATTTCAATGAAACAAAATTTGGTTTCTTTATATAATATTTAACCTGAATATATTTGAGTTGCATCATTTTGTTCTCAATAATTATGGATTAGGAAAACCTTTTTCTAACTATGGTTTTAATTTTGAAAATATTTCTATTTATTGTGACAATTCTTATGCTATTTCAATATCAAAAAATCCTTTACAGCATTCCAGAACAGAAAAGATTGATATATGATTTCATTTTATTAGATATTATATTAATAAAGTAGATATATTTTTTAATATGTTTCAATTTAAAATAAAATTACTAGTATTTTTAAAAAACTATTGTATATTACAGTGATTGATAAAATAAAATTTTATCTTGGTATAATGAATTTTATTTTTTATTCTTATTTTCTCTTGTTAAAATAGTTAACTTAATATTAATTTATTGAGGGGGATTTATAATTTTTAAACATGTTTTGAATTAAAAATATTTTCCAATATGATTTTATTTTAAATTATATAAATTAATTTTTGATAAATTTCAAAAAGTGGGAGAATATTGTAATGTCATGTTTTGGTTTTGTAATTTCAAAAACAGGGGAGTGTGTTAGTTCTTGAAGTTTTATATGATTTCAAGTGTTATTTTTTGTTTATTTTTTATGTTTTTTAATATTAAAAATACCTAAAATTATTTTTATTTTAAATGGTTAATTACAATTTCTCATAATATCATATAATTATATTGTATTATATATTTTTTTTGGTTGTTGTATATTGTTTTTGATAAAGAATTTTACATTCAACATTTATATCATTTCATTTTTTTAACATCTCCTGATCACTTGACCTAATACATTATTAATTATTGTAGTAATATGTTTTCCTCAATCACACGATCACTTGAATCACTGCATGGTCACTTAGTCATAAAAAAGCATCATTTTCACATTGTCTCTTTACTTACTTCATAGTTAATTGCTCGCATGGTCGATAAATTTTTTCATGTGGTCGATTTTTTTTTTCATGTGGTTGACACTTTTCACATACATATGATACTTTTCTCCTATGGTTGAGACCTCAAAATCAGTCATTTATTCATGTGGTAAATACACTATACATGTGGTTGATACCTCACGATAATTTGTGCCTCATGGTTGATCTTCACTAAAGGATGAATCTCATGGTTGATCCATTACTTTGTTGAAAATATAATAGTTTATATATTTCCTTATTTTTCATTTCTTTTGATATTTTCATTTACTACATGTTTTTAGTAGTTGTTTTAATTATTTTATTAATTTTAAAATTTCAAATTAATCATACATATATTATGTGAAGTTTATTTGGAAAATTATAAATAGTTTTTAATGAAGATTTAAATTATTCTTCTTTCACACATAAAACTATACCTTGAAGTTTCAATGTTTTAAATTTATTTATTATGAGTGTTTTATTTTTTTAATGTTTCTTAATTAATTTTTAATACTAACAAACTTTTTCATAGTTTCTTTATAGTATTTAATGTAGTATTATTAGATTTTAGATCTTTATTGCATATCTAAATTTATATGAAAAATATTTCAAAATTATAATTTAAATTTTATAGTAGGAAATGATGAAATTTTTATGGAATTTAATTTGATCAATTATTATAGAGATATTTTGATATTTTTAATGATGAACTAATATTGATTTGAATTGTTCTTTAGAATTTTAATTTCAAGGATTATTTTGGAATGATATCTTTATTTCTCTCTCTCTATGATAATTTTAAATCTACATTTGAATTATTTGTCTGATTACTTGTTTTTTTAATGTCTTATTTAAAGGGGATTGAGACTCATTCAAAGGGGGGTGAGAGATACTACTAGAATGATACAACATTCCTTCGATGTGAACTTCCAAACTTTCATTGTGTTGTGTGATTCTAGGAACATCCAAATTTAAAAGAGATTCTATGCAAACAAAGTTTCGTCTTTTTAAAAAACTCTCAAGGGGGACGAAATCTTCTTCGACTGAAATTAATACCTTGAATAAATTTAATAATTTATTATATTGGATCCAATAGTTATGATTAATTAGTATTAATCGACTTATTCTACATGGTTCTATCTAAGTCTGTATGAATTATTTTTATCTTTTAAAACGTACATACATTATTTATGTTATGATTTTCCCAAAAAAACAATTTTATCTCCTAGGTTGTGAATCCCAGATTCTAAAGCTGGGATATTTGGGTTACAAATCCAAAATTCTAAATTCAATATATATTATACCTTATTTAAAAATTAAATTATGTAATGGGTTGTGACTCCCCCCATTAAAATATTGGCATCTATATCAGTTATACCTCCACTAGATAAGGTAATTCATAATTAGGTTATGATTCTCCTTTAAAATTCATGTTCATAATATATAATGAATTTCATAAAAATTAGAGAGGTGTAACAGTAGATGTAGGTTTAACTAGAACTAAACCACTTTAAAATTTCATATGCTCTATATTTATTTTCAAAGGCTTTTTATTATTTCATGTGCATGATAATTAACTAAGAGATTTATTTTGACTCTGTAAATTTTTTAAACTAGTCTATTTACCCTATCAAGACATTTGTCCTTCTTAATTAGACCAAATAGTGGAGTGTACCCTTAGAAACCTACATGCTTATGAAATCTATGTTTCACTTAAAAATATTTATTATGTCAATTTGTGGTGGTTTATAGATAAGAAATTATATCCTCCTAGTGATTATAGATAATTTTCCAGGGAATTCTGATTGAGGGCTATAATCATAAAACTACATGGGAGGAAACCCATGGTCTAATCAAACATTGATTTTTTTTCTTTTAAATAAAAATCCCTCATCCCTGTTTCTTTGAAACCTCACCTTCTCATCCCTTATCACTTTATCATTGAGTAGAATTTAGAAATATATATTCCACTACACCAATTCTATTACCATAATCCTTGATCTTTTTATAATTACATTTCATACATAAAAATTTTAATCTAAAATATATTTATTATTTTTAATTAAAATTGATAATTCTTGCAAGTTATTATTATTTTATATATTTTATAAGGATATAATAAAATTTTGAATTCAAGAAAAATAGGCCAAGATGACCCTGATTCGTGTTATGAAATTATAATTCACATTTTTGAGATGTTTGGGATATGATTTCAATGTTTAAAGAGGGGGATGGAGGAAAAATGAATGAAATGGGAACAAAATACCAAGCTTCATGGAATGAAACCAATTCACATCATGAAAAGGCATGATATACATTCTTAGAAATAGGCCATGAAATCCATCATTAGAGGTGATACCTAAATTTTTATGACGTGACACGTCATAGAATGAGAATTTCCCAACATATACAAAAATGAATAAAATTCTATAGAGACCCAAGCCATAATGCCCAGTAACAACCATATTTTACCTAAGTAGGTTCAATAGATGATTTTATGATACATTATGTATCTAAAACTATAAATAAAAGTCTAGGGGAGATATTTTGACATTGTATTAAGATCAGAGATCTGGGGGGAGATGTTACACACAACAGAGTCCTCCACCGAGACTTCTCCACCATTTTATTTTAGAATTTTAATTTAATTATTTTTATTTGTACCCTTAAGGATATCACGAGGATGTGATTTAATTTCATTCCATGTAATTTAAATAAATGGTAATTGTTGTGATAAATATTTTTTTTAATAAATAATTTATTTTTCTATTTCCACATTCAACAAATTTCTAATATTATTCCTCTCTCATTCTTAACACATGACCATTGTATTTTTGGTGGGTGATGGAGTGATTTTAAATGCTTAAACATGAGTGAATTACCCACCATGGATATTGGGTTAATTTCATTTATTTTTTGAATTATTTTTTGGGTTACCTATCATTTTATTTTTTGATGTATCATCACCATTGGGAAAAATAACTATCTAGAGATAGAGAGTGTCTACTCAGACTAAATGATTTACTTTGAATCAATTCCAATTTCCATTTAATTATATATTTATTATTTAATATTTTATTACTCTATGAACCTTGATTTGAAAATTACTCATCACCCTCGTTCTTATTATCCTATCTCATTATTCAAAATCCATACTCAATATCTTATAATTTAATTTTATACAAAATCATTATCCAATTTTAAGTATTTAATGTTAAAATTAATTTGATTCCATAAACTTATCTATATGGGATCAACTTCAGGACTTGAAAATCCTATAATAATTAATTGTAGATATAGTTACTGTGTTTTTTTCTTAATAAATTTATAAATTCAATATCTCTGGGGGAATTAATGACACCCTATGGGAAACCAAAATTTTAGAATCATTGTTAGTGACATGTATAGATATTATTTTTTAATAATTTAAATAATGTTTTTTCTTTACTATTTATGTTTCTTAATTTTTAATTAAGGTTTTTATTTTTTTAATTTACTTATTTTATGAACTAGGGTATTTTCAGTTGTCATGGTTAGGAACCAATGTGTCTTGACTATGAAAGACATACTCACCACACTTTTAAGGGATCTAAGAAAGTAGGTTAATGATCTTAGAAATATGAATAGTTGAGAAGAAAATCACCTAAAATCATACATGATCATGGAATAATCATCACCCCACAACCCGGAACAAATATTTGAAGCTGCGTTTCAAGATTATAAATGCATGTAAAGAAAATATGAGGTAAGTTATAAAGATGAATTTATTTCTTAAAATGAAACCCTCATCACTATAGGTTTGAAGAAGGAAGAAGAAGCAGGTGGAGGAGGAACCACAACTGTAAAATTTTTACATGGATTCTTTGAAAATATGGGATCACAATTAGAGGAACCAAAAGAAGAAGATAAGGTGGGTGAATTTATAACATAATTGAAGAAGTCATGTTAGCTGCATTTATAACAGAATCTCTTGAAGATTTATGAGCATTGGAAGAATTAGAAGATCCAACTATACTCTTCCCTAACTATGAACAAAATAAAGTAGTATAAGTAGAAAAGGAGTGACTAGTTGTAGAACCCAAAGTGGTCATTATAGAAATTCCATAACCACATCTAGTAATTAAATAAGAAGATTGGAACCAAGTATGGATAAGTGATGAACTTTTCTCCATTTCATTTAAACTATACAAACATTGATCACCTCCTCCGCATTTCACACCAACCACAATAAGGATGGGGAGAGATAAGACAAATGTTCAATAAAGTCATAACTGGATCAATATGAGATGGTTAGATTTGTATCACACTCCAATCAATTAACCCAAGTTGGGATGAGTTAGATGACCATAAAAAGAACAAATTCTAAGAGTTAAACCATTTTTTTATGGTATTTTAGGACTTTAAATTTCTTACATTCATGGAATTAATTTTATATGAGGGTTTTAGTCTCAATTCCCCTTATTCCATTTTATTGTTAATGAATGGACCTTATGTTGAAGATTTATTTAATTTTTTATATCCTCATTGAAGGCATAATGAAATAAAATCAACAATAATAATAATAATAATAATTATTTTAAAAATCCACAATCATTATCACACCACACAACGGCGGAGTATGAGTTTTATTTTAATATTTTTTATACATCCCTATAATTATGCTTACAAATATAAAAAATATATTAATAAAAATTCATGTCCCGCACTTAAATTTTTATCTTTAATGATCATTGAACTAGAAAAACACTACTTTTGGATAAATATCTTGCCATGATTTTTTATTTTTTTTCTAAAAAAATAAAATTATTAAAATTTGGGAAAGAATTAGTAAAGATAAATATACAGTTTTTAATTCGATTAATCATAATTTGAAAGAATATTTAATTTTTTAAATAATTTTTTTTGTATTTTTCCATTCCTTGAATATATGATATTTGTGTTAATTAATTTTATTTTTATTATTAATTTCCTTATATAATTTTCCCAACTATAGGTTCTCATTATCATTAAATTTTCAAAACCTAATTTCTCTTATCCTTTACTAGAGTAAATTTCTTAAGTGAAACATGAGAATATTTACTTTTAGAACTTTATTTACATCATTTTGAAGATATGATCATAAAAAATCACATATAATATGTTTGAGTAATATTTTTATTACCTTGTATCCTAAGACCCACCTTTACATTAATCCTTTGTAAACCCGTAGAATCTGGGAACAACATTGTTATGGAAGGGCTGATTTAAAATCCAATTTTATCCTTTCCTACCCTACCTTAAAATATTTTCATGATTTTAAAAAATGAGTGTTGGGGGGGATAGATATATGGTGGAATAGATGTCAATTTTAAATGGATTGGTGTGGGAGAATTTCTATAGGATATTTGAAAGGTTCACAATTTATCATTTATTGTAACTTATTGCACATCCTCTTAAAAATATTCAAAAAATGGGTTGTTTTTAGAGGGTAAAAGTATTTATTTATTTAACCAATGATTTTTACCATTTTTGGTTGGGTGGTGGATGTAAGACTCGTCCAGACTCAGCTTTCAAAAAAAAATCAATATATATATATAATATAAGGGTGTGTCATTCATTGATATTCATTGCATCATTAGCCTACATTGAGATTTTGGGGAAAAGGGAAAATGGTATTTAAAAGGTATTGTTTTTATTTTCTCCTTTATTGATTATCATGAAAAGTAATTTATAGTTTAATCTCCTTTTGATCTTTATTATTTTTCACATTTACTAAAGTACCCTTAATCCTCAGATTCATTCAAACCTAATAGTGAATCCCTCATGATTACATGTGATTTTTTTCACTATAGTGTAAAAAATGTTTATTCATTGTAAGAATATGGTAAGGATCATGATTCATGGTATGATAAGAATTCTATTTACATTTGTACCTTGACGATGAATGGAAAAAATTATGCTGAGGTATATTACAAGTGGCATTCACATTGAAAATAAATTAGAAAAAATAAATAGAAGAATGAGGAGGTGAACTTAATTAAAAATATAATAAGTAAAATTCATGGTTGACTTATTTCATTGAAAATTTAGGAGTTTATGAAAATTTTTAATTTCATGATTGAATATCTAACTCCCCATTTAATCAATTAATTTTATTGACATTAAATTAAAATTTTGATAGAATTGTCACCCTCTTTAATTTTTTTAGATTTCATTCTTGATGATAATAATGAGTTTAAGTGTAGAGGGATTTTATAATTAAATTTCATGCATATAAATTTTAATATAAAATATAAATATTTTTGTAATTAAAAATGATTATTCTTGTTAGTTTTTATTATTTTATTTATTTCTGGAGGATATAATGAATTTTTAATTTCAAGGAAAAAGAGTCCAAGATAACCTTGATTCATGTCATGAAATGATAATTCAAATTATGAGATGTTTGGGACATGATATTAATGCTTGAAGAGTAGACTGTTGGTTAAAATGAATGAAATGGGAGCAAAATACCAAGCTTCATGGTATGAAACCAATTCACGACATGAAACAAATGAATTTCACTCCCAAGAATATATTGAGAATACAGACTATGAAATCCATCATTATAGGTGAAGCCTGAATTATCACAACATGACACCATGTTTCACACCATGTCACTTTCCCAAAAAACACAGAAATGCGTGAAATTCTATGGGAACTCATGCCTTAATGCTCAGTAACTACCGGATTTGACCTGTATAGGTTCAAAGAATGATTTTATAACCCAAGGGTGCCTCTACCCCTATAAATACAAGTCTAGGGGGGATATTTAAAATTTTTATTAGAGACGAGAGCTCCATGGTGATGTGTTACACACAGCATAGTCCTCCATCAGTCCTTCTCCACCATTTCCTTTTAGCATTTTAATTTCATTATTTTTCTTCACTCTCTCATAGATATCTTGAGTGGGTGATTTTCATTCATGCTATATAATTTCAATAAAGGGGAATTTTTTAAATTTATATTTTTTTGAATAATTAATTTATTTTTGGGTTTCCACATTCAAAAATTTTCTAATATCTCTTACTCTCTCATTTGTAATGCATCAACATTATATTATCAATGGGTGAGGGAGTTATTTTAAATTATTATACTAGAGTGTCATTTCCAACAAAACCACTAGGTTAATTTCATTTAATTTTTAAAAAGATTTCATATTACCTATATTTTTATTTTTCAAAGTATTATGACCCTTGGGAAAATGATAGTCTTGATATGGAGAGTGTCTACTTAGACTAATGGATTCACATAGACTCGATTCCGACATCCATTTATTTATTTTTTATTAATTAATATTTTATTACTTCATGAACCTATATTTTCAAATTAATTGAAACCTATGCCTTTATTATCTTCTCCATCATTCTAAAAAATCAAAACTTGATAGGTTAGAATTTATTTTTATATAAAATAATTAATTCGTTTCAAGTCATAATTGTTAAAAATAATTTAATTATCAAAACATGTCTACCTAGGATTGAAATCATGACTAGAAAATACTATACTAATTAATTATAGATTTAGTGATTTTCATTTCATGTTCTTAATAAATTTATGGATTTGGTATCCCAGTGGTAATCAACGATGCCCTATGGCATAATTTGTTTTAACATTGTTCTCAGGGACATGTATGGAATTTTTTTCATGTTTTTTAAAAAATATTTTTCCTTGTATTGTTTCTTTCCTAATTTTTAAAAAATGGTTTTAATTTTTTTTATGAACTTGTGTGTTTTTGTTTTCAATAGTAGGGATACAATTTTCATTCATTATGAAATATATAGTCACCTTCCTTTTGAGTGGTCTTACATAACAGGTCGATGACTTAGATGAATAATAAAGTAAAAAATCACTCGAAACTAAATCTGATCATAGAAGAAGCATCACCCCATGACCTAGAACCAAAATTCAAAGAGGTGTGTGAAGAGAATAAATACATGGACATAAAAGATAGGGTAATTTCTGAAGATGAATTTATTTTTTCAAATTATACCCTCTCCATTATAGGTTCAAATAATAAATAAGAATAAAAGGAACCTTGGTTGATGAATTTTTATATGGATTCAATGAAAAGTTTGGATCACAGTCAGATGAACTAGAGGAAGAATATATGGTGACTATGTTTATAAGAAAATTTCTTGAATATTTAAGAGCACTAAAATAAGAATAACTCAATAAAATTTTCACTTACTATATAGAAGAACAAAAAGAATCAACATAAAAATATAAAGAGGATCTAGTTGTAGAACATAAATAGGTCATTGTAGAAATTTTACGAATAAAACTATTAATTAAAGAAGTATAATGGCACCAATTTTGTACATATGTTGAATTATTCTCCCTTTCATTCAAACTATCTAGACTTTGGTCATCCCCTCCACATTCTACGCCAAACAAAACAAAGCGGGGGAAAGATAAGATTAATTTAAAAAAAATTAAAACCTTGATCAACATGAGATAGTTACCATTATTCCACACTCCAATAAACTAATATAAGTAAGGTTTTTCTAAATGTCCACAAAAAATTGTCACATGAGCCTCAAACTAGTTTTTGAGGACTAAAAAAGTGAATCCAAGAGACCTGAGATCAAATCATGGTGGAGAAATATTTCCAGGGGTACTATAGTAGTACTATAGTAGGACTGTAGTAGTACTTTAGTAGGAACTATTTGTGGGTACTATATTAGATATTGTTTGGTACTGTAATAGCCGAAACTATTCATCCATCTGGGCCTTTGGACCACTGGCTTGGTCCATGGGTCCAGAAAGGCATTCAAACCACCCAAGGCCTTCGGGCTAGTTGTATCTCAAGGCCTTAGGGCCAACTAAATTCATTCACACCACCCTTAGTCCATCGGGACACATGAAAAATAAAGAATCAACCATTCTGATTACAAGGGAAAAGGCTCCGGATGAGGATTAAGAGCAGGCGCATCCACCAGAGCAGAGCTAACTAGAATTGGAAGATTAAGGGGGTGGGAATTTCCATATATACCAAGACTATGAAACTCTTCATAGGATAGCTATCCTAATAGCCTTACAAAGGTGGAGTTCTTATATCATGACATTTACTAGGAAGGGGCATTTTATAGTTGTCTTGTATGGGTGATTTCCTCTAAGAATCATGGATCATGTAATTTTCACATAATCCTTAGATCTTTGTAAGGGTTACCCCTCACAATTGAGAGGGGGATTATGAAAAATTAATAAAAAGTGTAGGCCTTCAGACCATTCAGGCGAAAAAAAAGATAAAATTTTAAGATGCAATCCAAGATTTTATTGTATTTTATGACTTTAAATTTCTACATTTATCAAAATTAATTTTATCTTATATTTTATGTTTTAATTCCTTTTATTATTTTTGAGAGTTAATGAATATACCTTGCATAGATGATCTATTTGAATTTTTTTAGTCCTAATTGAATTTACAAGGTGAAAAAATGTATAATAATAATAATAAATTAAAAAAATGTAAGCAGGAGCACGCCATGTAACATAAGTTTATGAGTTTTATTTTAGTACTTTTTCTACACCCCTCCAATTCTACTTAACAAAAGATAAAAAAAATACATGATTAAAAATGACTCCCTCATGCTTAAATTTTTTCTTTAATCATCGGTCAAGAAGACAAATACTACATTATGATAAAAATTATTCCATCATTTTAAATATTATTATCAATTAATTAAATGATAATAATTGGGTAAATAATTAGTAAAAATTACTCGGTTAAGGATATAAATACATGATTGAATCCATTATTTCAAAAAATCACATTTAATATGATTGACGCATTTTTTTATTCTTTATCCTAATATTTTCCTATACGTTAATATTTCATAAAACCATAGAATCCATGAACAGTATTGTTAGGGAAGATCCAAATTATAAGAAAATTTTATTCTTTCCTACCCTACCCTAAAATATTTTTCATGGTTTTCAAAAATGAGTATGGGGGTAATTATGAAATTGTGGAAGGGATTTTCATTTTAAATGGATAATTAGGGAGGATTTATATTGGATATTTATAATGATCCTTATATATCATTTATTTAAATTTATTTTACACACTCTTAAATAAATATTCGAAAAAGGGTTGTATTTCAGAGGGTTATGAATTCCCATTTACTTGACCAATGATTTTTATCATTCGGGGTTTGGTGGTGGATGTGAGACTTGTCCGAACTCAACATTCAAAAAATTTAAAAAAATTTAAAAAATTAAAAAAGAATATATATATATATAAAAGTGTTTTTCATTCATTGATATTCAATAATTCATGATCCTACTTTTATTTTTTGGGGAAAAGGGAAAATATCATTTGAAAGGGATAATTTTTCATTATTCATTTATTGATTATCATGAAAATTACTATAGATTTTAACTAACATTTGAGATTTATTATTTTACATCATTTACCAAACCACCCTCAACCCTCAGAGTCATTTTAACATAATGGTGAATCCATTATGATTACTTATAATTTTTGTCCCTATGGGTGTAGAAATTAGATGCATTATAAGCCTATGGTAAGGAGCATGATTCTAAGTATGAAAAAATTTACATTTTCATTTATAATTTGAAGATGAGTGAAAAAAAATTAATGTGAGGTAAATTGAAAGTTGAATGAACATTGAAAATAAATTTAAAAATATAAATGGAATACTGAAAATTAATGATTAATTCAAAATATAAAAATTAAAATTCAAGGTTTACTTGTTTCTTTGAAAATTGAGGAGTTGATGTAACTTTTCCATGTGATGCTTGAATATTTAATTCCCCATTTAATTAATTGATTTAATTGAACTTAAATTTAAAATATGGTAGAATGGTCATCCTTTTTAATTTGTTTACATTTAATTATTGAGTAGAAACATGAGTTTATGGGTGGAGTGATTTGATAATTACATTTCACATATAGAAATTTTAATATAAAATATAATTATTTTGTAATAAAATTGATAATTCATTCCATTTTTATTGTTTTATTTATTTGGAAAGGATACAATGAAAATTTTAATTTATGAAAAAGAGGCTAAGGTGACTTTTATTCACACCATGAAAAGATAATTCATGTTGTGAGATATTTGGTACATGATTTAAAGGATTTAAGAGCCGACGAGAGGTAAAAATGGATGAAGTGGGAGATAAATACCAAGATTCATGAAGTGACACCAATTAATCTCATGATAATATATGATGGTCACACCTAGGAATCGGCTATGAATTTAGGCAATTAAATATAGAATTAGAGGTGAAGACTGAATTATCATAGTGTGAAACCATGTGTGATGCCATGACGCTTGCCCAACAGATACTGAAATGCATGAAATTATATAGGGACTCGTGCCTTTTGACTGGTAACTTCTGGATTTGACCCAGGTAGGTTCAATGGATTATTTTATGACTCAAGGTTTCCTTCACACCTATAAATACAATTCTTGGGAGAGATCTTAGGATATTGTATTAGAAACCATATCTCTGGAGTGAATTTCTGAATAGAGAAGATTCCTCCAAAAATCCTTCTCCACCATTTCTTTTTAGAATTTTAATTTCATTAATTCTCTTTTCCCTCTCGTGGATAACATGAAGGGATTATTTTATTTCATTCCATGTAATTTAAATTAAGGGGAATTGTTGTAAAAAATAATTTTTAATAAATAATTTTTTTTATCGTATTCACATTTAGTAAATTTCTAATATCTATTCCTCTATCATTGTTTATGAATGACCATTGTATTATTAGTGGGTTAAGGAGTGATTTTATATTATTAAAATAGAGTGACATTTCCACCATGACCATTGGGTTAATTTAATTTTACATTTAAAATGGTTTTAGGTTACACATCTTCTGTTTGTAGGTCTATTGGATTAAGAAAAATTAGAGCCTTGATGCACTCAAATTCTATGGTTTTATTTTTAGAGAGGATTTCATTACATGTGATTGATTTACTATTTGAGAGAATATGATGGATGAGTTTAATGGTTGAGTATTTTTACTATAATCTCAAGTTTCTACAAATGGAGAAGAACCCAACACCAGTTGAAACCAAGATCAATCATCAAGAAGGAAGTTATTGGTTATCCAATTCACTAGTTAATTATGGAAATAGTCAAAATAATTTCTCAATAGGGAGTCATCAACCAAGAAGTAAGTATGGGGGAGGTGATAAATGGATCCTATCTAAGACCGTGATAGGTTCTTGATATAGTTTCTTACACTTGGATTGAGTGGGGATCCCTAAAAATTTAATTAATATGTTGTAGTTTAGTTAATTGAATTGAGTTAGAGTGGATGCATGCTCAACTAATGAAGGTTAAGTGATGGATAAAGGTTCCAAGTGATATTCAACTACCTGATTGGAAATTAATTCACTCTAGCTCAATTATCTAAGTATGAAAACCATAACTATCACATGTATTCTTTTAAGTATATGAAGAAAATGTTTCCAATAATATTAATAATAATAATATTGATGATAATGGATGAAGGGAAATTGAGTCCAGTTGGGGGGAAAGATAATTTATGGAAGTAACGTGCAATGTATTATGGGGGTGATTTTAGAAAAGTTAGTGGGCTGAGTTATTTAAAAATGTTTTTTTGAAAAAAAAATTAGGGAAAATGCTAACCAATTCTTCATATAGTGCATGGGATGAACTATTGAATAATAGGGTAAGAGTATAGTGGCATGAGACGGGCTTCAAGAAGAAAGAAATATAGTGATAGATGGGGGAGTGGAGATCCAAACTCAGTAGATAATAATACCTTATCCATATTATATTTTTATTTTAAGTTTCTTGTCTTGTACTTTTTATTTTTAATCATGTTCTATGACTAAACTCTTGAAGGTAATATAATTGTTTCAATTTCTTATTCATTCATTTTATTGTTTTCTTCCTTCTAAACTATAAGTCATTCTTCTTGGGTATATCTGTTTTGATCTAATTTTTTATTATTATTTCTTTATATGTCCATAGAAAAAAAATCATGATTGAGATTTTTTAGTCCATTTTACTCAGTTCTTCGAATCAAAATGTTGAATTTTGGAATTTTAAAAAATGAATATTTAAGATTAATGAAAGTTAATTTTTTGAATGATTCGCCATGTTTGAATGTTTTTTTGAACCAATTTTTAAGAGTTTCATTCATTTAATGATCTATTTCAATTAGAATTATCTCTTCATCATCCTTCCTCTATGTCACCTACCCATAACCCATTTTCTAACATATTTGACTTCTCAAACACACACTCCATTTCTCACTTTTCATTATTCATTTTAATTACACACACACATTCACTTTACATAACATATCTTACCTATTTTAGATAGTATAGGTTTAATAAATCCCTTTGACAATTCACCCACATTCTATTGGTTTTGAATCTTCTTTGTCATTATAATAGTGTGGTGTGAATCGAAAAATAAATAATTTTTTCAGCACAATAACCTATCAGTAGGGAATATTTAAAATATTATTCTTTATTATTATTGAGAATGAAAATTTAGCTCACTTATTGAGATTTAATAGGATTTATAGAGATGTTGTCACCCAAATTAAGATAACATTCATCTGAAGAGTGCGAGGACTAATCAATCCTAGTTGATATCATATGAATAGAGGAGAAGTATCCAAATCCCTATGTCCCTTTTTTGTGGTACATCACCAGCAAATAAAAATTCCATATTTATGTAGGATTTATTTTAGTAAAGCCTACATTTGGATAAATACAATGGGAGGAAAGATTAATATGCATGGATTTCAGAGAGAATCCCTCTTTAATTTATAGAGGTAGATCAATTAAGTAAATTTCTTGTCTTTCATCAGAAAATAATGTGGTATATAAATCTATTCCTTTAGTTGGTAGAATCATTTGATTTTCCAATCAAAATTATCAATTTAATTCAGTTGATAGGATGTAAAAAATTTCCCTCCATACCAATCTATGAATTAATTGGATTAGCTTCCAACCCATTAGGGGGAGAAGTTTTTTTTCATGTCACTCATCAAGGGTTTCTTCCTCTCCCTTTTTTAATAGATTGCTTTGATGTATCAATACTTATGGGAATCAATGGGGTATTTTTCATCATAATGAACTCTAACTTGTGTATTTTTAGAATATTTTAGGTATTGGTGGTATGAAGAGTTAATTGTTACACACATTTGATGCCAAGACCATCCTAATAAAGTATTAGAATTTGAATCCTATTTGATCACTATGAACTCAGAACCAGACACAGTGTAACTAAATTGAGTTTTTAACATGATTTTTCTATGTGTTTTATTCTCAATTTTTTCATATCCTTGAATAGTTAGATCAAAAGGGTCTATATTGGACTCCTTATACCCTAGATGTTGAAGATTATAATCTGGAATAAGAATGATTATAGGGACATTATCCAATAATTCTTGATGGATAATGGAATCATAAAGCTTAAAAATATATATTGTGGTCTAATGTTTCCTTTTATTATATCTTCTTTATCTTGTTCCATGAAGGAAATGATCACATGACATTTATTTTGATAATGTTTGACTTGATAGATATTAGTACTAGACACTTTAGTATTGATCTCTTTGGTGGTTGAAAAGGCCTAAATGTGGTCCTATTTGAGTTCCCTCAAGATATAAATGTTATACATGATCAATATAACGACCCATACTTTACATACAATGTTAATAATTAAAAATTTAAGCACACTTATTACAACATATGACAAAACCACAAAGGACCGTATAGGTATAGTGTCTTTAGAAACTGGGAAACATAAACAACTGGTTCATAAATCTTCTACAGTGTCTCCCATTTATTTCATCATATCTAGGGTCCCTTTTAGAATATTCTACTTAATATCCATCTTCTTGACCTGGGGAAAAGAAAACATAAAAGGGTGAGCTCAAATGCTCAGTAAGGGCAAATAAAGGAAATAAAAATCATATCATATCTTTTTGAAAATCATAACCTGCAAAAGAGATCATAATATCTTAACATGGAACAAATCATAGAAGTGAAAATGAGATCCCCATAATCATAACATGAAACTTGAAACTTTGTGTCATGCACACATAATCATGGAAAATCATTTCTTGTTAGTCATGACTCATTGCCAAGAATATCTTAGTTGACAAAGTCCCATTCTGAACTGAGTCACCCTCGTTCCAGTCCTGTTTCACTGAACCGGTATAACCTACCGTTCCAGCCATGTCTATCTCATGAGATATAAAATCTTTACCCAATGCATTGGAGGGAGATATAGGTCCCACCCATCTTATAATGAATCCTTTCTTATGTGTGCCACATAATCATAAACCATACATCATAGTGTAACCCATGTAATAAAAATTGAATTCTTAAACAACATGACATCATAAAACAATTCATATAAGATAAAGGAATTCATAAAAATATTTCCATAACAACATAATCAAATCCATGTAATAATAGGGATAAAAACAGAACCCTTTTATTATCTTAGATGGAAAATAATTTTGATAAAATACTTGAACTCCATTCTTGAGGAAAATATCATTTCTACTTCAAAAAAATTCTTCCTTTTATAACATGTCATACGAATTTAAAATAAAAGAAGTTGATTAAAAATAAACTTGAAAACTTGTAAATGAAGCTTCTTGGAAATAATTTTTAAAAAATCCATTCATGTCGTATAAGTTAAAAAAACATTCTTCATACTTTTGTCGGAAAAGTCAAAAAGTACCTCGTACGAAAAACGACAAAAGATTCCTTTCATATCCTTTACTAAAAATTCACCAAAGGGTAAAATTGGATTTAAAAAATTGTAGGTGGATGGAAATAATATTACATATTGAGGAAACATGGATGTGGATGATAAAATACACCCCAGTAAATGCCAAAGTATAAACAATCTCGGATAAAAATGAGATTGTGATATTTCCCTTACCTTAGGTCCGATTTGCTTTGTACGTGTCTGAAGCTCCTGTATAATGGTTTAAATAATGTTATTGACTTATTCCAGAATCATACATTTTGATATGATATCATATATGGTCATATTCTTAGCTTCTTGTTAGTAATATTTCATTGTTACTTGTTACTCGGGTCTTTATTGCCTTTTGTTCTTATGCGTGTTTTGCCGAATAAATTCTTATTCTTCTTTTAAGGTTATAGATAACTTATATCCAGAATGGTATTAGTTTAACATATATCATATTTATTAATTCAATTCATTTATATAATTACTATGTAATGATGATAATGTAGAACGAGTCACTTCACATCGTGGAGACGGTATTCCGTACGTACGCACGAGTGATGATATCGTTCCTATGATCGTGGAATTGTATTGGAGTATATATATATTATTTCATTATCAATATTACTTTATAATAATCATAAATAGTTACTCATTACACCATTATACCCATCCTTGTAAGGTGGTGGTGGAAAATAGATTACACCACGTCGTGGAGACGGTATTCCGTACGTACGCACGCGCGGTGATTTCATTTTTCCGTAGGATGGATAGAAGGTGAATTAGGGTTGATTCATATTTATAATAACATATAAGTATGTAAGTAATACTGATGTTATTACTTTATCATGAAACAACTAAAGAAGAAGATGTTGAAGAAGAAAGAAATTGAAAAGATTGGTAATGGATATTACCTCTTCTTTGGAACGCTTCTTTGAATCCTCCACTTAGGGAACTAAGATTGGTCTTTGAAGAAGACCAGGAACTCTAGGATTATTCTAGGTAAGTGGAGAGGAGAAAATTTCAGGGGTTGGACGAGCTTGAGTGCTCAAATTGGTGTGAGGAGGTGGGGGAGGAGGTGCCCTTTTATAAGGGAGGAGAGGGGCACCTTAGGAATATCTCAAAATATTATTTTATATTAAAGTCAAAATCGGTTTATAATGGTTCCAAAGGGTCTTATTTAGAAGCTAAAGTAAGGATGGGTCGAAATCCTATCAACCAATAGGATTTAGACAAGTTTAGGGTATTATTTTAACCTTATCAATTAGATTTAACTCTAAGTTAAATAATTTAACTTTTACCGTGTCTTTTTGTTTTCTTTCACTATATGGTTAATACACTTACTATAACATGCCAAACGAACCCCAAATTGTTTATTATTAATATATATATCCTTATCTAAGTCATTTGGCCAAACCTTAGATTTTTAAGAATAAAATAAAAATTAATAATATAATATTTGATTTAAAAACTATTTTGTGTCAATTTTGACACTATTTGATATATGATTTTTGTGAAAGTCATAACAGAATTATATGTTCAAACCAAGTTGATTAAAGAAACACTAACATATCATATTAACCTAGAAAATTAGTGTAATTCATAAAAAGTCTCAAATTACATTTATTTGAGCATTTATAACATCAATTATGTTAACATTTCCTTAAAAGGGTAATTACTGCATCATCGTTGTGTCATAAGTAAATTAATTTATTTAAAGTCTAAAAATTATAAATAAACTATCATTATGTAGGAAATATTTTTATCTTTCTAATGAATATTTATAGTCGAATTTATCTTATGTATAACCCCATATTAAAAATTATTTACTTATTAAACTTTGATTTTAACTATTTTAACCCTTCTTTATATAAATTAATAATAAATGTCCTAATCTAATCCAAGTGGGGATAAATGGTCATATTATATTCCTAAGTTTGTTTTTGGTCTAATTAAACTTATCCAATAGAATTAGGACATGTGTCAGGGTAATAGTAACATCATATTTACCCTTAGTTACCCTATTTACTATTAACCGCGGTAAAAAGAGTAAAAAGTTACTATTCACCAAAAAATTATTTTTATCTCATTGAACCACATTTTACTTACTGATATCAACCGTGTCTGTCGGATTTTCGAAATTCCATTCACAGAAGCGGTAAAATTAAGTTTTATGCAAAAATTCAGTTTTTAACCTACCACTTAGTGGTTTCACTATTCATCAAAAATTGAAAGTTTTCAGAAAAATACCAAAATTTCACCCTAGGCTAATTTCGGTATTCCGAATCCAAAAATGAAGTCCATTTTGAAAAATAAAATTTATAAAATTTCAAAAATTGGTTATTACTATTCATAACGGCTAGTTTTAATAATATTTTAATAGCATATCGTTGTTTAGTGAAACTCGGTATTGCGTACGACGCACGCTATCGAGGAAGGTCGCGATTTCGTGTAAAGCAAGCCAAGAAAAGAATCCATTGATGATTTATATAACATAAAAGTCTCGGGTGTTACATTCTTCCCCCCTTAAAATGAATTTCGCCCTCGAAATTCGTCACTTTGTAACAAACAGATGAGGATACCTCTCCCTCATCATATCCTCAAGCTCCCGTGTAGCTTCTTCTAATTGGTGGTTCCTCCATAAAACTTTCACCAATCGAGTGGTCTTGTTTTGTAAGAATTTTTTGCTACGATCCAGAATCTCTATCGGCCGTTCTTCATAAGAAAAATATTTCTCCAGCGGTATAACTTCTGAGCTGAGTACATGTGAAGGATCAGGTATGTACTTTCTCAGGAGAGATACATGGAACACATCGTGAACATGAGAGAGATTCGGTGGAAGCGCTCATCGGTAAGCTACCTTCCCTACACGATCCAGTATTTCGAAAGGACCGATATATCTTGGGCTCAACTTCCCCTTCTTTCCAAATCTCATGAATCTCTTCCAGGGAGATATCTGTAAGAACACTTTATCGCCCACTTCAACCTCTAGGTCTTTTCTTCGGCTGTCGGCATAACTTTTCTGTCGACTCTGAGCTGCTCTTATGTGTTGTTGAATAGATCTGACATTTTCTGCCATTTCATCAACGAGATCAGGTCCTAATAGATTTCTTTCCCCAACTTCATCCCAGCAAGTTGGAGTCCTGCATTTCTATCTATAGAGAGCTTTATAAGGAGCCATCTGAATACTGGAGTGAAAGCTATTATTATAAGAAAATTCCACCAAAGGTAGGTGTTGATCCCAACCTCCTTTGAAATCCATAGAGCAAGCTCTCAACATATCTTCTAGGGTTTGAATTGTTCTCTCAGACTGACCGTCTGTCTGGGGATGATAAGCAGTGCTGAAACTCAACTCTCTATCCAGAGTATGCTGAAGACTTCGCCAAAACTTCGAGGTAAATCTCGGATCCCGATCAGATATAATAGAAAGTGGTAATCCATGCAATCTTACCACTTCCTTTACATATATCCTGGAAAGCTGATCTAGAGAGAAATCCTCTCTAATAGCTATGAAGTGTGCAGACTTTGTAAGACGATCAACTATGACCCAAATAGCATTATTTCCTTTGGATGTTTTAGGAAGTCCTGTGACAAAGTCCATAGTGATGTTTTCCCATTTCCATTCGGGTATGGGTAATGGTTGTAACATCCCATTGGACTTTTGTCTCTCAGCTTCAACTTGTTGACAAACCAAGCATCGAGAGACATATTCAGCAACATCTCTTTTCATGCCATCCCACAAAAAGTACTCTTTTAGGTCCCTATACATCTTCGTGCTTCCAGGATGAATAGAGAATGAAGAACTATGAGCCTCATCCAGCAGATCCTTCTTTAATTCGGGGATGAGAGGAACACAAACCCGATTCCTGAACTTTATTATCCCATCACAATGAAGGTTGAATTCAGGAACATTTCTCACCTTCTTTTGTAACTCGACATCTTCTTTCTGTGCCTCTTTAATCTTCACATGTATAGATGGTTGAACATTCATCTGAGAAAGATAAGATTTTTCCCCTTCCATTATAATTCCAAGATCCATCCTTTGTAAATCCATAAATATTGGATCTTTTTTGATCCTCATCATGGATAAACTAGCAAGGACTTGTCGACTTAATACATCTGCCACCTTGTTTTCTTTCCCAGGGTGGTAATGGATTGAGCAGTCGTAATCCTTAATCAGCTCCAACCATCTTCTTTGACGCATATTCAACTCATTTTGTGTGAAAATATACTTTAAACTTTTATGATCAGTATAAATATCACACCTTTCACCATAAGGGTAATGCCTCCAAATCTTTAATGCAAAGATTACTGCAGCTAACTCCAAATCATGAGTTGGGTAATTTTTCTAATGGATTTTCAACTGTCGTGAGGCATAAGCTATCACCATATCATTTTGCATAAGAACACACCCCAATCCCTTCTTGGATGCATCACTGTAGATCAAAAACCGTTCTCCACTACAAGGCAGTGTGAGCACAGGTGCACTGGATAACCTTCTTTTCAACTCCTTGAAATTCTCTTCACATTCCTCTGTCCAAACAAACTTAACTCCTTTCCGAGTCAACTTGGTGAGTGGATTAGATAATCGTGAAAAATCTTTTACAAAACGTCGATAATATCCATCCAAACGAAGAAAACTTCGGATCTCAGTTACTGTTGTTGGTCTCGACCATCTTTCGATAACCTCTGTTTTTGCTGGATCCACAGATATCCCCTCTTTTGAGATTATGTGACCCAAAAATGAAACTTTTTGAAGCCAAAATTCACACTTGGTAAATTTGGCATAAAGCTTCTCCTTTCTCGGGGTCTTCAATATAATTCTCAAGTGATCTTCATGCTCTTCCTTGCTCTTTGAATAGTCAAGAATATCATCTATAAAGACTACCAAAAATTGATCAAGATAGTCTCTAAAGACTCTATTCATTATATCCATGAAGATAGCAGGGGCATTAGTAAGACCAAATGGCATCACTATAAATTCATAGTGTCCATACCTTGTACGGAAAGCCGTCTTTGGTATATCCTCCCTTTTGACCCTTAATTGATGATACCCTGAACGAAGATCAATCTTGGAAAAGTATTGAGCTCCGCTTAGTTGGTCAAATAAGTCATCAATGCGTGGGAGAGGATATTTGTTCTTGATATTGATCTTGTTAAGTTCTCGATAATCAATGCAGAGTCTCATTGATCCATCTTTCTTCTTAACAAATAGAACAGGTTCTCCCCAAGGTGACGCACTAGGGCATATGAATCCTTTATCAAGATTCTCTTGGAGTTGCTTCTTCAATTCCTACAACTCAATTGGGGCCATTCTATAAGGTTTCTTTGAAATAGGAAAAGCACCCGGTACGAGTTCTATTGAAAACTCAACTTCACGATTTGGTGGAAGACCTGGTAATTCCTCTGGAAAGACATAATCAAACTCCCATACGATGGGCATATTCTTAATCGTAAGTTTCTCACCAACCATTTGAGATAAATAACCTTCATTTAGTGGAATCAAGACCCATAAGATGGAAGGAATTTTCACTGGAAGGTTATATTCATCCTTGCATCGATAGACAATCGTAGATTGATCTGGAATATGAAATGTGACTTCCCTTATTTGGCAATTGATATGAGATCCATGTAGAGAAAGCCAATCCATGCCAAGAATCACATTAAATTCCACTAAATGAAGGATCACAAGATTTGTAGGAGGCACTTTCCCACAAACTTCGATCGGAGAAGAATTATAAACTTTTGATGAGACTGTTGTGCCATTAGGTGTTGTCACAGCTAACTCAACATCTAATTGTTGAGATAATACGGTGATACCCTTAGAAAATTCTTCAGAAATAAAAGAGTGGGTGGATCCAGAATCAAATAAAACATTTGCTACTTTATAGTGGATGGTAAGTGTACCTTTCACTACTTCGTTATCGTACTCCACATCGCTGATAGAAATTGCATGTGACTTTCCTTTGTCTTTAGCCTTATGATTTTGTTCACGTCTACCATCATCATCAACCCTTGGATTTGGGCATTGATTGGCATAATGCCCCATCTCCTTGCACTTGAAACATTGAAGTGTAGTAGGATCATTCTGTGTATCCCTTCCTTTGTTTGCATCATTAGACATCTTCTATCCATTATCGCGGCATTAAAATTCCCGATGACCTTCATTTCCACATTTGAAACATTTACTTGTCCCTTTAAGACAACTCCTTCCATGTTTCTTTCCACACGTTGAGCATAAGGGAAATCTCATCTTCTTTTCAGTGTGCTCTTTAGATTTTCCTTTGAATTCCATCTTCCTCTTCTTATCAAACCCATGTGACTGATGGGTTACTCCAATCTCCATATCATCTTTGAGAGCACATCGAACGATTTCCTCATAGCTATTAAAGTCCCTTATGGCTAACACCCTTCAAAGACTTGGTTTTAAGCCACTAAAGAATCGATCGATCTTACTCCCAGGTTGGATAATAATACCAGAAGCGTACCTTTCAAGTCTTGTAAAAGTTTCTTCATAGGTACCAACAGATTCATCATCCCTTTGCTTCAGTTCAAGAAACTCTTTCTCCATCTTTGTTTGGAGAATACGAGGGAAGTACTTATTGAAAAATAAGTTCTTGAACCCGTCCCATTCCATAGACTCAATTTCATCCCTTTGCCTCGTATTCTTAATAAGATTCCACCATTGATCAGCATCTCCTTCCAAACGATACACTGCTAGGATGACTTTATCATGTTAAGAACATTGAAGAACTGAAAATATCTTTTCAGTAGTACTAATCCATTGTTCAGCAACTAATGGATCATTAGACCCAATGAAAGAAGGTGGACGCTGCCTCATGAAGGATTAAACAGAATGTTGCTCCTTCCTTTGCTCGTTTGGAAGTCCTGCGTGATTCATAGCTTGAGAAAGTTGTGTGAGCATGGCTACAAGATTTTTCCTTCCAGCTCCCATATCGTTTGGTTGCTCAGGGGGACAGTCATTGCATTGCCCATCGCATTACTCATTAACATGGTTCCTTCGGTTTCCAGCCATTGACTAAAACCAAGAAGAATAGTGTGAGCAACACTAATTATAATAGGAAAACTACATAATTCAAGAATAAAATTTTCACGCTTAAGGTATAATCCTATGTTATTCATGTCCATTTCTAAAACACTAAGATTGTGTTCTATGCTTAGACTTATCCTTAGGGTTCTTACTAAGGCTTTCACATCCTAGTTTCCAAAGGTTGACTATACCTTTCCTCTGAAACCAACTATAACGACCCATACTTTACATACAATGTTAATACTTAAAAATTGAAGCACACTTATTACAACATATGACAAAACAACAAAGGACCGTATAGGTATATTGTCTTTAAAAACTGGGAAACATAAACAACTGGTTCATAAATCTTCTACAGTGTCTCCCATTTATTTCATCATATCTAGGGTCCCTTTTAGCATATTCTACTTAATATCCATCTTCCTGACCTGGGGAAAATAAAACATAAAAGGGTGAGCTCAAATTCTCAGCAAAGGAAAATAAAGGAAATAAAAATCATATCATATCTTTTTGAAAATCATAACCTGCAAAAGAGATCATAATATCTTAACATGGAACAAATCATAGAAGTGAAAATGAGATCCCCATAATCATAACATGAAACTTGAAACTTTGTGGCATGCACACATAATCATGGAAAATCATTTCTTGTTAGTCATGACTCATTGCCAAGACTATCTTAGTGGACAAAGTCCCTTTCTGAACCGAGTCACCCTCATTCCAGTCCAGTTTCACTGAACCGGTATAACCTACCATTCCAGCCATGTCTATCTCATGAGATATAAAATCTTTACCCAATGCATTGGAGGGAGATATAGGTCCCACCCATCTTATAATGAATCCTTTCTTATGTGTGCCACATAATCATAAACCATACATCATAGTGTAACCCATGTAATAAAAATGGAATTCTTAAACAACATGACATCATAAAACAATTCATATAAGATAAAGGAATTCATAAAAATATTTCCATAACAACATAATCAAATCCATTTAATAATAGGGATAAAAACAGAACCCTTTTGTTATCTTAGATGGAAAATAATTTTGATAAAATACTTGAACTCCATTCTTGAGGAAAATATCATTTCTACTTCAAAAACATTCTTCCTTTTATAACATGTCATACGAATTTAAAATAAAAGAAGTTGATGAAAAATAAACTTGAAAACTTGTAAATGAAGCTTCTTGGAAATAATTTTTAAAAAATCCATTCATGCCGTATAAGTTAAAAAAACATTCTTCATACTTTTGTCGGAAAAGTCAAAAAGTACCTCGTACGAAAAACGACAAAAGATTCCTTTCATATCCTTTACTAAAAATTCACCGAAGGGTAAAATTGGATTTAAAAAATTGTAGGTGGATGGAAATAATATTACATATTGAGTAAACATGGATGTGGATGATAAAATACACCCCAGTAAATGCCAAAGTATAAACAATCTCGGATAAAAATGAGATTGTGATATTTCCCTTACCTTAGGTCCGATTTGCTTTGTACGTGTCCGAAGCTCCTGTATAATGGTTTAAATAATGTTATTGACTTATTCCAGAATCATACATTTTGATATGATATCATATATGGTCATATTCTTAGCTTCTTGTTAGTAATATTTCATTGTTACTTGTTACTCGGGTCTTTATTGCCTTTTGTTCTTATGCGTGTTTTGCCGAATAAATTCTTATTATTCTTTTAAGGTTATAGATAACTTATATCCAGAATGGTATTAGTTTAACATATATCATATTTATTAATTCAATTCATTTATATAATTACTATGTAATGGTGATAATGTAGAACGAGTCGCTTCACATCGTGGAGACGGTATTCCGTACGTACGCACGAGTGATGATATCGTTCCTATGATCGTGGAATTGTATTAGAGTATATATATATTATTTCATTATCAATATTACTTTATAATAATCATAAATATTTACTCATTACACCATTATACCCATCCTTGTAAGGTGGTGGTGGAAAATAGATTACACTACGTCGTGGAGACGGTATTCCGTAAGTACGCACGCGCGGTGATTTCATTTTTCAGTAGGATGGATAGAAGGTGAATTAGGGTTGATTGATATTTATAATAACATATAAGTATGTAAGTAATACTGATGTTATTACTTTATCATGAAACAACTAAAGAAGAAGAAGTTGAAGAAGAAAGAAATTGAAAAGATCGGTAATGGATATTACCTCTTCTTTGGAACGCTTCTTTGAATCCTCCACTTAGGGAACTAAGATTGGTCTTTGAAGAAGACCAGGAACTCTAGGATTATTCTAGGTAAGTGGAGAGGAGAAAATGGCAGGGTTTGGACGAGCTTGAGTGCTCAAATTGGTGTGAGGAGGTGGGGGAGGAGGTGCCCTTTTATAAGGGAGGAGAGGGGCACCTTAGGAATATCTCAAAATATTATTTTATATTAAAGTCAAAATCGGTTTATAATGGTTACAAAGGGTCTTATTTAGAAGCTAAAGTGGGGATGGGTCGAAATCCTATAAACCAATAGGATTTAGACAAGTTTAGGGTATTATTTTAACCTTATCAATTAGATTTAACTCTAAGTTAAATAATTTAACTTTTACCGTGTCTTTTTGTTTTCTTTCACTATATGGTTAATACACTTACTATAACATGCCAAACGAACCCCAAATTGTTTATTATTAATATATATATCCTTATCTAAGTCATTTGGCCAAACCTTAGATTTTTAAGAATAAAATAAAAATTAATAATATAATATTTGATTTAAAAACTATTTTGTGTCAATTTTGACACTATTTGATATATGATTTTTGTGAAAGTCATAACAGAATTATATGTTCAAAAAAAGTTGATTAAAGCAACACTAACATATCATAGTAACCTAGAAAATTAGTGTAATTCATAAAAAGTCTCAAATTACATTTATTTGAGCATTTATAACATCAATTATGTTAACATTTCCTTAAAAGGGTAATTACTGCATCATCGTTGTGTCATAAGTAAATTAATTTATTTAAAGTCTAAAAATTATAAATAAACTATAATTATGTAGGAAATATTTTTATCTTTCTAATGAATATTTATAGTCGAATTTATCTTATGTATAACCCCATATTAAAAATTATTTACTTATTAAACTTTGATTTTAACTATTTTAACCCTTCTTTATATAAATTAATAATAAAAGTCCTAATCTAATCCAAGTGGGGATAAATGGTCATATTATATTCCTAAGTTTGTTTTTGGTCGAATTAAACTTATCCAGTAGAATTAGGACATGTGTCAGGGTAATAGTAATATCATATTTACCCTTAGTTACCCTATTTACTATTAACAGCGGTAAAAAGAGTAAAAAGCTACTATTCACCAAAAAATTATTTTTATCTCATTGAACCACATTTTACTTACTGATATCAACTGTGTCTGTCGGATTTTCGAAATTCCATTCACAGAAGCGGTAAAATTATGTTTTATGCAAAAATTCAGTTTTTAACCTACCACTTAGTGGTTTCACTATTCATCAAAAATTGAAAGTTTTCAGAAAAATACCAAAATTTCACCCTAGGCTAATTTCGGTATTCCGAATCCAAAAATGAAGTCCATTTTGAAAAATAAAATTTATAAAATTTCAAAAAGTGGTTATTACTATTCATAATGGCTAGTTTTAATAATATTTTAATAGCATATCGTTGTTTAGTGAAACTCGGTATTGCGTACGACGCACGCTATCGAGGAAGGTCGCGATTTCGTGTAAAGCAAGCCAAGAAAAGATTCCATTGATGATTTATATGACATAAAAGTCCCGGGTGTTACATTCTTCCCCCCTTAAAATGAATTTCGCCCTCGAAATTCGTCACTTTGTAACAAACAGATGAGGATACCTCTCCCTCATCATATCCTCAAGCTCCCGTGTAGCTTCTTCTAATTGGTGGTTCCTCCATAAAACTTTCACCAATCGAGTGGTCTTGTTTTGTAAGAATTTTTTGCTACGATCCAGAATCTCTATCGGCCGTTCTTCATAAGAAAAATATTTCTCCAGCGGTAGAACTTCTGAGCTGAGTACATGTGAAGGATCAGGTATGTACTTTCTCAGGAGAGATACATGGAACACATCGTGAACATGAGAGAGATTCGGTGGAAGCGCCCATCGGTAAGCTACCTTCCCTACACGATCCAGTATTTCGAAAGGACCGATATATCTAGGGCTCAACTTCCCCTTCTTTCCAAATCTCATGAATCTCTTCCAGGGAGATATCTGTAAGAACACTTTATCGCCCACTTCAACCTCTAGGTCTTTTCTTCGGCTGTCGGCATAACTTTTCTGTCGACTCTGAGCTGCTCTTATGTGTTGTTGAATAGATCTGACATTTTCTGCCATTTCATCAACGAGATCAGGTCCTAATAGATTTCTTTCCCCAACTTCATCCCAGCAAGTTGGAGTCCTGCATTTCTTTCTATAGAGAGCTTCATAAGGATCCATCTGAATACTGGAGTGAAAGCTATTATTATAAGAAAATTCCACCAAAGGTAGGTGTTGATCCCAACCTCCTTTTAAATCCATAGAGCAAGCTCTCAACTTATCTTCTAGGGTTTGAATTGTTCTCTCAGACTGACTGTCTGTCTGGGGATGATAAGCAGTGCTGAAACTCAACTCTGTATCCAGAGTATGCTGAAGACTTCGCCAAAACTTCGAGGTAAATCTCGGATCCCGATCAGATATAATAGAAAGTGGTAATCCATGCAATCTTACCACTTCCTTTACATATATCCTGGAAAGCTGATCTAGAGAGAAATCCTCTCTAATAGCTATGAAGTGTGCAGACTTTGTAAGACGATCAACTATGACCCAAATAGCATTATTGCCTTTGGATGTTTTAGGAAGTCCTGTGACAAAGTCCATAGTGATGTTTTCCCATTTCCATTCGGGTATGGGTAATGGTTGTAACATCCCATTGGACTTTTGTCTCTCAGCTTTAACTTGTTGACAAACCAAGCATCGAGAGACATATTCAGCAACATCTCTTTTCATGCCATCCCACCAAAAGTACTCTTTTAGGTCCCTATACATCTTCGTGCTTCCAGGATGAATAGAGAATGAAGAACTATGAGCCTCATCCAGCAGATCCTTCTTTAATTCGGGGATGAGAGGAACACAAACCCGATTCCTGAACTTTATTATCCCATCACAATGAAGGTTGAATTCAGGAACATTTCTCACCTTCTTTTGTAACTTGACATCTTCTTTCTGTGCCTCTTTAATCTTCACATGTATAGATGGTTGAACATTCATTTGAGAAAGATAAGATTTTCCCCTTCCATTATAATTCCAAGATCCATCCTTTGTAAATCCATAAATATTGGATCTTTTGTGATCCTCATCATGGATAAACTAGCATGGTCTTTTCGACTTAATACATCTGCCACCTTGTTTTCTTTCCCAGGGTGGTAATGGATTGAGTAGTCGTAATCCTTAATCAGCTCCAACCATCTTCTTTGACGCATATTCAACTCATTTTGTGTGAAAATATACTTTAAACTTTTATGATCAGTATAAATATCACACCTTTCACCATAAGGGTAATGCCTCCAAATCTTTAATGCAAAGATTACTGCAGCTAACTCCAAATCATGAGTTGGGTAATTTTTCTCATGGATTTTCAACTGTCATGAGGCATAAGCTATCACCATATCATTTTTCATAAGAACACACCCCAATCCCTTCTTGGATACATCACTGTAGATCACAAACCGTTCTCCACTACAAGGTAGTGTGAGCACAGGTGCACTGGATAACCTTCTTTTCAACTCCTTGAAATTCTCTTCACATTCCTTTGTCCAAACAAACTTAACTCCTTTCCGAGTCAACTTGGTGAGTGTATTAGATAATCGTGAAAAATCTTTTACAAAACGTCGATAATATCCAGCCAAACGAAGAAAACTTCGGATCTCAGTTACTGTTGTTGGTCTCAACCATCTTTCGATAACCTCTGTTTTTGCTGGATCCACAGATATCCCCTCTTTTGAGATTATGTGACCCAAAAATGAAACTTTTTGAAGCCAAAATTCACACTTGGTAAATTTGGCATAAAGCTTCTCCTTTCTCAGGGTCTTCAATATAATTCTCAAGTGATCTTCATGCTCTTCCTTGCTCTTTGAATAGACAAGAATATCGTCTATAAAGACTACCAAAAATTGATCAAGATAGTCTCTAAAGACTCTATTCATTATATCCATGAAGATAGCAAGGGCATTAGTAAGACCAAATGGCATCACTATAAATTCATAGTGTCCATACCTTGTACGGAAAGTCGTCTTTGGTATATCCTCCCTTTTGACCCTTAATTGATGATACCCTGAACGAAGATCAATCTTGGAAAAGTATTGAGCTCCACGTAGTTGGTCAAATAAGTCATCAATGCGTGGGAGAAGATATTTGTTCTTGATAGTGATCTTGTTAAGTTCTCGATAATCAATGCAGAGTCTCATTGATCCATCTTTCTTCTTAACAAATAGAACAGGTTCTCCCCAAGGTGACGCACTAGGGAATATGAATCCTTTATCAAGATTCTCTTGGAGTTGCTTCTTCAATTCCTACAACTCAATTGGGGCCATTCTATAAGGTTTCTTTGAAATAGGCAAAGCACCCGGTACGAGTTCTATTGAAAACTCAACTTCACGATTTGGTGGAAGACCCGGTAATTCCTCTGGAAAGACATCATCAAACTCCCGTACGATGGGCATATTCTTAATCAAAAGTTTCTCACCAACCATTTGAGATAAATAACCTTCATTTAGTGGAATCAAGACCCATAAGATGGAAGGAATTTCCACTGGAAGGTTATATTCATCCTTGCATCGATAGACGATCGTAGATTGATCTGGAATATGAAATGTGACTTCCCTTCTTTGGAAATTGATATGAGCTCCATGTAGAGAAAGCTAATCCATGCCAAGAATCACATTAAATTCCACTAAAGGAAGGATCACAAGATTTGCAGGAAGAACTTTCCCACAAACTTCGATTGGAGAAGAATTATAAACTTTTGATGAGACTGTTGTGCCATTAGGTGTTGTCACAGCTAACTCACCATCTAATTGTTGAGATAATACGGTGATACCCTTAGAAAATTCTTCAGAAATAAAAGAGTGGGTGGATCCAGAATCAAATAAAACATTTTCTACTTTAGAGTGGATGGTAAGTGTACCTTTCACCACCTCGTTATCGTACTCCACATCGCTGATAGAAATTGCATGTGACTTTCCTTTGTCTTTAGCCTTATGATTTTGTTGACGTCGACCATCATCATCAACCCTTGGATTTGGGCATTGATTGGCATAATGCCCCATCTCCTTGTACTTGAAACATTGAAGTGTAGTAGGATCATTCTGTGTATCCCTTACTTTGTTTGCATCATTAGACATCTTCTTTCCATTATCGCGGCATTCAAATGCCCGATGACCTTCATTTCCACATTTGGAACATTTACTTGTCCCATTAGGAAAACTCCCTCCATGTTTCTTTCCACACTTTGAGCATAAGGGAAATCTCATCTTCTTTTCAGTGTGCTCTTTAGATTTTCCTTTGAATTCCATCTTCCTCTTCTTATCAAACCCATGTGACTGATGGGTTACTCCAATCTCCATATCGTCTTTGAGAGCACATCGAACGATTTCCTCGTAGCTATTGAAGTCCCTTATGGATAACGCCCTTCAAAGACTTGGTTTTAAGCCACTAAATAATCGATCGATCTTACTCCCAGGTTGGATAATAATACCAGAAGCGTACCTTGCAAGTCTTGTAAAATTTTCTTCATAGGTACCAACAGATTCATCATCCCTTTGCTTCAGTTCAAGAAACTCTTTCTCCATATTTGTTCGGAGAATAAGAGGGAAGTACTTATTGAAAAATAAGTTCTTGAACTCGTCCCATTCCATAGACTCAATTTCATCCCTTTTCCTCGTATTCTTAATAAGATTCCACCATTGATCAGCATCTCCTTCCAAACGATACACTGCTAGGATGACTTTATCATGTTGAGAACATTGAAGAACTGAAAATATCTTTTCATTAGTACTAATCCATTGTTCAGAAACTAATGGATCAGTAGACCCAATGAAAGAAGGTGGACGCTGCCTCATGAAGGATTCAATAGAATGTTGCTCCTTCCTTTGCTCGTTTGGAAGTCCTGCGTGATTCATAGCTAGAGAAAGTTGTGTGAGCATGGCTACAAGATTTTGCATTCCAGCTCCCATATCGTTTGGTTGCTCAGGGGGACAATCATTGCATTTCCCATCACATTCCTCATTAACACGGTTCCTTCGGGTTCCAGCCATTGACTAAAACCAAGAAGAATAGTTTGAGAAACACTAATTATAATAGGAAAACCACATAATTCAAGAATAAAATTTTCACGCTTAAGGTCTAATCCTAGGTTATTCATGGCCATTTCTAAAACACTAAGATTGTGTTCTATGCTTAGACTTATCCTTAGGGTTCTTACTAAGGCTTTCACATCCTAGTTTCCAAAGTTTGACTATACCTTTCCTCCGATACCAACTATAACGACCCATACTTTACATACAATGTTAATACTTAAAAATTGAAGCACACTTATTACAACATATGACAAAACCACAAAGGACCGTATAGGTATAGTGTCTTTAGAAACTAGGAAACATAAACAACTGGTTCATAAATCTTCTACAGTGTCTCCCATTTATTTCATCATATCTAGGGTCCCTTTTAGCATATTCTTCTTAATATCCATCTTCCTGACCTGGGGAAAAGAAAACATAAAAGGGTGAGCTCAAATTCTCAGCAAGGGAAAATAAAGGAAATAAAAATCATATCATATCTTTTTGAAAATCATAACCTACAAAAGAGATCATAATATCTTAACATGGAACAAATCATAGAAGTGAAAATGAGATCCCCATAATCATAACATGAAACTTGAAACTTTGTGGCATGCACACATAATCATGGAAAATCATTTCTTGTTAGTCATGACTCATTGCCAAGACTATCTTAGTGGACAAAGTCCCTTTCTGAACCGAGTCACCCTCGTTCCAGTCCTGTTTCACTGAACCGGTATAACCTACCGTTCCAACCATGTCTATCTCATGAGATATAAAATCTTTACCCAATGCATTGGAGGGATATATAGGTCCCACCCATCTTATAATGAATCCTTTCTTATGTGTGCCACATAATCATAAACCATACATCATAGCGTAACCCATGTAATAAAAATGGAATTCTTAAACAACATGACATCATAAAAAAATTCATATAAGATAAAGGAATTCATAAAAATATTTCCATCACAACATAATCAAATCCATGTAATAATAGGGATAAAAAAATAACCCTTTTATTATCTTAGATGGAAAATAATTTTGATAAAATACTTGAACTCCATTCTTGAGGAAAATATCCTTTCTACTTCAAAAACATTTTTCCTTTCATAACATGTCATACGACTTTAAAATAAAAGAATTTGATTAAAAATAAACTTGAAAACTTGTAAAGGAAGCTTCTTGGAAATAATGTTTTAAAAATCCATTCATGCCGTATAAGTTAAAAATAACATTCTTCGTACTTTTGTCGGAAAAGTCAAAAAGTACCTCGTACGAAAAACGACAAAAGATTCCTTTCATATCCTTTACTAAAAATTCACCGATGGGTAAAATTGGATTTAAAAAATTGTAGGTGGATGGAAATAATATTACGTATTGAGGAAATATGGATGTGGATGATAAAATACACCCCAGTAAATGCCAAAGTATAAACAATCTCGGATAAAAATGAGATTGTGATATTTCCCTTACCTTAGGTCTGATTTGCTTTGTACGTGTACGAAGCTCCTGTATAATGGTTTAAATAATGTTATTGACTTATTCCAGAATCATACATATTGATATGATGTCATATATGGTCATATTCTTAGCTTCTTGTTAGTAATATTTCATTGTTACTTGTTACTCAGGTCTTTATTGCCTTTTGTTCTTATGCGTGTTTTGCTGAATAAATTCTTATTCTTCTTTTAAGGTTATAGATACCTTATATCCAGAATGTTATTAGTGTAACATATATCATATTTATTCATTCAATTCATTTATATAATTACTATGTAATGATGATCATGTAGAACAAGTCGCTTCACATCGTGGAGACGGTATTCCGTACGTACGCACGAGTGATGATATCGTTCCTATGATCGTGGAATTGTATTGGAGTATATATATATTATTTAAGTATCAATATTACTTTATAATAATCATAAATAGTTACTCATTACACCATTATACCCATCCTTGTAAGGTGGTGGTGGAAAATAGATTACACCACGGCGTGGAGACGGTATTTCGTACGTACGCACACGCGGTGATTTCATTTTTCCGTAGGATGGATAGAAGGTGAATTAGGGTTGTTTCATATTTATAATAACATATCAGTATGTAAGTAATACTGATGTTATTACTTTATCATGAAACAACTAAAGAAGAAGAAGTTGAAGAAGAAATAAATTGAAAAGATCGGTAATGGATATTACCTCTTCTTTGGAACGCTTCTTTGAATCCTCCACTTAGGGAACTAAGATTGGTCTTTGAAGAAGACCAGGACCTCTAGGATTATTCTATTGAAGTGTAGAGGAGAAAATGGCAGGGTTTGGCCGAGCTTGAGTGCTCAAATTGGTGTGAGGAGGAGGGGGAGGAGGTGCCCTTTTATAAGGGAGGAGAGGGGCACCTTAGGAATATCTCAAAATATTATTTTATATTAAAGTAAAAATCGGTTTATAATGGTTCCAAAGGGTCTTATTTCGAAGCTAAAGTGGGGATGGGTCGAAATCATATCAACCAATAGGATTTAGACAAGTTTAGGGTATTATTTTAACCTTATCAATTAGATTTAACTCTAAGTTAAATAATTTAACTTTTACCGTGTCTTTTTGTTTTCTTTCACTATATGGTTAGTACACTTACTATAACATTCCAAACGAACCCCAAATTGTTTATTATTAATATATATATCCTTATCTAAGTCATTTGGCCGAACCTTATATTTTTAGGAATAAAATAACAATTAATAATATAATATTTGATTTAAAAACTATTTTGTGTCAATTTTGACACTATTTGATATATGATTTTTGTGAAAGTCATAAAAGAATTATATGTTCAAACCAAGTTGATTAAAGAAAAACTAACATATCATAGTAACCTAGAAAATTAGTGTAATTCATAAAAAGTCTCAAATTACATTTATTTGAGCATTTATAACATCAATTATGTTAACATTTCCTTAAAAGGGTAATTACTGCTTCATCGTTGTGTCATAAGTAAATTAATTTATTTAAAGTCTAAAAATTATAAATAAACTATCATTATGTAGGAAATATTTTTATCTTTCTAATGAATATTTATAGTCGAATTTATCTTATGTATAACCCCATATTAAAAATTATTTACTTATTAAACTTTGATTTTAACTATTTTAACCCTTCTTTATATAAATTAATAATAAATGTCCTAATCTAATCCAAGTGGGGATAAATGGTCATATTATATTCCTAAGTTTGTTTTTGGTCGAATTAAACTTATCCAATAGAATTAGGACATGTGTCAGGGTAATAGTAATATCATATTTACCCTTAGTTACCCTATTTACTATTAACCGCGGTAAAAAGAGTAAAAAGTTACTATTCACCAAAAAATTATTTTTATCTCATTGAACCACATTTTACTTACTGATATCAACCGTGTCTGTCGGATTTTCGAAATTCCATTCACAGAAGCGGTAAAATTAAGTTTTATGCAAAAATTCAGTTTTTAATCTACCACTTAGTGGTTTCACTATTCATCAAAAATTGAAAGTTTTCAGAAAAATACCAAAATTTCACCGTAGGCTAATTTCGGTATTCCGAATCCAAAAATGAAGTCCATTTTGAAAAATAAAATTTATAAAATTTCAAAAGGTGGTTATTACTATTCATAACGGCTAGTTTTAATAATATTTTAATAGCATATCGTTGTTTAGTGAAACTCGGTATTGCGTACGACGCCCGCTATCGAGGAAGGTCGCGATTTCGTGTAAAGCAAGCCAAGAAAAGATTCCATTGATGATTTATATAACATAAAAGTCTCGGGTGTTACATTCTTCCCCCCTTAAAATGAATTTCGCCCTCGAAATTCATCACTTTGTAACAAACAGATGAGGATACCTCTCCCTCATCATATCCTCAAGCTCCAGTGTAGCTTCTTCTAATTGGTGGTTCCTCCATAAAACTTTCACCAATCGAGTGGTCTTGTTTTGTAAGAATTTTTTGCTACAATCCAAGAATCTCTATCGGCCGTTCTTCATAAGAAAAATATTTCTCCAGCGGTACAACTTCTGAGCTGAGTACATGTGAAGGATCAGGTATGTACTTTCTCAGGAGAGATACATGGAACACATCGTGAACATGAGAGAGATTCGGTGGAAGCACCCATCGGTAAGCTACCTTCCCTACACGATCCAGTATTTCGAAAGGACCTATATATCTAGGGCTCAACTTCCCCTTCTTTCCAAATCTCATGAATCTCTTCCAGGGAGATATCTGTAAGAACACTTTATCGCCCACTTCAACCTCTAGGTCTTTTCTTCGGCTGTCGGCATAACTTTTCTGTCGACTCTGAGCTGCTCTTATGTGTTGTTGAATAGATCTGGCATTTTCTGCCATTTCATCAACGAGATCAGGTCCTAATAGATTTCTTTCCCCAACTTCATCCCAGCAAGTTGGAGTCCTGCATTTCTTTCTATAGAGAGCTTCATAAGGAACCATCTGAATACTGGAGTGAAAGCTATTATTATAAGAAAATTCCACCAAAGGTAGGTGTTGATCCCAACCTCCTTTGAAATCCATAGAGCAAGCTCTCAACATATCTTCTAGGGTTTGAATTGTTCTCTCAGACTAACCGTCTGTCTGGGGATGATAAGTAGTGCTGAAACTCAACTCTGTATCCAGAGTATGCTGAAGACGTCGCCAAAACTTCGAGGTAAATCTCGGATCCCGATCAGATATAATAGAAAGTGGTAATCCATGAAATCTTACCACTTCCTTTACATATATCCTGGAAAGCTGATCTAGAGAGAAATCCTCTCTAATAGCTATGAAGTGTGCAGACTTTGTAAGACGATCAACTATGACCCAAATAGCATTATTGCCTTTGGATGTTTTAGGAAGTCCTGTGACAAAGTCCATAGTGATGTTTTCCCATTTCCATTCGGGTATGGGTAATGGTTGTAACATCCCATTAGACTTTTGTCTCTCAGCTTTAACTTGTTGACAAACCAAGCATCGAGAGACATATTCAGCAACATCTCTTTTCATGCCATCCCACCAAAAGTACTCTTTTAGGTCCCTATACATCTTCATGCTTCCAGGATGAATAGAGAATGAAGAACTATGAGCCTCATCTAGCAGATCCTTCTTTAATTCGGGGATGAGAGGAACACAAACCCGATTCCTGAACTTTATTATCCCATCACAATGAAGGTTGAATTCAGGAACATTTCTCACCTTCTTTTGTAACTTGACATCTTCTTTTTGTGCCTCTTTAATCTTCACATGTATAGATGGTTGAACATTCATTTGAGAAAGATAAGATTTTTCCCCTTCTATTATAATTCCAAGATCCATCCTTTGTAAATCCATAAATATTGGATCTTTTGTGATCCTCATCATGGATAAACTAGCATGGTCTTGTCGACTTAATACATCTGCCACCTTGTTTTCTTTCCCAGGGTGGTAATGGATTGAGCAGTCGTAATCCTTAATCAGCTCCAACCATCTTCTTTGACGCATATTCAACTCATTTTGTGTGAAAATATACTTTAAACTTTTATGATCAGTATAAATATCACACCTTTCACCATAAGGATAATGCCTCCAAATCTTTAATGCAAAGATTACTGCAGCTAACTCCAAATCATGAGTTGGGTAATTTTTCTCATGGATTTTCAACTGTCATGAGGCATAAGCTATCACCATATCATTTTGCATAAGAACACACCCCAATCCCTTCTTGGATGCATCACTGTAGATCACAAACCTTTCTCCACTATAAGGCAGTGTGAGCACAGGTGCACTGGATAACCTTCTTTTCAACTCCTTGAAATTCTCTTCACATTCCTCTGTCCAAACAAACTTAACTCCTTTCCGAGTCAACTTGGTGAGTGGATTTGATAATCGTGAAAAATCTTTTACAAAACGTCGATAATATCCAGCCAAACCAAGAAAACTTCGGATCTCAGTTACTGTTGTTGGTCTCGACCATCTTTCGATAACCTCTGTTTTTGCTGGATCCACAGATATCCCCTCTTTTGAGATTATGTGACCCAAAAATGCAACTTTTTGAAGCCAAAATTCACACTTGGTAAATTTGGCATAAATCTTCTCCTTTCTCAGGGTCTTCAATATAATTCTCAAGTGATCTTCATGCTCTTCCTTTCTCTTTGAATAGACAAGAATATCGTCTATAAAGACTACCACAAATTGATCAAGATAGTCTCTAAAGACTCTATTCATTATATCCATGAAGATAGCAGGGGCATTAGTAAGACCAAATGGCATCACTATAAATTCATAGTGTCCATACCTTGTACGGAAAGCCGTATTTGGTATATCCTCCCTTTTGACCCTTAATTGATGATACCCTGAACGAAGATCAATCTTGGAAAAGTGTTGAGCTCCGCGTAGTTGGTCAAATAAGTCATCAATGCGTGGGAGAAGATATTTGTTCTTGATAGTGATCTTGTTAAGTTCTCGATAATCAATGCAGAGTCTCATTGATCCATCTTTCTTCTTAACAAATAGAACAGGTTCTCCCCAAGGTGACGCACTAGGGAATATGAATCCTTTATCAAGATTCTCTTGGAGTTGCTTCTTCAATTCCTACAACTCAATTGGGGCCATTCTATAAGGTTTCGTTGAAATAGGCAAAGCACCCGGTACGAGTTCTATTGAAAACTCAACTTCACGATTTGGTGGAAGACCCGGTAATTCCTCTGGAAAGACATCATCAAACTCCCGTACGATGGGAATATTCTTAATCGTAAGTTTCTCACCAACCATTTGAGATAAATAACCTTCATTTAGTGGAATCAAGACCCATAAGATGGAAGGAATTTCCACTGGAAGGTTATATTCATCCTTGCATCGATAGACGATCGTAGATTGATCTGGAATATGAAATGTGACTTCCCTTCTTTGGAAATTGATATGAGATCCATGCAGAGAAAGCTAATCCATGACAAGAATCACATTAAATTCCACTAAAGGAAGGATCACAAGATTTTCAGGAAGTAATTTCCCACAAACTTCGATTGGAGAAGAATTATAAACTTTTGATGCGACTGTTGTGCCATTAGGTGTTGTCACAGCTAACTCACCATCTAATTGTTGAGATAATACGGTGATACCCTTAGAAAATTCTTCAGAAATAAAATAGTGGGTGGATCCAAAATCAAATAAAACATTTTCTACTTTAGAGTGGATGGTAAGTGTACCTTTCACCACCTCGTTATCGTACTCCACATCGCTGATAGAAATTGCATGTGACTTTCCTTTGTCTTTAGCCTTATGATTTTGTTGACGTCGACCATCATCATCAACCCTTGGATTTGGGCATTTATTGGCATAATGCCCCATCTCCTTGCACTTGAAACATTGAAGTGTAGTAGGATCATTCTGTGTATCCCTTACTTTGTTTGCATCATTAGACATCTTCTTTCCATTATCACGGCATTCAAATGCCCGATGACCTTCATTTCCACATTTGGAACATTTACTTGTCCCTTTAGGACATCTCCCTCCATGTTTCTTTCCACACTTTGAGCATAAGGGAAATCTCATCTTCTTTTCAGTGTGCTCTTTAGATTTTCCTTTGAATTCCATCTTCCTCTTCTTATCAAACCCATGTGACTGATGGGTTACTCCAATCTCCATATCGACTTTGAGAGCACATCGAACGATTTCCTCGTAGCTATTGAAGTCCCTTATGGCTAACGCCCTTCAAAGACTTAGTTTTAAGCCACTAAATAATCAATCGATCTTACTACCAGGTTGGATAATAATACCAGAAGCGTACCTTGCAAGTCTTGTAAAATTTTCTTCATAGGTACCAACAGATTCATCATCCCTTTGCTTCAGTTCAAGAAACTCTTTCTCCATATTTGTTCGGAGAATACGAGGGAAGTACTTATTGAAAAATAAGTTCTTGAACTCGTCCCATTCCATAGACTCAATTTCATCCCTTTGCCTCGTATTCTTAATAAGATTCCACCATTGATCAGCATCTCCTTCCAAACGATACACTGCTAGGATGACTTTATCATGTTGAGAACATTGAAGAACTGAAAATATCTTTTCATTAGTACTAATCCATTGTTCAGAAACTAATGGATCAGTAGACCCAATGAAAGAAGGTGGACGCTGCCTCATGAAGGATTCAATAGAATGTTGCTCCTTCCTTTTCTCGTTTGGAAGTCCTGCGTGATTCATAGCTTGAGAAAGTTGTGTGAGCATGGCTACAAGATTTTGCATTCCAGCTCCCATATCGTTTGGTTGCTCAGGGGGACAATCATTGCATTGCCCATCACATTCCTCATTAACACGGTTCCTTCGGGTTCCAGCCATTGACTAAAACCAAGAAGAATAGTGTGAGCAACACTAATTATAATAGGAAAACCACATAATTCAAGAATAAAATTTTCACTCTTAAGGTCTAATCCTAGGTTATTCATGGCCATTTCTAAAACACTAAGATTGTGTTCTATGATTAGACTTATCCTTAGGGTTCTTACTAAGGCTTTCACTTCCTAGTTTCCAAAGTTTGACTATACCTTTCCTCCGATACCAACTATAACGACCCATACTTTACATACAATGTTAATACTTAAAAATTGAAGCACACTTATTACAACATATGACAAAACCACAAAGGACCGTATAGGTATAGTGTCTTTAGAAACTAGGAAACATAAACAACTGGTTCATAAATCTTCTACAGTGTCTCCCATTTATTTCATCATATCTAGGGTCCCTTTTAGCATATTCTTCTTAATATCCATCTTCCTGACCTGGGGAAAAGAAAACATAAAAGGGTGAGCTCAAATGCTCAGCAAGGGCAAATAAAGGAAATAAAAATCATATCATATCTTTTTGAAAATCCTAACCTACAAAAGAGATCATAATATCTTAACATGGAACAAATCATAGAAGTGAAAATGAGATCCCCATAATCATAACATGAAACTTGAAACTTTGTGGCATGCACACATAATCATGGAAAATCATTTCTTGTTAGTCATGACTCATTGCCAAGACTATCTTAGTGGACAAAGTCCCTTTCTGAACCGAGTCACCCTCGTTCCAGTCCTGTTTCACTGAACCGGTATAACCTACCGTTCCAACCATGTCTATCTCATGAGATATAAAATCTTTACCCAATGAATTGGAGGGATATATAGGTCCCACCCATCTTATAATGAATCCTTTCTTATGTGTTCCACATAATCATAAACCATACATCATAGCGTAACCCATGTAATAAAAATGGAATTCTTAAACAACATGACATCATAAAACGATTCATATAAGATAAAGGAATTCATAAAAATATTTCCATCACAACATAATCAAATCCATGTAATAATAGGGATAAAAACATAACCCTTTTATTATCTTAGATGGAAAATAATTTTGATAAAATACTTGAACTCCATTCTTGAGGAAAATATCCTTTCTACTTCAAAAACATTTTTCCTTTCATAACATGTCATACGACTTTAAAATAAAAGAATTTGATTAAAAATAAACTTGAAAACTTGTAAAGGAAGCTTCTTGGAAATAATGTTTTAAAAATCCATTCATGCCGTATAAGTTAAAAATAACATTCTTCGTACTTTTGTCGGAAAAGTCAAAAAGTACCTCGTACGAAAAACGACAAAAGATTCCTTTCATATCCTTTACTAAAAATTCACCGATGGGTAAAATTGGATTTAAAAAATTGTAGGTGTATGGAAATAATATTACATATTGAGGAAACATGGATGTGGATGATAAAATACACCCCAGTAAATGCCAAAGTATAAACAATCTCGGATAAAAATGAGATTGTGATATTTCCCTTACCTTAGGTCTGATTTGATTTGTACGTGTACGAAGCTCCTGTATAATGGTTTAAATAATGTTATTGACTTATTAAAGAATCATACATATTGATATGATGTCATATATGGTCATATTCTTAGCTTCTTGTTAGTAATATTTCATTGTTACTTGTTACTCAGGTCTTTATTGCCTTTTGTTCTTATGCGTGTTTTGCGGAATAAATTCTTATTCTTCTTTTAAGGTTATAGATACCTTATATCCAGAATGGTATTAGTGTAACATTTATCATATTTATTCATTCAATTCATTTATATAATTACTATGTAATGATGATCATGTAGAACGAGTCGCTTCACATCGTGGAGACGGTATTCCGTACGTACGCACGAGTGATGATATCGTTCCTATGATCGTGGAATTGTATTGGAGTATATATATATTATTTCATTATCAATATTACTTTATAATAATCATAAATAGTTACTCATTACACCATTATACCCATCCTTGTAAGGTGGTGGTGGAAAATAGATTACACCACGTCGTGGAGACGGTATTCCGTACGTACGCACGCGCGGTGATTTCATTTTTCAGTAGGATGGATAGAAGGTGAATTAGGGTTGATTCATATTTATAATAACATATAAGTATGTAAGTAATACTGATGTTATTACTTTATCATGAAACAACTAAAGAAGAAGAAGTTGAAGAAGAAAGAAATTGAAAAGATCGGTAATGGATATTACCTCTTCTTTGGAACGCTTCTTTGAATCCTCCACTTAGGGAACTAAGATTGGTCTTTGAAGAAGACCAGGAACTCTAGGATTATTCTAGGTAAGTGGAGAGGAGAAAATGTCAGGGGTTGGACGAGCTTGAGTGCTCAAATTGGTGTGAGGAGGTGGGGGAGGAGGTGCCCTTTTATAAGGGAGGAGAGGGGCACCTTAGGAATATCTCAAAATATTATTTTATATTAAAGTCAAAATCGGTTTATAATGGTTCCAAAGGGTCTTATTTAGAAGCTAAAGTGGGGATGGGTCGAAATCCTATCAACCAATAGGATTTAGACAAGTTTAGGGTATTATTTTAACCTTATCAATTAGATTTAACTCTAAGTTAAATAATTTAACTTTTACCGTGTCTTTTTGTTTTCTTTCACTATATGGTTAATACACTTACTATAACATGCCAAACGAACCCCAAATTGTTTATTATTAATATATATATCCTTATCTAAGTCATTTGGCCAATCCTTAGATTTTTAAGAATAAAATAAAAATTAATAATATAATATTTGATTTAAAAACTATTTTGTGTCAATTTTGACACTATTTGATATATGATTTTTGTGAAAGTCATAACAGAATTATATGTTCAAACCAAGTTGATTAAAGAAACACTAACATATCATAGTAACCTAGAAAATTAGTGTAATTCATAAAAAGTCTCAAATTACATTTATTTGAGCATTTATAACATCAATTATGTTAACATTTCCTTAAAAGGGTAATTACTGCATCATCGTTGTGTCATAAGTAAATTAATTTATTTAAAGTCTAAAAATTATAAATAAACTATCATTATGTAGGAAATATTTTTATCTTTCTAATGAATATTTATAGTCGAATTTATCTTATGTATAACCCCATATTAAAAATTATTTACTTATTAAACTTTGATTTTAACTATTTTAACCCGTCTTTATATAAATTAATAATAAATGTCCTAATCTAATCCAAGTGGGGATAAATGGTCATATTATATTCCTAAGTTTGTTTTTGGTCGAATTAAACTTATCCAATAGAATTAGGACATGTGTCAGGGTAATAGTAACATCATATTTACCCTTAGTTACCCTATTTACTATTAACCGCGGTAAAAAGAGTAAAAAGTTACTATTCACCAAAAAATTATTTTTATCTCATTGAACCACATTTTACTTACTGATATCAACCATGTCTGTCGGATTTTCGAAATTCCATTCACAGAAGCGGTAAAATTAAGTTTTATGCAAAAATTCAGTTTTTAACCTACCACTTAGTGGTTTCACTATTCATCAAAAATTGAAAGTTTTCAGAAAAATACCAAAATTTCACCCTAGGCTAATTTCGGTATTCCGAATCCAAAAATGAAGTCCATTTTGAAAAATAAAATTTATAAAATTTCAAAAAGTGGTTATTACTATTCATAACGGCTAGTTTTAATAATATTTTAATAGCATGTCATTGTTTAGTGAAACTCGGTATTGCGTACGACGCACGCTATCGAGGAAGGTCGTGATTTCGTGTAAAGAAATCCAAGAAAAGATTCCTTTTATGATTTATATAACATAAAAGTCTCGGGTGTTACAATCAAAATATATGTTGGTATGATGAAGGTATACTTTATTACATCATATTTCTGAGTTAGTGGCATGGATTTTCTACCAAGTAACAACTATCAAAATAGAGTCTTAAAATTTAGATTTATTTTTTATGATGAAATCACTTCTCTTAAACCAAATTATGATGGTTTTTGTTTTCAAGTTAAGGTAAACCATATTTCTTGTATTTTTATATTGACTAGATGATTTCTTATTACACAAATTCTCTATTAATTTGATAGGATCATTGTGTGAACCAGAATATTTAGGGTAAGATTAATGCTTCTATTGTGATCTATAAATAACCATTATCTTGGTATCTTCTGCATGTATGATATTAGTAGGGATGAAATTAGGACTCTAGGGTTTACCTTAGTAATATCATCCTCTTTATCAATGGCCTACATTGTGAGAATTTATGGGTCAATTCATCTCATAAAAAACATATTCATTAAAATATGGATATTTTAAATAAATGATTCTAAAAGAACAATATTGGGATTCCACATCATAGGGATGTTTTTTGGTGTGGTGATGGTCATACTCCAAAAAACAGGGGCATGAAAACCAATATTATGGATTGTTTTGGAAACTCATGGGGTGTCTATTTTTATGATTTTTTTTAGATATGATTACACTAACTCTTTGAGATTTTATATTAGAATATGTTCCTACATAAGTTAGAGAGGAAATTGGGGTCATGGCTAGGTGATTTGGTGTTGCCTCGATGATTTCATGTGCATGGATTATTGATTTTAGAGTCATCAAATCATAAAACTATTATGAATTCCTTTTTATATTTACCAATTATTCTTATATTGTTTCCTCAAATAGAGTGTTTTGAACACATGTTACATGTGTCATTGGATCATCAAATATCACCCTCCATTCATCTAACATATTTTGGATTAAGTCTTTGAAAACAAATCAATCATGGATGTTGTTCCTTGATATTCGATAATAAGGGTATTTTTTAGAATGATCATGTATTATTTCCTAATGATGATTTTTTATCTGAAGAAATGTAAAAATATTTTTTAGAGCAGTGATAGAACAACCCATGACCTATTCCTTCTAAAAGGAATAAACCGTCTTCTTCTTATTTTAAAGATTCCAATGATTATTCTCCTTGTTTGTGTTGTGAACATTTTCATTAGGAAATCTGTATTTATATTGTTTCTTGGGAGTATTTTTCTCTAGATAGAGGGATGGTTGAATGGTAAATAGGGTGTGAATTGACCAATTTATAAAAGTTTAAGATTATATCAGAGTTAAATAAATTATGCGATAGAAATTAAAAGTATGAATAGAAGATTTTTTATATAATATAGGATAAAAGTGATCCAAAATATACTCTTCAAACTCTCAATATGAGAGTATGAAACCCACTATAAAGTTACTTTACATTTTATTTGGATTCATAAAACGTTACAACCTAATTTTTTGTAAGTTTTTGGAGTAGTGTATACCCCTATTAGATAGTATCCAATTCATATTTTATCATAATAAATGAATAGTCCAAGGTGTAAATGATAAATAACTTTTATGAACAACAAATTAATTTAAATATTAATTAAAATAAACATTATAACCAAGATGATAGGATATCTTCACTTTATATTTATAATTAATTTATATTAAGAATTACCTTATTCTTATGAATTATTAACTAGTAGAATGGGTTCATCGTATAAAAGTCATTCAGTTTCACCATCATTGTTCTATGAGGATCAAAATTTTAATCCCTATACTATTGATCCACACATGATCTTATTAAATCAAATAATTTTTTAAAGTACTCTGGGTTTTAGTGTGATGGTACCAATCATCTTGTACCACTCCCTTTGATTGAAACACAATCCCTTGACTGTAATATACTGGTAATATGGACATTTGAAACAAACAATATTTCAATTTAATTGCACATGTGTATGTAGAATATGAATGTATAGGAATCGTTTCACTTATAATTACAATATATGAAATGTGTCTACTATATGTGTAAAGGTATATCCAATACATGTATAGCACACATAAAACATTAATATAAAATTTCAAACTACTTACACCTATATGAATAATGTTTTCATAATTTGATTCAAATGATAGATGGTTGTACACATAAAATATATGGTATAAAGTATGCCCTTATATATCTCTTATACCTGTTTGAAATTAAATCTTTATGAAAATAACTTATACATATAGTTTTTAATGTTTTTCTCTAATAGTATGCATAATAGAAACATGAATTCTTCATAGTTATACAACTGAAAAAATGTGTAAGACTTTAGTTGGTGCATCTATAAATTTATGGATATTTTAAGGTTACATTATTAAATTTCAATTAATATATCTACATATATATTGACATTTTTATAGAAACATCAATTCATTTTAGTTACTACAACTACACTTGTATGAATTTTCTTATAATATGCATTTATAGATATCATAACTCTACTATATAATGAAATTTAATTTTCCTAGAATGGGTATTCTATAATAATTATTTTACCCATAAGACTCTAGTTAGAGAAAATATAGTATGACTTACATAGGGGTTTTAGTAAACTTTAATTTACATAATTATAATAGTATACAACACTATGCCTAATTTTATAATATAAAAATTAGTATTCAAAAAATCATTTAATTTATTTACAAATACCCATGTTTTAGAACATTATATAATATATAGAAATATTCATATAATCACAATTTTTACAAAATATTATTTCCTACAGACATGTATGCATACAGTATGCATTCAATATGCATGAAACTGTATATATTGTTTGAAATTACATTAAAATTACTTACAAGAGATCTATAATTATTAGTGTTATTTCCTTTATTAATCTTATGTAACCACATATATTAATTTAGAATATATATTATTTCATTTTATCAATTACATATGGTTGGGAATCATTAATAATATTACAAGTTTAATCACATTAAATAAATTTACTTTCATATGTATAGACTATTTGTTTATTTCTTTATCATTCTTATTTTACTCTATCACCATTAACATGCATCTAACTTAAAGTATTCTTTATAAAGACATTTTGAAAATTATTTTTATCATGAATGTTTTACTGAAATAAAATAAGTCATATGTGATTTGGACACAACCACTTCAACATCATAGGATATTTCAAAGCAATTCAATCCAGATAGATGCAAGATGAAAAGAAATATTTAATTACTATATTAAATTATTTCCAAAAACTGTAAAGGGACACTTATTGGCAAACCATTTTATATTTAATAAAAATTAATTTTTATATTTAATTTTATTTATTTAATTATAGTTATTATATCATTAGTTTATCATCCTATATTGCATATACCTATAAGTTTTAATAAACAGATTTTATTTTTATTTAACTCACAAGATATTATGTCTTATAAAAATGTACAGGTGGAGTATAATAGTTTATAAAATATATCATTCCTTCTAGACATGATAACTCGGTCTACACTTCCTCCTCAACATTTATCAAATCTCAAATAATGAATATTTTTCATTTGATAAACAAATAAATAAATATTTTTAATATTTAGTGTTGTGAATAAATATTTATATAATATCCACATAACTATATAAATATTTATTTAAAATATTATTTATTACCTTGTGAATAAATCAAGATATAAATAAATACATTTTATCTTTATGGCCTTGTGTGGAAATTTTTATTTAATATTCAACTCACACATAAATATAGTGACCAAATATTTACGATCAATAAGTATTGAATAAATAATATTTAATGGATCAAAAAATAATATTTATTCTAATAATTAAATTTAAATTGAATTTAATAGTGGTCAATAAAAACACAAAGCGTGTGACCCACTAGGCTTGCTCCTAAGTGGCATTAGACAGGTTCACCTAAAGTCCAATATTAGCATCTAGAAACATGTAAAGGCACCCAATAGGAAGATGTTAATGTCACAATGAATCCAGAAACATATGAACACTCACTATATAATATAATTAATTTTTCTTGATTTCTCAATAAGTAGGTTTCACACTCATTTCATCAATCTTTAGGCTCAACATGACTTTCTTTGACTATTTGAAATGAACACATCAGTACACCATGACCATGTAATTTAGTTTATCAGATTTTTTCCAATAGAAGGGTTGCGATATCAACATCCATTAATATGGAAGGGATAAATCTTTACTCCACTTATTCATTAATAACATATCATTTGTGATTAACCCAACGCACCAAAATTTTCCATGAACATTTGGAGTCATGGTTTGTAGTTATCATATCAAGCTGGATTACTAAGAAGGGGATGGGTGAATCAATGATATCTTTTTTCATTTTACAAGTTACTCACCTTTAACCTGACCTTTGTGACTATTTAAATTATTGATCCACACTCAAATAAATATCTTACCCATACTCACATCCATATAGATGAAAGTGTAGAAAATTAACATGTGTATTTTCTAGGTTCGGACTTGAATACCTACTCATTGTTATGATTGGTTAGACACCCCTTTCATGGATTAAATAATATATATGAAAGTAGTAACAATAGTAATTGGTTTGACACCCCAAGTAAAATCCTTCCACAACTATTTATACACCCCATTCAAAAATGTCCTCTTTTAATAATTGGTTATAAACCCCAATTTAAAACTCCATTTTAGTGACTGGTTATACACCCTAATCACAAACTTCTTTAATTTTGATCCATAGAAATAAATATATCTTTCACACTATAGGTTGATTCTATAACACATTATATGATCTTCCTTCATGAGATCACTAGATTTGGTTTTCTCGTATACACCTTCAAGAACTTTTATAGTCCCTTGAATAGGTATGTTAGTCTTGAACCTCACTCCAGATTTGGTTTCATATTGTTCTTGATTAGCACTCTTTATATTTAGTGATAAAATAAAATAATATAGTAATTGATCCTATGGATTTAGACTATTGTCTTTTTCTTGATACTCAAATGTATTAGTCTCTCAAAAAAATATGCAAAAAATTGATATCTTCCTTGCATCTGATATCATGACCCAAACCACTGAGGTCCCACCTAGAATGGAAATAAGCTAATTGTCACACCCCAATCCCGCCTTTAATAGGGAATGGGTCAGCGATTAGAATCAAGTGGGAATATAATATAATATGGTAGGCCTTATAACATATCATCATTACACAAAAATATTTCTCCAATGCACAATGTAAGAAACAACAATAGTAAGATATATAAATATAATCAACTAAACCATACATAATGTGTGCATGAGATAACAAGTACATATAAAACTCCACATAGAGGATAACCAGGGGAATGTGTCCATATGAAAAATCCACATACTAGGAAGACAAAATACATTGGAAAATCTACTATGCAATGCTAACTTCTTGATCAATTATCAACTACAATAGTTTTCACCACTATTAGAGATCCACATACCCCACCATCCACCACCTGGAATCACCATACATCAACAATGAAAAATTCATTTCATTCCCATGTACTAAAATTCCATCTCAAACACATGTGTTGAATGCATAAACATAACACTTTTAGGTACAAATCCCATACATGGGTAAGTATAAACATACTCAGTAGGACACCCTAAAAACACAAAGAAGATAAAAAACATAAAAACCATCCCAAATCTTCCAGTTTGATCAAAAGTAAATGGAGATAACAAAAAGGATCCAAATATACCCTATAATAAAAATTTATCAGGATAAAATAATTCTAAAACATCTCAACATCATCTATATCAATACACTTCACTTAAGAAACTAGAGGTGTTCAGTATACTAAGGATTCCATGAAGTCTAAATTTGATATCACAACTATATGTCACATCTTGAGGGAAACCCATGGGATGCCTGAGGAGTCACAAGTATTGAAAGTGTTTAATGAACTCAAAAATTCCAACAAAAACACCATATCTAGTTATTGAGATAAGTAATATACACATCGTTGAATCATGCTCACTTATCTAGGTATCATGTTCCATCCTATTTATCAAAACTACATTACTACTTGAGCATCTGATGTTCTAATTCTAAGAAACTTATGTATCCTCACAAAAACACTAGTGGTGGAACCATTACTCATTGATTTAAAATTATATATGAGGGGGTAATGACCCTAGTGGAGAACCCATACATCATATGACCTCATATACATGGGGGTACTGACTCCACAGATAGAATAATCACACCCAATGTGGGTATGGAGGAATACCAACCTTGGCTCTTCCAAGGAAGTGGGGGACCAATGCCATAATAGATACATGTTTTAAAGGGGTTATAAACATGATTCCACTAAAAATTTCACACTTAAATCTCAACCTCATTCAACCATGCTGATGGAAGTGATCTTCTTATATCATTTCACATTGTATCTCTATTAATAGAATAAATTACACCATCATAACCTATGCAGAATTATACTCAAGAATAATTACTTATGAGTCCAATTATAAGAACAAAATAATGAAATATGGGAGATATTTCATTATGAATTAAGTATACAACATGTCCCTTTGGGTACACTGGTTGTACCCTCATTCCATTCTTTGGTCAAGTCCTACAATCCCACTCGTTCTGTAAAAATCCATATACACAACATCTGATCTGAAGCACATGGTGTGTGGGCTATAAGGGGTCTTGGAAATGAACTTCCCATACACTTTGATATGGTTGAATATGGTTATATGGTGTGTGGGACTAGATATATACAGTGTGATATTTATCTCATTCTAAAACCCTAGCCACCACATAACCCAAAGCACAAAACATGTGTTCTTCCAAACTACACATAATGTAGTTGAGTTAATTGAACCAGAATAATTTGTCTCACTGGAATTTACCATCATTATCTATTTTTTACATTGAATTCATCCAAATATTCCTCAAAGTCCTTGATCAGGAAGAAACGTCACCGATAGTCACTTCCTAGCCTCTAATTTCCAAAATTGGGATTCTCGTCGACCCACATGAAGCTCGTTGCACCTCACATTTACACCTCAGGGTTCAACCCTCTCAACCATAATCAATTTTCATTATACATCACTCCTATAAATCATATATATTTTAATTAATTCCACCAAACAACATAGTTATAGGGTTTTATCGTGATTCTAACTAGACTGGTTATCGAACCACTATCCTATTGTGAGTGGGTTCCCTAGACCCAACTACATTATGTACCATGATTACAATTACATGTATACAATTTAATATATATATATATATATCAGTTTTTTTATATTTATTCTTAGCATAATAGTGTTGATACTTATGTATTCATTGTTTACATGTTAATGTCCTTATGTGTCGTATCAAAAGGTTACAACAATTATCAGCTATAACAAGAACCTCAAGATACTATGACAATAATTGTAAATATATGTCCTATAGTATAGTTACATCATATTGATGGGGCACAAATGATTTTTGAATATCAGGTTTTGGGGGCTTATAAGCATGGATAATTTTTCTTATAATGTTCGCACTTGGTGAACTCAAGTAGATGAGATCATGAGGTCTAACCCACCAATAGAAACACCATAGGTTTCAAGTGTCACTGGTTATTTCTATCTATGAACATTTGTATTATTATTTAGAATTGAGATCATTACCAATGTGTACCATTTTATTAAATTCTTTTATTCAACTCAAAAACCATGAAAATGAATTTGTGTCATGCATCATTAGTGACATGTTATTATTTTATAGATCAAGATAGAATTTATCACTTCCGAGTTGAGGAAGAGATATATCGAGGACCCAGGTTGACTAGGATGGTAGTACCTTCATTAAATACATAGAAATGTTACAAGAAGTTAAGTCTATCATGTAAGTTTATGAAATATATAAATCAAAAAAAGTATGATAACACAAGAATGCATACTTCTTTATGAGATATCACGAACCAAATAGATTATATTACACAAAATGTTCTCATAGAAGGTAGTTTTACCTATAAAATTTCGTATCTCTTTAGGGGTAATGATGGGTTTCTAGATACTACTCTTGGTATTTGGGTTGGATATAAGGACCTATAGTGTCACACATTAAGTGTATCAACAAGTTCTTCCTATTCAGATAAATATGATTTTAGGGAAAAGTGGTCCCCATGTGTGAGGGTCAGTGAACGTTAAAGTGTGTTCAACTGAAAATAAAAATAATTCAATTATATTATTAATTTTTATAATAATGATGATTGAATTTATTTCTCATGTTATTCACAATTTATTTGATCAGAAAATTTAATATGAGAAAATATAATTTTTCAAACAAACATAGGATGTTCAAGGTTTGTTAAATAATTTTGGGAACATACAAGAATAGTTAATGGTGCATATTTTATCACGTAACATGTTAAAGTATTATAAGTGGGTGATAAAATATTTTCAACATTTATGATAGGTTTATTAATTCATAAGTGTGCACTATGGTCTAAAATGAATTTTATTACTTTCTAGGGACCAAAGTTCAATTTTGGAAGGTATAACCTAATTATAAAAACTCATTTTAGCCTCTTGAATAGTAATCTAAACCATATAAAATAATTCAGTAAGATAATATCTCCTATATTATCCTCTAAAGTTCTTAGAGAGAGAATCTGAAGGAATAACAGGGTCAGATTGATCTCGTCTTCTCAATCAAGTCTTTGTTCTTCATATAATCAAAGTAATGTTGTAAATATATTCATTTTCTCACATTAGAGCTCAGGAAATTTAGATTGAAAATCTTGGAGTTTTGGTGAATTTTTTGAAAATATAGATGAATCTTATCTTGGAACCTTTGAGCCATGATATGCTGATGGTGAGTGAATCAACCCGATGGATTCAAACGAATAAGGTACCATTTACGTTTTTGTTTTATTTTAATTTAAATTATTAAATTGAATTACATGAAATAATTTAAGATAAGGTTGATCTAAGATCTATAGGTTTTTTGTAAAAATTGAGATGAAAATTAAAGTTTTATTTTCTGATTCACTTTAATGGCTATTGGCGTGATATATTTTTAGTTAGATCATGATGTGAGTAAGATGCATGTTAGTCAAATATACCAATAGCTAATTAGGGTAGTCCATTGGCAAAACAAGCTTTCTTTAGAAGATAAATTTAGCTTCCAAAAATAAAAAAAAATGACAAATCATCCTTTGAAAGTTTGTTTAAATATTCACCAGGAAGTTTTCTTTTGTTTAATAAAAAAATAAGGCAATTCTTCCATTGGAATATTGTTCAAAGTTTCCCTTAGAATCATTATTTTTAAATAATATATATATATTAAAGGACCCACACCCCATTTTTTCTTTATTATTATTATTATTATTATTGTTATTATATACCCATTAAATGGATTCTAACTATAATTGGGTCGGACTGGTGTAGTCTGGTTCTGACCAGCCTGAACCATCACTAGCCCTAAAATAAAATTTCAAGGATCTACATTAGTTCCAAATAGACATGAAAAATTATGGAAAATTTTCAGAAATTAAATTTAATTGTATGAGATTTAATAAAATTATATCGGGTGTTGTGGTATCTATTGATAATTAATTAAAATTATGTTAATTCAAGATAAATAATTGAAAATACCATTGATTTAAAATTTAGAAAATTTATTTTTTTATGAAATATAATTTCCTATTGATTTATCATGATCTATGACCTCTTTGTGTATGTTTTGTTTATTATTTATTTATTTTAATCATTTCATTTTTTAAATGTAATAATTATTTTATTTTGATGACATTCACAACATTTCTCCGCATTTAATTTGTATACAGGTTTGTGAGTCCACATTTAAGTGATTAAATCTATTTTCTCACCACCTCTCACCTACATGTGAGTATAAATTTTAATATTGGGTGGAGTTCGTGGAAAATTGGTTTGATTTGAGAGATAGTGTATACCAAACAAGTAAAATGAATAAAAGTTATAAGAACTAAAATTCAAGTCAGATATTGAATTAAGGAATTCCACTAGGGTCTTAGTTAATCCATTAATTGATTTATGGATTAACTAGTAGTTAACATCTCATTATCATGTCATTATTTATTTATTTTATCATGTGCATGGTTTATTATTTTTTGAATTTGTATTTATTAAATAGGATCACAATGTATAATAATAAACAAGCACGAAAATAAAAAATTATTTTGTATAGTGAATGTTTTCTATTTAAATGCATAGTTAATTTGTGAGTGTGATCACATTGAATACGCATGTTAAATAGAAATATATTAATTCTCAATATTAACATAATAAATCACTCAAACAAAATATGTTGTAACTAAATACCTTACATTGCCAGATTTTGGACACAAATGACTCTTCTAGGTGATCTCAAACCATAGTTGAGGGTTCCTCTTACTATTTGCGAGTTCTTATGAGAGTGGTGGGTTAACTTAACTAAGTCTTGTGGAAAATAATTATCCATATCTAGATTATTTCATATTTAGAGAAAAAGTATTGAGTAATAAAAATAATTATTTTTATGATATGGGACTCCACTCAATATATTAAGGAGTTGAAAATTAATGTGGTTGGATAGTAAAAATAAAACCTTTTAATCTCAAAGTAGTGGTGAGTCTACAGCTTAAGCAATGAAGAGAGGTTTAATGATCCTTTCCACTTGAAAAGTGAAGTGACTATGTATTCTAAATACTGTAGTTGATGGATATTAGGATTCGATAAATTAGTGGGAGACATTTAAAATTAATACTTTAATAATTTATATTGGTAATAAAGATAAAGTATTAATATGATAAGTTGATTTTTTATTGATTAAAATGGAAATAAAAAATACCACCAAATTATTTTCACTACAATCAATATAGGATTATAAGAATATCCTAACTGGACATAACTTCTTGGAGTGGTACATGAGCTTTAACATAGTACTACGCCAAGACAGGAAGATTTATGTGATAAAATCCCCACTTATTACTAATCCCCATTAGGTAGAAAGAAAGGCCGATAAAGATAAATTTAAGAATCATATGGATGATGCACTATATGTTGAGTTTTTTATGTTATCATATATGTCCAGTGAGTTTTAGAAAATTTATGAGGACAAATATGACTTCCAAATGTTGTCTTATATCCAAGAGTTATTCGAGGAGTTCTATTGGAAAGAAATATATGAGATATAATGTTCTTTTTATAGATGAAAGCTAGTGGAATGAAATCAAGTGTACCTTATGTACACAAGATGATCGGGTACATTGAGACACTTGAGCCCCCTGGGTTCAAACAGAATCAAGATCTTGAAACTTATCTCATTATTTCATCTTTACCAAATAGATTATTAACTTTCATTATTAAATATAATATTAATAAAATGAATAAGTCACTCCCATATTTTTTATCCTTAGTTTTCCAAGAAGATAAGGACATGAATAATTCAAACTCTTTGATCCTTATTATGAATAAGAGGAGGAAAAGAAAGGATAAAGTGTTAAGGGGTATGTATAATTCAAATACACCAATGAACCTACCTTTAAAGAATCCAAATATACATAGGTATAACAAAAATTAGGAGAAATTATGCTTTGAATGTTGTAAGAAAGGCCACTAGAAGAAAAATTCCAAAACTAGGATGAATAAGAAAGTTTATTCTTCTCCTTTAGGTATATTTTTCATTTAATAAAATCAATTTATTTCTACACGTTGGGTGTTGGATACTACATGTGTCTTGAAAATTTTTATTTAAAAAAAGGAAATAATTATATTCAAGACAATTGAAAAAGGTAAAGTAGATCTCCAAGTAGAAAATGGTGAAAGATTAGCTGCATTAACATCGAGAGATTATCATATTAGTTTGCATAGTGGGATGGTTCTTATACTAAATAGTTGTTATTATGTACCATATGTTACCCAAAACATAATCTCAATGTATATTTTAGACACAATGTGATTTTATTTCATGTTTTGAAATATATGTTTTATTATGTATAAGGATAACATATGTTATGGTATGGAACATCTTAACAACGGGTTGTATATACATGGACTAAAAAATCTAGTATCAGATGTCAATGAAAAATCCAGTGAGAATGAATCATATCTCACCCACCTATTGAACTTTAGGTTAGGACATGTAAATGAGAATAGTTTACAGAAACTACATCAAGTAGGGTATTTATAATCCCTTGAGTTAAAATCCTTTTATGTATGTGATACTTGTTTATAAGGTAAAATGACCAATGCACCTTTCAGTTTTAAAGAAGAAAGAGTCAAAGAACCATTGGAATTGGTTCATAATAATGTATGTGGTCCATTTCCAGTAGTGGAAAGGGGTGTATTTTTCTTACTTCATTACTTTTAATGGTCACTATAGTAGATGTCGATATATCTACTTAATGAGGTATAAGTTAGATTCCTTTAGAATGTTTAAGGAATATAAAAATGAAGTAGAGAATCAAGTTGTTATGAATATTATGAAACTCTAGTCAGTATATGGTGGATAATATAATAACCATGCTTTCATCAATCATTTAATGGGGTGTGGGATAATTTCCCAACTCACTCCTCCATACACACTTCAGTGGAATGGTGTTATTGAAAGGACGAATCAAAACATTATTGACATGGTTAGATCGATGATGAGTCCTGAAACTCTACCACTATCTTTTTAGGGATATGCACTGAAAGCTATGGTATATACACTAAACTGAGTACCAATTAATGCATCATATGCGATTCCATACAAGTTTTGGTATGGAAATAAATTCAGTATATCACCCATACATGTATGGGGATGAGATGATTTTTTATAGACTATACCTAGTGAAAATTTAGCATCTAGGAGCATTAAGTGCATCTTTATAGGTTATCATAAGGAGACTAAAAGACATTAATGAAATAAAAATTCAAATATAAAGGTGATTCTAGAAAGATATGCTAAATTTATATAAAGGGATCAATTTCCAATGGAAATAGTGGGACAAATATTGACTTTGATGAAGTTTATGCTCTAGATGTAAAAAAGTCGGTATGGGTACAATATCCACAAGAGACAGTGGGAGAGAAAGATTTTCTCGAGACATAATTACTATGTGGGTCTATAAGACTAGTAAAAAAACAAATAGATATGGTTTTCTTATCAATAAGTTAAGAGAAACATTACTCTAAGAGAGTGATGAACCTATAATCTTCAAAGAAGGAGCAGATGGTAAGGATGTTTCTAAATGGAAGGAATCCATGCATTCTAAAATGGATTCCATGTAACAAAATAATGTTTGGATTTTGGTTGACCCACCAGCTAATGTAAAACCTCTTTGGTGTAAATGGGTATTCAATAAAAATATGGAAATTGATGGTCAAGTGATAACCTATAAGGAATGAATAATATCAAAGGGTTTTAAGAAACACCAAGGAATCGAATATGATGAAACCTTCTCTCTAGTTAAAATGTTGAAATCCATCAGAATATTACATACATTAGCATCCTTCCATTATTATGAAATTTGTAAAATGGATGTCAAAACCACTTCTATAAATGGTAAGTTAGGTAAAGATGTCTATATTACACAACCCAAATGGGTTATTATGTCAATGAGTGCTAATAAAGTGTGCTAGCTACAGAGATCCATTTACAGATTGAAGAAGGAATCATGATCATGGAATGTTCATTTTGATGTGGCTATAATAGAATTTTGTTTCTTTAATAATGAAAAAAAACCATGTTTTTATAACAAGGTTATTATAATTTCCACCTTTTTCCTAGTATTATATGTTAATGAAATATTATTAATGGTAAAAGAAGTGAATGTCCTAAAATCAATGATGACTTTGTTAATTGAATGATTCTCCAGGGAAGAATTTGGTGAAGTATCCTATATTATAAGGATCGAGATCTATCAAGAAAAATCTTAGATGCTATATGGGATAATTCATAGTATATATATTGGCAAGATACTAAAAAGGTATAATATAGAAAAATCCATAGATGACTGTTTCCAGTGTCACATGGCATTAATTTCTTTAAGAATATGTGTCCACAAATACATGAGGATATTGAAAAATGAGTAGAATCCCTTATGCTTCAATAGTGGGATCTATCATATATGTTATGTTATGTATTAGGTTTGACATTTCCTTTCCTTTATGTATAGTGTGAAGATATCAAGCCAATTAAGTATGGGTTCATTGGGTAGCTATAAAAACTACCCTAAAGTACTTGAGATGTACAAAGGATATTTTACTACTTTATGGAGTAGATAAGGAGCTAGTTATGTGGGGATACATTAATTATAGATTCCAAACACATCATGATGATATGAAATCACTATCAGGATATGTCATTTTTATGAATGGTTGTTTAGTGATCATGAAGAGTTCAAAGAAATCTATGGTTATCAATTATATATTAAAATCCGAGTAAAAAGTGGATTTTGATATATTTTATCATGTTGTTGAGCATTTCAAATTAGTTATCTAGTTTTATTAGAATTTCTGTTGTATAATAGAAACACTATGTCATCTCTTGATAGAGCCTTAGATCATTAATTAATGAAAAAATATTATGAAAGTAAAATGGTAATGGTATTTTAGAAAACTTGGGTTTTGTTTATTTAAGAAGAAAGAATATGATATCTTGTGATAAAATAAAGTAGAAATTAATAGTTTTTGAAAAAGAGTGATCAACCTAGGGAAATATCATGGTGCTCATCCTTCATCGCTTCAAGAGAAATAGTATAGATATTATAATACCTAGTTTGTTAAAAATAGAACCAAAATGTTACTAATTTTATACTGTGATACCTCTTAGGGTTTGTTTGGAAACATAAAATGATTCACTAGCTACTGTCGATGATAGAGTGATTTGTCCCGAACTTCATAATAAAAATTCACTAAGGCAATATATGAAGAACTTGACATGTTCTCTAGGTTTATATATTGTTTCAATGTGTTACTATGAAATGAAATTACATGTCCATGGTAGTGCTTATGATATTTCAATGACCAATATGAACAACAAAAACACTATAATTGAAAGAGAGGATAAAAAGTAGTGAATGGGGTGTGAAACATCACATGAATGGATACCCCAAAACATGATCATATGAGTTTAGTATGACATAAAAGCTCATAAATAAATTAAATAAGAAGATAGGATGAATAAAAATAACATAAAAACCTAGAATTAAAAAATCCTTCAAATATTACAAAGAAGAAGCTTGGGATTTACATCACATTCCTTCCTAAGTGATCACAAGGAGTTTATAACTCCATGGAATTAGAGGAATCCATGGATGTTGAAGAAGAAATTATCAAGCCTCAAATATTACCCTCTAGTATATAAAACCATTAGAAGGATGTTCATTGATATTTTTATTGTAAAATAACTCAAAATTTACACAAAATAAGTCAACTGCCTAAGGGACTTGGTGACTATTGGCACATCCCTGTATAGACTGTGTTTGACACTCTTATTTTAATGATCACAAACCATGATTCTTTTAGTACTAATGTTTCAAATGTTGTATGATAGAATTTTATATGTTAATACTTCTTCTATGATATTTTTTCTAAGTATTATGGAAAGTCACTGTTGGATAGAAGACACTTTTACCGCCAAACTCCGAGTCATTATTACCGCCAAGACATGCTACCACCCAAAGGGAGTCACCATTACCACCAGGATGAGCTACCGTCAGACCAATTCACCATCACCACCAATAGGAGATATCACCAGGATGAGATAACACTAGAGTAAATCCAGCATTATCACTGGTGGAGTCATTCCCAGAGGTGAGTCACTGCCAGATGCCGTGTCACCACCAGCTTCTTGTTACTGATGTTGTACGAGGACTTTGACACGAATGGATCAATAGTTAAATCAATTCTTAGATTGTTTGACCAAGTATTTAAGACTTATTAAAATCTGATCTAAGGATTTTGGATCTCCCCAACCGGAACTACTATATATTCTCAAAGGATATCTCTCTTGAATATAGAAAAATAGATATTATAAACATATGATACGATATACTACTAAAATAAAAAATATTCAGTGTATTTTGCAACCGAATTTTTGAATTCTCATGAACTTACTTATTCAAATTCTATGAAGATCAATGAAAAAAAATCACAGAACCCATTTCTGAGATTGAATGAGACATCATACGGAGATCAACTAAAGCATACTTACAGATTTCTATGATCCTCTGTTCTGCTTTGATTTTCTAGAACAAAGCACAAACATCTCACTAATGCTGATCTGAGGACTATGATCACACATAAAACATCATACTATGCCTTTTCTATTCTTATTAATTATTCCTAATTTACTTTTGAGCAGTTTTTTGCTTTCCTATTATCCATTAGATAATGTATCTTCCACATTCTTGGAGAATACTTATTATTCTCTTCTTCCTCAATCTATTCCCCACTATATTTGTGGAAGAGGTCCCTATGTGACTTGTTCTATTCTTATATCCCAAGAATAACTATGGAAGAGGCCTTTTAACCTAGACAACTTGTTTTTTTGACATTATACCTAATCTAGGTTGTGAATTTATTTGATTATATTTTTAATCTGCTTGGAAGTGGGTGATTTACAAGTAGAGGGGATTAAGTCTCACTTTGAGATTGAACCACTTATTTATTCCGTAATGTCACTATGTTATTTTTTTTATTTTAATATGATATTAAAGATAATTTTTTATTAATAAAAAAACAATATATTTTATAATTATTCTTAAATAGTGTTTATATATGTTTCTATATAAGTAAATTGATTTTGAAAGTTAAGGTTTTTATAAAATATATGTTAACTGAGTCCTAATCACTCTTTAAGAAATATTTTAAAAGGATAGATCTTCTATCAACCTTATTTTTTGATTAATTGGATGGTTTATTTTATAAAGGGGTTTTTATTTTATTTTTTATATAGAAAATTTTATTGGGAACTCAACTCACACCCTCATGAGTTACTCACTATGACCAATATTTGGTAGAAAAGGTAGGTTTTAAATTAACCATTTTAACTATGATTTTAGTTGTATTCTAAATATCTAAAATTTCTATCGATTATAATTTTTTTTTCTTTATGAATAATAGATAAGAAGTATCTGCTACATGCATACCTCCTTATTTTAATGGTACCAACTATTCTCAATGGAAAATCAAAATAAAAATTCATTTGGAAATTATAGGTTTTAAAAAATGGACTATAATAGAAGATCAATATAAAATACCACAAACTCCTAAAATTGAATGGAGTAATGCTACAAAAACTGCTTATAATAATAATTTTAAAGCTATGAATGCTTTTTTTTGTTCTTTGGGAGATGTTGAATTCAATAGAATATCTACTTGAAAATATTCTTTTGAAATATAGGATACCTTATATATCTCACATGAAGGAACATCAAATGTTAAATAAATGAGATTGAATACATACAAAATCATGTATGACACTTTTAAAATTAAATTTGATGAACCTATTTGTGATATGTATCTTAAGTTCAATGAAATAGTGAATTTTAAGCACTCTCTTGGAAAGAAAGTGACAGAAACAGATAAAGTAATGATACTACTCATATGTTTACCATAAACATAGATAGGAACATATGTGTGAATCATATAATCATGTGAAGTAAGTAAACTACTTGTCAAAAAACTGATAGGAAAGATGATGATATATGAAGAAGATATTAAAGTAAAAAAAGATATTGATGAAGATGAACAAAAAAATCAGTAGCCTTTAACTCAACTACCTCGAGGCAAAGAAAAAATATACAAACTAAAGATTCCAATGAAGAAGGATCTCTTAATGACAGTGATTAGTAAATGGCACACATGGATAAAATATTTAAGAAATTCTATAGGAAAAGGAATTTCTTCAAAAAATAAAATTTTAGAGGATATTATGGTAATAAAGGAAAGTAGAAAAAGGATTGGAAAAAAGATGAAACTCAAAATGAAGTCACCTATTATGAATGGAGAGAAAAGGTCACATTAAAGCTTACTATCCAAAATTAAAATACAAAAGGAACTATGAGGATAAGGATAGAAGATAAAAAACATGAAAGCAAAATGGAGTGCATACGAAGATAACTCAAGTGAATCCGACACTAATCAAGAAGATAAGTCTGAAAGAGATAATATATTCTTTAAAGAAATTATATCAGATGTACAAAATGTTCTTCCTGTTTCTCCTACTAATGTTTCATATATTTCTAAAAATAAAGAAAATAATGACAATGAGGAAAAAATGACTATAAAATATTTGTATGATTACTGTAACATGCTGGAAGACACCATTCATGAGATGAAAGAAAAATATAATTCACTCAATAAACAACATGCCTTAATAGTAAATGTTAAAAATAAACTTACTATTAAATAGGTGTAACGCCCCGACCCAAGTTACCCAGAATCGGTGCATTATTGTGTAACATTGGCATGATCACAAAAGATCAAGTCTCGAAAGACCGATTAGTTTAGTAGCCTTGGAAACACTAGATACATTCATAAGTCTTACATTACATCATAATTTAAAACAAAACTACAAAAAAATCTTGTATTCATATCCCCTCATACTATCCCTGTAGGTTATTCATAGTATACTTCTTCACATCCTGGAAAAGTTAAAACATTGGAAGGGGTGAGCTCAGATGCTCAGTAAGGATAACAATATAGCGGAAGCTTTCATAAATAAACATAAACATTTAAGGCAATGCATAACTAAAAAAAACACTTTTAAAGTTGAACTTAAACATAATATGGAAAAAGTAAAATGATATAATTCCATTTACTTATTCACATGGATATTCTACTGGTCGAATAATCACATGCAATATCAATAACCACTTTCATAATGATGGAATGCCTAATTCCAGACTATCATAACCACATAGCCAAGGCCTCGTGCCAAGACTACAAATAAGATTTTGTCAAGGCCTCGTGCCAAGACACTAGTTTGTCTCATGAGACCTGTCGATGCATCGAGGAGCTATAGCGGGTTCCACCCGTCACTTATTAATTCCAATGCATTCCTCATATGAACAGGTTTAAACATATCATAAACCATAACATAATCGTATCACATAAAACATGCATAAATGAAACATAAAATTTCCACATTTCAATCACAAGATATCAATAAAACACATTGATATAATAAAAACACTTTCAAAACCATTTTCAATACCAAAATAAAGGAAAATTAAAACGTTGTATTTATTTTTCATTTAAAAAAAGTTATGGCTTGTAGAGGAAGCCGAAACTCAAATTATGGTCACGGCGGTAGAGAAGTTATTGTCGCCACATACGTATGACAAAAAAAACATTCAATTTTGTTTTTTAGTAAAATGCTTCGTATAAAAAGATTCCTTTTGAAAAAAAACATAAAATTCAAAGGGGTTTATACACCGTATAAAAGAAAATTGTGTATAAAACGAAATATGCCTCAATGAAAGGAGATTGAGATGAAGTCCCTTACAAAGGTCATTTTTTAAATAAAATAGATCTATTATGCATATTAACTATATTTACACATAAATAAAGTATAAATACCAGATAGGACATAATAATATAATGACATAATTTGAAAGTAGGAGATTAACCCAAAGAATGGAAATTGGGTTAAGAAGTTCCCTTACCTCGTGTCCGACTTGACTCGATAGTTCTTTAATCTCATGAATAATAAACTAGAGTTAATTTATATTTTCTTAAGAACCTTTTTCGTGTTCATTATTCCTTTTATATCACTTATTACCACATTGTGAACATTATGTAATTATTTAAATTAATAATGGTCATTTTGTCGATCTTTGGTACTTGAGTCAAAAATAAACTTCTTATAATTACAAGTTGTTCATGTGGTGAAATATACATTATATCCAGAATTATATTCATGATTTAGATATCATATATATCATATATATCCATTATATACATGCATTTATAATATTACATAAAATTTATAGGTAATAAATGAAATGCACCGTTAATGGAGACGGTAAGTCGTACGTACGCATGAACGCTACTTTCATTTCTATTTCATATTTAATGGAATGAAATTATAATTATATAAAGGTATACTATAATTCTAGTATAATATCATGTATAATATTATTTACTCCATCCTTTATACATCCCACATATGGAATTAATGATTCAAATCACTTTGAGGGGGTGGTAGTCCGTACTTCCTAAAATGAAATCATCGCGTTTACCAATAATGGAAATCATAAAGGTGTGCCATAAATGAAAAATACAGAATCATAAGAAAAAAATAAACATAATATATATCATATATAAAAAATAGTGTCATCATAATTTCCACCATGAGAGGTGTTAAAAGAAGATTGAATAATCATCGTTTCGTGAGGCAGTAATTCGCCACCCACAGAAACAGTATGTTCTTTAACCATTAGATGAAGGTGTGTGTAAGTGTAAATAAAATACTTCTCATAAAAACATCCAAGTATATTTAGGATACTGGTTTTGTTTCAAAATAAAGTAATAAAAATATTTTAGTGGGTTGGAAAAGCAAAATAAAACAAAAGAACACAAGAGAAGACATTACCTTAAAATCGGGTAACTCTTTTTGATTTGAGCCAGAGGCTTCCTTGGAAAGACTTATTCCCAAAGTGAGGCTTCTAGGAGTAATAGAGGGAAGTTGGGAGAGTAATTGGGTAGAGGTTGGCCGAGCCAAATGGCTTTGATGGTGTGAATAATATGGTAGAGGTGGGGGCCTTTTATAAGAGGAGAGGAGGGGCACTCTTGGAAAGTCATGAAATATTACATTATTATGAAATGATATTCGGATTTTAGAGGTCCCAAACATATATATTTCAAGGATAAGGTGATAATTGTTCTAAATATACTCATCCAATAGGTTTTTGACATGTGTAAGTCTTAGATTTTACATTATCTTTTCATTTTATTGAAATCGTTAATTAATGAGGTAATCGCTGCATCATCATGGTGTCATAAAAAATTTAATTTTTTAATGTCTAAAAATTATAAAAAAATTACCATGATGTAGGAAATCTTTTTATATTTCCAAGGAATATTTATAGTCAAAATTTTAACTTATATAACCCCATGTAATAATTGTTTTAGTAAAACAACACATGTTTGTGACAATTTTATTTTTACTTTAAATAAAAAGTTATTAATGTCATTTTCTTACCCAAGTGGCTCCATGGGGTCCCCAAGTTGATCCATGTATTTTATTGGTCGGCCATGACTCATAAAATAAGTTTAGGACAAGTGTAAGGGTATTTTCATATTTTTATAATGTCATTTTCACCTTAAATTTCACTAATTACCTTTAATCGCGATTAATTAAACTTAAAAGTTACTATTCACCAAAAAATTATTTTAATCCCATTAAACCACATTTTAATTCCTAATGAAAACCATATATTTTGGATTTTTGAAAATAAAATCACATAAGTGGTAATGTTTCATTTAAACGAAAAATCAGTTTTTTAACTACCACTTAGTGGTTTCACTATTCATCAAAAATTGATGTTTTTCAGAACAATGCCAAAATTTCACCCTAAGCTATAATTGATATTCTGAATTAAAAAATGATGTATATTTTAAAAAATTACAAATATATAAGTTGCATTAATTAATTTCATAATTAATTCCCGCTGTCACAACAAATAGCGTGTTTTTAAGAAACAATATATATCAAAAGATTGACAATTGTTTATGTCCAATTTCAAAGTGAAATAAATTCTAATGAACACCATTGTATGAAATGGTAAAAATATATTCTAATTATACTTTAAAACCACTCAATATAATAATTTACCACTATAATTTATTTTGATTAAAAAATTTGTTTTTAAGTATTTTTCACTATTCATAAAAAATTGGAAGTTCTCAGAAAATTACAAAAAATTCAACATAGGTTAATTTCGATATTCTGAATACAAAAATGAAGTTCATTTTGAAATATAAAATTTATTTAATTTCAAAAAGTGGGTATTACTATTCATAACAGCTACTTTGATTGGTCGCGGTGTGTTAGAACTCGAGGTTGCGTACAACACACACTACTCTATTATTCAAAGAGAAGCATACCATGGAAGCTTGGGGTGTTACAATAGGATAAAATGATCAACTGTTGAAAAGAAACAATGAATCAAAACTATAAAATTAATAGTTAAATAATGTCATAGAAAAATCTACCAATGGCAAGAAAACATTAACTCAAATACTGGGAAAGAAAGTTCATCCTAGGTATAAAAATTGACATAGGTTACTAGCCAGAACAAAGAAAAATTACAAAAACCATATTTACATCAAGTAACAGTTCGGAAAGTTCATATAATTCCAATAAATACTGCAATGGACCTAATAATTTTTTTATCTATAGAATTATTCAATATATTTATCAGAAACCTGTTAGAAAAATATGGATTCCAAAATCTCTTATTACTAATATAACTGGACCCAAGAGGATTTGGGTACCAAAATCATATTTTTCATAAAATTTATGTTGTTTGAAACCTGTATGAAAACCTCCAATAAAATCCTATGTTATTTGGATAGTGGATGTTCTATATAGATGTATGGTGAGTATTCAAACTTCAAGAATTTGATCAACGTTGATGGTGGACATGTCACATTTGGTGACAATGAAAAAGGGAAAATAATCAACCTTGGAAAAATTTGTAATTCTAATTCAGTGTTAATTTCCAAAGTTTTATATTTAGATGTTTTAAAATACAATTATATTAGCCTTTTATAATTATATAATGATGGATTTTATGTTAAATTTGAAAACAATGTCATTCATGTTTTTAAAGATAAACATGGTTTAATTTTTACTGCTTTGAAAAATGATAATATTTATTATATTGATTAATATTATTTATATTCTAAAAATATCTCTTTCTTAAGTTCCTTTTATAAATAGTCTTGGCTTTGGAATAGGAGACTATACCATTGAAATATTCACGCACTTAGAAATCAGACTAGGAAATGGTTAGTTAGAGACTTATGAAAGCTTGAATTCTCAAATGATAGAGTTCGTAATCCCTGCCAGAAAGGGAAACTTCATAATATTTCTACTAAATGTAAGAAAGAATTTTCAACCTATCAACCTCTAGAGTTAATTCATATAAACCAATTTGGACCTTCTAGAGTCTCTAGAATAAATATAAAACATTATGTCTATGTTCTTGTAGATGAATTCTCTAGACACACTTGGGTATACTTTCTAGCTCAAAATATTAAATCATGTTATTACTTTATTATGTTTTAAAAATGTGTAGAAAACATTAGTGGAATTAGGATTAAGACCATAAAGAGTGATCAGGGTCAAGAATTTAAAAATCAAAACTTTGAATCATTATGTACTAAAAATGGCTATAATCACAATTTTTTTTCTCCTAGGACACCACATCAAAATGGTGTGGTTAAAAGAATAAATAGGACTCTTCAAGAGAAAGCTTGAACCGTGTTAAATGATAATGACCTACCCATCTACTTTTGAGTTGAAGTTGTTAATACAACCTATTATACTGTAAACAAATTACTGATTAGGCCTATTATAAAGATAAAACCTTATGATTTATGGAATAAAATAAATCCAAAAGTTAATTAATTTATAATTTTTGGTTGAAAAGTTTTTATTCTATATATAAAGGATAATTTTGGTAAATTTGCTTCTAAGAGTGATGAAGACATTTTTATTTGGTATTCAACTTCTAGTAATGATTATAGAGTGTTTAACAATAGAACCAAAATAATGGAAGAATATATTCACATTATGTTTTATGAAAATAATCCCAATAAATCTAATACTATTTTAGAATACCCTAAGGATGAAATTTCAACTATTAATCTTAATTATAAACCTTATAAAATTTATATTTAACAAACAGATCGTTCATCCAGTAAACTACTAGAACCTGAACATGAAGAAGAACTTGAGTTTACCAGCCCCTCTTTTGAAAGACCAATTAAGAATGATAAAAACCACCCTTTAGATGAAATAATAGGAAATCTAAATAGAGGTTCACATACTAGAGCTTCTATGAGAAATAAAATTGAACATCAAGACTTCTTTTCATAGATTAAACCTAAGAACATAAATGATGTCATCAATGATGAATTTTGGGTAATATCTATGCAATAAGAACTTAATCAGTTTGAATGAAATAATGTTTGGGAACTTGTGGATTGACTTAAAGACAACATAAATATTGGTACTATATGGATGTTTAGAAAAAAGTTCGATGAGTTTAGAAAAATAGTAAGAAATAATGCTAGACTAGTTTCACATGGTTATAATCAAGAATAAGGTATTAATTATAAAGAAACTTTTTCACATGTTCCAAGAAATGAATCCATTAGAATACTAATTTCCAATGCACCAAATTTGGACACAAACTAGATCAAATGGATGTTAAAAGTGAACTATTAAATGGATTTATAATTGAGGATTTTTTTGTTGAACAACCCCTCAGATATCAAAATCCACATTTTCTGAATTGAGTTTTTAAATTAGAAAAAGATTTGTATGGTTTAAAATAGGCTCTTAGAGCTTGGTATGATAGGCTTACCTCTTTCCTTATTTCAAAAAGTTTTTCAAAAGGTATAATTGATTCATACCTCTTTATAAAAATAATTTCAAAAGATGTTTTAATAGTACAAATATTTTTATGTGAGATTATTTTTTGATCTACTGAAGATTCATTATGTACTAGTTTTTCAAAGTAGATGAAAAATTAATTTGAAATGAGTTTAATTGGTGAACTAAAATTATTTCTTTGATTTAAAATTTTTCAAAATAAAGAAAGAATTATCTTAAATAAAATTAAATACACTAATGATATTTTGAAACTTTTTGGACTAGAAAGTACCAAAATCAGTGATACTCCCATGAGTACCACCTGTAAACTAGACCTTGATGATGCTGGGAAATCAGTATATCAAACTAGTTACATAGGTATGATTGGAAGTCTTTTTTACTTAACTACTAGTTGGATTGATATTATGTTTAGTGTGTGTATGTGTGCTCACATTCAAGAAAATCCAAAAGAGTCACGTTTATTACCTTTCAAAATAATATTTAAATACCTCAAGTATACAACCAATTTAGGATTGTTTTATCCAAGAGGACTTTCTTTAGATTTAGTTAGTTATTCAAATTATGATTTTGTTGGATTCAAGTGAGATAGAAAAAACACATTAGGAACATGTCATATTTTAGAAAACTAACTAGTATCATGGTGTCATAAGAATAAAAATTCTATTTTACTATCTACTACTGAAACTAAATACATAGCTGTAGGAGGTTTTTGTGCACAAATCTTGTGGATGAAACATACTTTACTAGACTTTGGATACCAATTTAGACATGTACCTATAAATTGTGATAACACAAGTGAGATAAATATTTCAAAAAATTTAGTATCTAACTCTATAATAAAAGACATTGATGTAAGACATCACTTTTTGAGTGATAATTTTCAAAAGGGTGATATAACTTTAAAATTCATTGGAACTAAACATTAGCAAGATGATATATTCACAAAGCCTTAGAATTATGAAAGATTAAACTACATCCAACATGAATTAGGAATGAAAAATTTCTATTGGTGAGTCCCCATTGATGAAGTCTTTATTAAGGATTCATTGTTGATGAGTCACCATTGATGAAGTCACTGTTGATGAGTCACTGTTGACGAGTCAACGTCGATGAGTCACTATTGATGAAGTCATCATTGAATGAGCCACTGTTCCTTTTTATATTACCATTACTTTATTAATATTTGTATTTTACTTTACCAATTAAATTTTTATTATTTTAATATTATTAATATTTGTTTAGAATTCCTAAATTATAAAACCATCGGGATAACTCTAAATCAATTCACTACCTCTAACCCATGATCACCCAAACCTTTTCATTCCTCTCAAACTAATCTTCCTTCTTCCTTGTTCCACCTGATGCCTTCCACTAATCTGAATGTCCCTTGTAAGTTGAGTTGCAGAATCGAATTAAGAAGAGATGAGGCATTCCATGAAATGAAAACAATCCTCAAGCATTTTTCAAACCATTTCACTAAACCCACATCTAGGAAATAATTTAGTCGAAGTAGAAAAATAAATTGATGCACAATGGCTTCCAATTATCAATACACTAGTGTTAAAGGTAATAAAAAAAAGTAAAAGTGGATGAATAGATTTACCTCAAATCATCAAGTGCATTATCCGAGGGTAGTCTTTGAATTTTAACAAAATTTGAGATTTATTTTTGGGAATAAAGATGATAGAATTTGAAGTAGTATATATGGAGAATTGATTTATTTATCTTCAATAGAATGGGATAAATGTTTAAAGGTTCCTCATAAATGTTTCTATGAAAATTTCCAAGGAATTATATTGAGTGATAGTGAAAATTTAAAAAATTAAAGGTCTCTCCTACAGTTAACTAGAGATGAACAACTAAGAATACTTATTGATTCCGAGATTGATGGTGAATGTAAGTTTCTTTTCAAAGCTGTACAACATGTTTTTTGTCTAAGGAAATGGATCTTTAATATAATGAGGTATCAAGATGTATAATTTCTCTATATAATGAATAAAGGGAAAAAATAAATTTGTGTAGATTTTTGATGATTCATATGCATGATATGTGAAAGAAGATCTGCAGATCGAACTCCCTCATTTAACCCAAAATGATTTATGTTATCTTATATTTAAAGGGTTATGTCAGAGCTGAATATGAAGCTGAAGACAATTTTGGTAGTTTTTTCCAGTCATTTTTTTTCAAAAGAGTTAAAGTGAGTTGGAATCCCTAGAAGGGATGACGGGTCTGAGACAATGAGAAAGTGTATGATTATTTTAAACCTATTGATCACCCAAATAGAACTAAGGACATGTTGGATCCTAGTCATGAATATGATGAGATAGATGAGTACTCTAATGCTGATGATGATGCTAAAAGAGATGAGCCAGTAGTGGAAGAAGAAGAAGTGAAAGAAGAAGAAGAAGTTGTTTTAGTTGAAGAAGGGAGTGATCCAAATATCATTAAATCTCAAACTAGAGTATCAAGTTGACATGTTAGTTCATCAGGCTCTCTACCTACTAAAGAAACTCTTATCAGAAAATGATGATGAAGAAGATACTGATTTTTTGGGAGAAGATTAGTTTAAATTGTCTACCTATAAGACTTCAAGTGATGATAATGGTAATGAAGTTATTGATATTGTTTATAAAGAAGAAGATAAAAATATTTTAGATCTTTAAAAGTATGATGAATCTTCCAGTCAGGATGATGAGGATCTGAATGATGGAGCTCATGTTGATGAAGATTCTAATGATGGAAACAAAAATGATGTCCCTGATCATAGGGATGATAAAAAAGGTGGTACTGATCATGAGGGTAGTAATGAGAGTGGAAATGACCCTGATACTAAACAAGAGACAGTTCAACATCAATCCTCTTCACTTGTTGTATCTAGTTCTCATAGTGATAAAAATTAACCAAATGATACCATGATGCAAGATATTCCAACATTTCTTATTGAAGGAATGGATGAATAAAATAAGGGGGAGAAAACAATAAATCTTGATGATGAAATGGATCAATCAGAACCATTAGACAATATGGAAACCAATCATAAAGAAGTTTCCCCATATATAACTAAAGTTATTAAATGTTCCCAAATACCCCAGGAAAATATAATTCTTCCATATATAATATTTTTAGTAAACTCCATTGAAGAATGGGAAAAATATCTAGGTTTTTCCAAACTTGGATTTGTATAAAGCGATTCAGATGATGAGACACAAAATTTTTTCATAAGAGAAGGATCCCTCATAGATTAGATCGATCAAGCCGGAGATTTACATTATTCTATCCCTATGGAAACCAATAGACTAGCTGAGGTTGAAATATTTCATGAGAAAAGAGATATTTTAACTGTTCAACATTTATTACCTCTTGATGTAGTGACACAAGATGATTTTAATTCTTTTCAAAAAATTGTGATTTCTAATTTGGACACTTTGAGGAAGAATTTTGTTTCATAATTTACTCATGTCTTTAACTCCCAACCATCACCAACAACTTGTATCAACGAAGAAAGTGTTAATTATTTGGTTGAATTAGTGATAAAAAATATCCAAAATAGTTTAAGGTTTGATATTAAAGAAATATAAGTAGTGAATAAAATATTTTCATCTGAGGTAGAATGTTTAAAATCTTTAATAGAGAGTCTAACATCCTCTGTATTAGAATTGATGAAATCCCTTTCTCAGAAGTTGGATAGTTTAGCTACAACTACCTCTACAACATCTACAACTCCTCCTACTCCAGTACTACATGATAGAGATATACTATATTAGATAATCAGATAATTAATCAGAAATGCTATGGGTGAAGTGAACACTCATGAAGAGAAAATTTGGCAAATACATCATCATGGAGAACATATACTTGATTTTATAAGAGGATATACTGGTGATCTTAGACAAGATAAGGAATTCATAAATAAATATATCAAGCACTACTTATCAAGGATCTATATCATGCATGAAATGATTGATAATTTCAAATTTATTACAAAGAACTTGTGGATACCACCAGTGAAAAGAGCCTTCAAATAACAGAAGATTCAACTAAAGATTCTCACATGAGCTATTCAAAGAATTATGGATCAGAAGGAAGAATTATTTAATTTGATGGTAAGGGGAGGATAAATAATTATAGACATCATAAATATCCTAAAACCCTACCTTTATGTCCATCAAAGAACTGTAATTTCTTGATAATAAATCCACGTTTCAATAATTCTTTCAACCACATCCACATACTCAGTTTAATACAGGCCTTCTTTAATCACTCAGTCAGACAGTCTTATGCCTCCACCATATAAAACTTCAATTTTTTCACTAATTGAACTAATCAAACATGTCACGACCCATCCCCCGGGGCCCATTCCGTGACTACCCCAAGCCCACCTTCCATAGGCCAGGGGATGAAGATTAGCACCAAAAGGCGTATTCCCTAAAACCGGGAAGACATTTCCTTTATATCCTGTAAACACACACAACCAAGCACACAACAAGATATGAACACAAGTAAAATATATAGTAAAAGTGTGAGTATAGTAAGCAAAAGGGGCCAGAATACAAGCCCAACTGGAAAATACAGGAAAAATGAAGAGTACAAGTAAACTGGAACAACTCATGTGAACACCTTCCAAGGATCCTACCTGAAGGGTAGGTACAACTCTCAAACGGTCGTCTCTACGGTACATCTTGTCTAATGTCCACCTCCGAGCTACCTCTAGTCTTGGTACCATTATCCTTAGTCAGCGATGTTCTTCGTCTGCACCAAACACAACCAGGTGCGGTTATAGCCCGTGCAGGGGTGAGTATAACGATACTCAGTAGGGACCCCGAGACCCTCGAGGTCTCACAAAATCCACAAAGTATAAACCACAAAGCAAGAAATAAACTGACCAACCTACTTAGGTATATTCCCATACATATATCTAAGTTATCAAGTATGCCCATCTCAATCATGAGGAAACACAGAGTCCAACTCAAAAGCCCAAGCTCAAATGTTTCACAAAGGAAGGAGTACCAAGAAGGTAAGTACCACACATGTTCACCACACAAAAGAATACCAACAAGGTATTAAAAAAAAGGAAAGTACCACACAGGTTCAGACTCAGCTCACACTAGGTATAAATTAGGTATAGTAGTAGAGATGATTAAATGGAACTACTAATTCATCTTACTCTGTTAAGAGGCAGACCCATGAAGGATCCTAAATCACCATCAGACCCATAGAGGATCGCAGTACATCATCATACCCACACATGATCCTAGTACCTCGTTATACCCAAATAGGATTCTAGTACATTGTTAGACCCACACAGGATCCTAGTACCTCATCGGTACGTCATCAGACCCACACAAGATCCTAGTACCTCATCAGAACCACAGAGGATCCTAGTACATCGTCAGACCCACACAGGATCCTAGAACCTCATTATTACATCCTCATACCCACACAGGATCCTAGTACATCGTCAGTACATCGTCATACCCACACAAGATCCTAGTACATCGTCAGTACGTCGTCAGAACCATACAGAATCCTAATACATCATCAGTACGTCGTCAGACCCACTCAAGATCCTAGTACATCATCAGTACTTCGTCAAAGTCACACAGGATCCTAGTACATCATTAGTACATCATCAGACACACACAATATCCTAGAGTAGTCCCACATGGATCCCTAGAGCGGATCCATGTGGGATCCTTGAGCACAAACCCACGAAGGATCCCTTTCTCACGTTACAACCAGCTACAGGGTTCTCGCACTAAGCTCACTTGATTCCGGGAGGATCTGCTCCTCAATCTACAGGTTGATACTCCATCTTCCATGAAGTACAATGAAGAAGTATCCCAAAGTACCGCCATGTAAAAGGGGTCTCAACGCAATATACGGTGCATCAATCAGACGCCCGGTCTGTGAGTTATAAGTGTTTTAGTGCCGAGGGCCTGATTGGATTTGAGTACAATCCAACCTGGCCAAACTCCATCTTTCTTCGAAAGTCACACAGAGTATCTAAAAATGACCACCTCATATCAAGGATTTAAGTGTCGTAGATGGTTCATCCTTTCAACACCATATGAGGTAGATAAGTCGAATACAAGATCCCACAATAATAATAATAATAATAATATTGTGTGTTTCATGGACCCAAGCCACGAACCAGAATTTAATATTCAATATAAGACTTAAATCGACCATCTTAATGTCAAGATCACATCGCCACTTACGGTAAGTCAATTGGACGTCGCACACAGGAGTTATAGAGGGCCGAAGATTTAATAATAATAATAATAATATATTATTATTTGATTGTTTTCAGTACTCGATCCAAAAACCTGAAAAAGACATCCAAAATTGGACTCATAATTTCTGTCTCGAAGTCAGGGTCGTACTTCCACTGACGGTTCATAAAACCAAGGTCTCACGGATAAGTTACAGTCAAAAAAGTGTTTTATCAACAAAAGTAATAATAATAATATTTTATTTTTATTGTTAATTACTTATTTCCTTAACTCCAAATTCAATCATGCATGGGGAATTCATTTGGTTAACATGGCTTCTACATGGCGCCTCCTCCACTCTTCCATGATTTTTGATTTTTTTCATTATTTCATCTCCTTAATTTTATCTCTCCAATAAACCCTTTCTTATTCCATGGGTTTCTCACTCTCCAATTAACTCCTTTCCCAAACGGTTGGGTTCCTCTGCACATCCAGAACTGATACCACCACCTCCAGCTAGCTGCACTGCCTAGATGTTGTCTTCCAGCTGTCCTTCGCCACCTCATGTTGCACCCTCTACCTCGCCCGGAGCCGTTCCTTGAACACACGCCAGAAATCACACCGCCATGTCACCCCTTACATGGTCCGCCGCATCTTCGTTCTAAGCCCGAAAAATATGCTGACCACATATTCACGATCCTTATGTCAAGAAATATGAGTCCATATGTTTTTCTCAACACAATATTGCATTTTCAGTGCGCTTAATTATTTGGCCTTGATGAAAACACGAAGAACGTGCGAAGAAGAAAAGAAAAAGGGGCAAGATATATGCGCGAGACGATGACCATGTTAGTTTGGCCATATTCATTGCGAATCTAGAATGTGAAGACTGAAAATTACTTTTTTATTATAAAAACAATTTTAAGGAAAAGTGAGAAACCATGGGATACAACACCAACCACAAAGAAACCAAAACAAAAAAGAACAAACGCAGAACATGCTCCTCCCCAGCAGCTGCACCATGTCACAACCTTCATCAGAGGATGACCCTTCGATGAGTAGTCCTATGCGAATGCACAGGCACAAAACCGATGGTGAAATCATACCCACTCAACGATCAAATTCTAAAGGCAAGCTCCGGTGAAGACTCCGTGCTCTAATCCCCATCTGGAGAAAATCCGCGTGAAGTGATTATTGAAAGCAAAAAAATTTCAGCATAAAAAACTAGATAATTGAACCTAACTCCGGTACAGAACACACAAAAGTCCACCAAACCTGCCAAACTCATCAAGCCAACCTAAAAAGAATCATAAAAGAGTAAATTAAGATCACTAGAGCCCGCTTCACTGAACAATTTCCATGATAAAGTTGAGACCTGAGTGTCCAGTACATTAGTCATCAGCCTTTTGACCTCAGAAGCTTGCTGATCCCAAGACTGGATATACTCCTCCATACTGATCAGACCTTTATTGAAGACCCCTACCAATATGAGATCTTGTCTTTTAATCCAAGAGTATGGATCCTCATTAAGATATACTTTTAGGGACCTCCCCATCATCTTTGCTGCCTCCTATTCATTTGCCTTCAGAACCAATACCTGCTCGAGCGCTTCCTTGTTGGAACTTAAAATCAAGTCCAAAGATTGATCATTTTGGTCCCCTATTCTTTGAGGACTTTGGTTCTCACTGGAAAGTTTAATTCCATTTAACTTTTTTTCCAACCGAGTCTCTAAAGGAGGAGGGAGTGAGGAGTAATCCTTCTTCCCCTTTTTTCTCTTAACACTCCTGCTACTCCTGCTTAGGCTTAAAGCTTCATCTGCCGAGATTTCGGGTTCAACCCCAATGAGTTCCTTCCTACATCCCTTGCCTCTCTTCTCAAGGATATCTGAATCAGATCAAACATTTGCCTCTGGGAGGCCTTCAAACCTATTGCTCAGGTGGACTAGAGTTCGTTTCAGAAAATACGAACCTCCAGTATCTTCTCCTCTGTTAGAAACAGTCATGCCCATAGCTAGTATCTACTTCACCTTAATCACAACCCCACTTCTCTCCCCTAACTCCTCTACACACAAAGCATTTGAAACCACCTGCACACCGCTCGTCGTCTGTTCTAGGGCCACATCCCTCTCATTCTTCTGAATTTCCACTCGGACATCATCATACTGAGACCTTCCCTCAGATCTCCACACACTACGGTTGAAAGGACCCCCTGATATCATCCCTAATCCTACTAAAAACCTCAGATACCCATGGGTTCAGCTGATGGTCCATATACTTCCTCCCCACCTCAGAACCCAGAGCAACCTCAACACTCGCATCCCAGTCGGCTGAAGCATTGCCACGTCGTTCTTTCTCCATCGGCCACAACAACTAGGGTTCCTCTTCACTATTCTTTCTGCTCGCTTCCAAATTTTCCTTGCTATCCACCATCATGGTCTCCATCTGGAAATCCTGGTGACCCACACCCCTGACCACTAGCTTTGCAGACCCCCATAGATATACATCGGAGAGATGTCCTAGCCACCTACAAGCTGAGCAAAAATCGGGCCAACTCTCATAAACCACACGCTGTTTACACCTATAATCTTCACCGATTGTTATCCATAAATAATAAAAAGGGATTCTAGACACATCCATCTCAACACACACCCGTGGATTCACCATGTGACAAATAGATTCTGTGAAATTGTCCGAGAAAAGATATCTACCTATAAGGTTTGCGAGCATTTTTAACCCAGAGGGATTTTGGAAAGGGAGCGGAAGGTTGGGGAAACTGGCCCAAATCGTGGAAGAAGGTGGGTCACACTTCATACTAAATTCAAACAACCATTGAAATAAAATGAACCTGAAACCATTGAAGCACCGTGGGGCCCTCAACCAGGTGCTAATGAGGTCCTCCTCTGATGAAAAGCAGATCATGATGTGATGATTGTCGAGAAATCCTACTTTCACCATTTCACGGATGTCCCCGGAGTCAAAGATGAATCTGTCAAAGGAATCCACCGAAGGCCTTCAATGCTTGAACCAGGCTACCAAGGTGAGCTTCAAGATCCCAGAGATCTCCATGAACTCTGAGGTTGAAATCTGAAGATTCAGAAAACCATCAATGAGATCTGGGACTTGAGGCCTCAGTGTAGCTTTCAAAAATGTAAGAAGTAAGGAGAGATTAGAGAAGGGGAGAAAGGGGGATACTTCTTTACTAATGGACAATGAAGATCCCTCCCCCACCGAGGGGGGAGGGACCGACGTGGGAGCTGTCGTCGACGCCGATAGAGGAAGACCCTCAGCCTAGGGTTCTCGAGTACCCGATTCAATCGGGAAAGCTCACCCCATTGGTGAATGGATCCAGAATATGAATAATTAACAAATAAATTCAATCATATTTCAAATTATAATCCCTAACTCAATTTCTCATTGTTGTCGGCGTGAGGAAGGAGATGATGTTGATGATGTCGGCGTTCGTCGCTCCCGCACCAGGCTCCCAAAGTTGGTTCCACATTCCTTGATTTAGATAATGCTTCTTCATTGGAGATGTTCTTCGTTTGGGGGATGTTCTTCTTATTTCTCCAAGGATCTCCCAAATCTCCTTTTCCAACAATCTCCACCAAAAGGATGAGGAGCCAATTTTAATTGAGTTAAGTCTATTAACTCAATTAATTTTTTGAACATTAATTAAAGTAAAATTGGAACATTTAATTTGGGGGAGAAAACAAGAGTTAACTCACATTATAGTGGGAGTTCAAGGGGGTCGGGTGGTCCCCACCACTGCACATACAAATTGGGAGGTTTTAAAAATAAAATAAAAGTTGTTCTTTATTTTATTTTTATTCTTTTAACTCTCCCACGTAATTCACAAAAACTAATTTTCACCCTCAACCTACTGTGGTCAATGTGAAGGTATCCTTAAGAGAATATCAGCGTTGTGAGTTCTACAGTGCCCTTATATTTCAATTCTGAGCACCGGTTCAAATGTTATAAAATTCCGCTTACGCGTTTACTGAACGTACCCGAAAAAAAGTTCGGAAAATTATTTATAGTCACCCCCGATCTGCGCCAGTCGAGGTTAGGCTCTGCCTAAGTGAGAAACACCCCAACGAACCCAACGGTACTCTCATATTTTCAATCAGAGTTACTTTTTAAAAGTTATGGATTTTACAATAAAATAATTGTCACTTAATTATTTTATTTACAGCTAAAAACTAACTTTCACTGGTGGCCCGCGCCGAACAATGTTTGTATCTTCCTAAAGATAGAATACCCTCATGATTTCAGTGGTGGTATCGTATTTTCAATATGAGTTACCGTTTGTGAGTTATAATCATTTGAAAAATAAAATAATTTATTTAATTATTTTATTTACGATTATGCCATTTTTTGGGTTTTCTCACAGGAGGCCCACACCAACTTAACTTAAGTCGCGCCTATGATAAACCCACCATATTGAACGCAATGATGCCCTAGGATTTCTAATCTGAGTTACTTTTTTAGAGTTATTCCACTTTTTCAGGAAAATTGCTTATGCGTGCTAATTAAAACTCAACCAAACTTCGACAGATCATTCTGGGAACTTCGGGCCTTAGAATCTTGCACCGTCAGATTTCATAGTCTCGAAAAAATTCCATATAATTAAAAAACATTATACTGAATTTTAGAGACATTACATTCTCCCCACCTTAGGGAGTTACATCCTCGAAAGCTGCAACAAAGGCAAAACAACCAAAAGAGGGTACTGAACACGAATATGAGCTTCCATCTCCCATGTGCTTTCCTGGAGATTCCCATGTTTCCCATGTACATGCACAAAAGTTATTGATAACCCATGAAGAACTATCCCCTGTCGATCCTAAATCTCCACCGGAACCTTCAAAAACGCTTCCACATCTTCAATGTCCAGTTCGCCGTGGTCGTTGATGTGAGATGGGTCATGCATGTATCTCCTCAGCTGGGATACATGGAAGAAGTCATGAAACTTCTCCAACTATGGTGGAAGGGCTAGGTGATATTCCACCTCGCCAACTCTGTTAAGGACCTAAAATGGTCTGATTAACCTCGGAGATAACTTGCCACACCGGCCAAATCTTCGCAAACCTCGTCGAGGTGAGACCTGTAGAAAGACCTGGTCACCATCCTCGAACTACAGAGGTCTCCATATCTTGTCGGAATAAGACTTCTGAAAACTCTGTGCAGTCTTCACTTTTTAACAAGTGAGACATCGTGATACAAACTCTACCACTACTTCCTTCATCCTGGGCCATCAGTACTAACATCAGATATCATAATACATGTTCACCACACCAGTATGTACCGTCAAAGGGGACGTATGGGACCCCCTCAACACCTCCTCCTATAGCGCTAATGGTACCATGGTACGTCCTCGAAAGAGGATGGCGTGCTCCCCGCCTTCAGAAAATCCATCAGGTGGCTGCCATGGGGATATCTGAACATGTCGAGCCTTGCAGTCAGTGTCCCCACGCTGCGCCACCCTGACTCACTGAAGAATTGGGGGAGTTACTGTTAGAGAGTGAAGATAAGCTACTCCATCTCGATCCACATAGGATATCAGTAAAGAGGCTAGTTGATCTATCGTCTCACTCAGCACCTGCAAGTCAGACCTCTTGCTAAGTGCATATGCTACCACGTTCCCCTTCCCAGGAGTATAGACTATCTCAAAGTCATAGTCCTAGAGGAACTCTAGCCACTCCCTTTGGGAACTTGAAAACTCAAAACTCTTACTGTCACAAGGGTAAAGTTGGTTGACTCATGAGTGATTTGCTGCACCCTCCTATGCATGAGTTTATCTTGTGCTACCTGGGTTTCCTTTTTCACCAACTAAGGAAAACCTCATCCCAACATTGTAGATAAACCACAAACTTTTTGCCTAATACATTCAATCTGAGTATTAATTGTGGATGTCCAGTTATACCCAAACTAATGTCATAAGGCCTCGATGCTGGCATCAAGAGGTTCCAACTGAAACTCTCACCTCAAGGGTCAGATCACACCGTTGGTGTAAGTGTGATTATCGAGTCTCCTCCCAATGGTATCTCCAGACGTGAGGGTCAAGTCAATGGTTTAACCAGAAAATCTAGGTCTTGGACAAGATTCATGGAAAGAAGGAATTATTGGAACCTATTTTTATTGATATGGAAGCTAGTAGTAGACACAAACCGTACCTAGAATCATTCTTAGAGACCTTGGGTCACACTCCTTGACCGCATGCAGCTACTCTCTTCCCTTGTCCTCCATCTCCCTGAGCCTGGTGGGGACCACAAAAGGGAGGGTGGTTGTAACATTTCGAAATGTAAACCACCTTATGTTGCTCTCCTAGATATGCTTCCAAATCTTCAGCCCTTCAGATTCATATGTCCCTAACACTTCTTCTTATAGAAACATTTTTACACGCCCAAGTCTCTAAGATTGGTGCCAGTTTCCTACTTTCCCACTACTAACATTCACTGGTTTCATCCGCTCAGCCAAAAAAAATTCAACCAAAAAGGTTCTCTCTAACACCCTAACATTAGTAGGAATTCATAGAGGAATATTACTAGCTCAAAAATCCTTAAACACACTGCGCTTGAAAGTCTGATCCCTGAAGCATTGATCGTATCATATTCATCATGTACCAAGAATTATCGGTATATCTCGATGATTACTCAGCAACTGACATGTCATCCTGTCGAAGCTATAGAAGCTCTAGAGAACTCTCATCCACCTCATCAAGCTAGTCCTCAGCCGCCTATGAGTCATGCTTGCCTCGAAACCTAAGGGGTATCTGATGCTGAATCATGCATAAGGAACTAAGCCTATATGTGTCCTTTACTAGTACCGAAGGTTGTAACTGCTGACCAACAAGTAGTGATATAGGTGACACACTACCCGAAGATACTATCTCGGGTAATGGTCCACGTACCGAATCCTCATCACTATGCGGACATCCTCATGGTCACTCACTGAAAAAAACTAGTAGCTAAGATCAACATCTTCTCTACTGGTGTATCAACTAGGTGGAAAACTCTAGCAACTGCCTCCAGCCAACCCTCAGTTTCATGGGAATCTGTCTCGCCTCGAAAACTCTGAGGCCTCTACTGCTGAAACTCGTGCAATGCGCTCAGTCGGCATGCACCGTCCACCAGTGCAGTTGATGGTAACTACTTCCCAACAGGTGGTGGTGCTGCTGATACACCACCTGAAGGTGCCAACCTAGTAAGAGGACCCTGAACCAGAGCCTCATCGCTTGGGGTGACATCATCTTGTACTCTCTCTCATGAATCCTAGTTGGCTATCTACGCGGCGACATCCTGATAATGAAAAGGTTCACCACAGTCATTTAGTTATACCTGGTGAGTTGATTCAATAAAACACAAGAAAACTTTTCAAAACACACACGCAATCAGTGTTTTTTTGTGTACTGAGTCAGAAATCAGAAGGCAGGGTGCTGGTGTATGGATACGTCGGCTGCCGCACAAACACTGGATTCCCTAATCTGATAACCACACTCAATACACTTAACATTATTGCTGTTAAAAAGATCATAGTCACATGTTCTACAGTAGAACCAAATCCTCTAATACCAATTTTTCATGACCCGTCCCCCGAAGCCCATTCTGTGACAACCCCAAGCCCGCCTTCTATAGGCCAGGGGCTGGGGACTAGCAACAAAATGCGTATTCCCTAAAACCGGGAAGGCATTGCCTTTATATCCTTTAAACACACACAGCCAAGCACATAGAAAGATAAAAACACAAGTAAACTGTACAGTAAAAGTGTGAGTATAGTAAGCAAAAGGGGTCAGAATACAAGCCCAACTATTAAGTACAAGAAAACTGAAAAGTAAAAGTAAACTGGAACAGGTCCTGTGAACACCCACCGAGGATCCTACCTGAAGGGTAGGTACAACTCTAGAACAATCATCTCTATGGTATGCCTCGTCTAATGTCCACCTCTGAGCTATCTCTAGTCCTGATACCCTCGTCCTCAGTCAGTATTGTCCATCATCTGCACCAAATGCAACAAGGTGTGGGCATAGACCGTGTAGGGGTGAGTATAACGATACTCAGTAGGGACCCTGAGACCCTCAAGGTCTCACAAAATCCACAAAGGATAAACCACAAAGAATGAAATAAATTGGCAACCCTACTTAATTATATGCCCATACATATACTTAAGTTATCAAGTATGCCCATATCAATCATAAGGAAACACAGAGTCCAACTCAAAAGCCCAAGCTCAACTATTCCACAAAGGAAGGAGTACCACGAAGGTAAGTACCACACAGGTACACCACATAGAATAATACCACCAAGGTATTACCACAAAGGAAAGTACCACATAGGTATGGACTTAGATCAAACCATGTATAACATAGGTACAGTAGTAGAGATGATTAGATGTAACTACAAATTCATCTTACTCTGTTAAGAGTCAGATCCATGAAGGATCCTAAATAACCATCAAACCCACAGAGGATCGTAGTACATCATCAGACCCACACAATATGCTAGTACCTCATAAAACCCACATAGGATCCTAGTACATCATCAGACCCATACAGGATCCTAGTAGCTCGTTAGTACGTCGTCAGACCCACACAGGATCCTAAAACCTCATCAGACCCATAGAGGATCCTAGTACATCATGAGACCCACACAGGACCCTAGTACATCATCAGTACGTCGTCAGACCCACAGAGGATCGTAGTACATCATCAGTACGTCGGCATACCCACATAGGATCCTAGTACATCATTAGTACATCGTCATAACCACACAAGATCCTAGTACATCATCAGTATGTTGTCATACCCACACATGATCCTAGAGTAGTCCCACATGGATTCCTAGAGTGGATCCATGTGGGATCCTTGAGCACAGACCCACGAAGGATCCCTTTCTCATGTTACAACCAACTATAGGGTTACCTCACTAAGATTTCTTGATTCAAGGAGGATCCTCTCCTCAAAAAACAGGTTTATACTCCAACTACCACTAAGTCCCATGAAGATTTATCCCAAAGGACTGCCACACAAAAGGGGTCTCAACGCAACAGACGGTGCGTCAATCAGACGCCTAGTCTATGAGTTATAAGTGTTTTAGTGTCGAGGGACCGGTTAGATTCGAGTACAATCCAACCCAGCCAAACTCAAAATTTCTCCAAAAGTCACATGGAGTATCTAAAAAGGACCACGTCGTCTCAATGATTTTAGTGTCGTAGATGGTTTTTAATTTCGATACCGTATGAGGGAGATAAGTCGAATACAAGATCCTGCAATAATAATAGTATTTTATTATTATTGTTAATTACTTATTTCCTTAACTCCAAATTCAATCACGCATGGGGAATTCATTTGGTGAACGTGACTTCCACATGGTGCCTCCTCCACTCTTCCATGATTTTTGATTTTTTTATTTCATCTCCTTAATTTTCTCTCTGCAGTCAACCCTTTATTATTCCACGGTTTTCTTACGCTCTAATTAACACCTTTCCCAAACAGTTGGGTTCCTCCGCACATCCAGAACCATCACCACCACCTCTGGCTAGCCGCACCACCTAGACGCTGCCTTCCGGTTGTCCTTCGCCACTGCACGTCACACCCTCTACCTCGCTGGGATTCGCGCCATGAACACACGCCGGAAATCACATTGTCATGTCTCCCATTCTATGGGCCGCCACATCTTCATTCTAAGCCTGAAAGATATGCTGACCGCATATTCACGATCCTCAAGTTGAGGGCTCCATGTTCATATGTTGCGCTCAACACAATATTGCATTTATAGCGCGCTTAATTATTTGGTGTTGATGAATGCACGAAGAACTAATGAAGAATAAAAGAAAAAGGGGAAAGGTATATGTGTGGGATGATGACCATGTTAGTTTGGCCAACGTCATTGCGAATCTATAATATGAATAATTAACAACTAAATTCAATCATATTTCAAATTATAACCCCTACCTCGACTGCTCATTGGTGTCAGCGTGAGGAAGGAGATGATGTTGATTATTTCGGTATTCGTCGCTCCCGCACCATGCATTCGAAGTTGGTTCAACGTTCCTCTATTTAGAGAATGCTTCTTCATTAGAGAGGTTCTTCATTTGGAGTATGTTCTTCCCAGTTCTCCAAGGATCTACCAAATATTCTTTGCCAATGATCTCCACCAAAAGGATGAGGTGCCAATTTTAATTGGGTCAAGTCTATTAACTCAATTAATTGTTGGCACATTAATTAAACTAAAGTTGGAACATTTAATTTGGGTTATAAACTAAGAGTTAACTCACATTATAGAGGGAGTTCAAGGGGTTCGGGTGGTCCCCACCACTGCACATACAAATTGGGAGGTTTTAAAAATAAAATAAAAGTTGTTCTTTATTTTATTTTTATTCTTTTAACTCTCCCACGAAATTCAAGAAAACTAACTTTCACCCTCAACCTACTATGGTCAAGGTGAAGGTCTCCTTAAGTGAATATCGGCATTGTGAGGTCTACGATGCCCTCAAATTTCAATTTCGAGCACCATTTCAAAAGTTATAAAATGCCGGTTGCGCGTTTAGTGAATGTACCCAAAAAAAGTTTGGAAAATTATTTACAGTCACCCTCAACCCGCACCGGTCGATGTTAGACTTTTCCTAAGTGAAACACACCCCAAAAAACCCAACGGTACTCTCATATTTCCAATTCGAGTTATCGTTTAAAAGTTATGGATTTTACAATAAAATAATTGTCACTTAATTATTTTATTTACGGCCAACAACTAACTTTCACTGGTGGCCCGCGCCGACTAATGTTAGTATCTGCCTAAAGAGAGAATACCCTCACAAGCTCAGCGATGGTCTCATATTTTCAATCTGAGTTACCATTTGTGAGTTATAAGAATTTTAAAAATAAAATAATTTATTTTATTATTTTATTTACGATTATTCCATTTTTGGGTTTTCTCATGGGAGGCCCGCGCCGACTTAATTTAAGTCGCGCCTAGGATAAACCCGCCATCCTGAATGCAACGACACCCTTAGATCTCTTATCCGAGTTACCGTTTAAGATTTATTCCACTTTTTTAGGAAAATTACTTACGCATGCTAATTAAAACTCAACCAAACATCGACGGATCATTCCGGGCACTCCAGGCCTCAGAATTGCGCGCCGTTAGATTTCACGGTCTCAAAATAATTCCATATAATTAAAAAATATTTATACAGAATTTTCAGGACACTAAAAAGCAACTCGGACTAGTTATTTTCTAAGAGACACTTCCTCTTGCTACCACACTACCATACATTACAACATTTTCCCCAACATACACTTATACAATATCATCATAGTATAGTGAAAAAGATAGAGAAAAATACAAAGGGCAGAGAAAAGTTGATCAACCCCCATATTCTACACAATGACTCTGTTTTGATGTTACTTTTTTGATAAGGATCCTTTATATTTTCCCTTTCATGCTTATATTTTTGTACTCATATACTTTTGGCTCCTAGATAATGTAAACTCCTTGTGTTCTTCTATTTTATCTCTAAATTTTACAGCTATTTTTACTTTTTTATAATCTCAAAGGGGGGGATAAATTGGGAATTTAGTTTTATATTGGTAATAATATTGTTTTTAAACTCAAATAAATATCTGATTATGTATGATTACTCATTTAGTACATGATTTATAAAATTTCATGTTTTGTGATCATCAAAATGGGGTAGAATATTGACACCCCCTTGTATGAAGTGTGTTTGACACTCTCTTATTTTAATGATCACAATCCATGATTATTTTAGTACTAATGATTTACATGTTGTGTGATAGAATTATATATGATAAGATTACTTCTATGATATTTCTACTATGTATTATAGAAATTCATCATTGGATGTGATACACTATTACCGCCAGACTCTGAGTCACCATTACCACCAAGATGAGATACTGCTAGAAGAGATTCACCATTACTACAAGGATGAGGTACCACCAGACCGAGTAACCATCCCCGCCAATATAATCTACCACCAGGACAAGCTACCTCCAGAGGTGAGTCACTGTTACCACCAGTAGAGTCGTCTCTAGAGGAGATTCACCACAAGATGCTGATTCATCGCTAGCTTCTTGTTACCATTGATGTAAGAGGAATTTGGCTTGAATGGATCAATGGATAAATATATTCTTTGATAGTTTGACCTATTCTTCAAGACCTAGTAAAAGATGATATGAGGATTTTGAATCTAATGCAACAAATAATATTATATATTCTCAAAGGATATCTCTCTCGAATATAGAACAATAGATACTATAGACATTTGATATGATCTCTTAATAACATAAAAAACCTACAATGGATTGTGCGACGAAATTTCTAAATTCTCATGAACTTGTTGATTCACATTATTTGAAGATCAATGACCCAGAAGCATAAAACCCATTACTAATGTTTATTGACACATCAGATAGTGATCAACTAAAACATACCTGTATATTTATATGATCCTCTACTCTGGTTTAATTTTTCAGAACAAAGCACAAACTTCACACTAATGCTGATATGAGGACTACAAACATACATAACATATCAGACTGATTTTTTCTATTTTATTTTTTCTATCTATTTTAATTTTGAGCAATGTGTTGTTTTCCTGTAATCTAGCACACACTATCTCGTGTGTATTCTTATAGAATACTTGTTATTATCTTCTTCATCAATATTTTTTCCACTATGTTTCTGGAAGAGGTCCATGTGTGAACTTTTATATTCTTACATCCCATAAATAACTATGGAATATGATTTTTAGCCTGGAAAACTTATTACAGTTAGATGTATACCTAATCTAGGTTTTGAATTTATTTGATTATATTTATAATCTTCTTATCAGTGAGTGATTTCCAAGTGAAGGGGATTAAGTCTCCCTTTGAGACTAAACCTCTTATTTATTCCACTGTTTCACTCTCTTATTTGTTTTGTTTTACTATCATATTCAAGATAAATTTTTATTAACAAACAAAACAACCACTTTAATAATTAATCTTAACTAGTGTTTATATACGTTTCTATTTAAGTAAATTGATTTCTAATGTTAATGTTCTTCTAAGCTATATTTTAACTGAGACCTAATCACTCTTTAATAAAAAATTTAAAAGGAAAGATCTTAAATAGATCTACAGTTTTGATTAATTGTACAGTATATTTTATAAAGGGGTTTTTTTAGTCTATTTATTTATAGAAATATTTATTAGGAACTCAATTCACCCACTCTTGAGTTACTCACTCTGACCAGCAATGACTATTTATTGCAGACTTTTCACTACTTTATCTGGCTTGTTGAGTGACCAAAACACATAAAAATGTCATGAAATTCGTTGGACAAGTGGTCCTTCAAGTTATATGTTCAATAGAGATAGAATCATTCCAATTGGAAGTCTGATACCTGAGTTATGACTCAAATACACAAGGGTGTTCTAATCTGGACCGCCTAAAATTTCTTCAAATTGTAGGTAACTTTTGGGCCTACAAATAGATGAATTGGGAACCATAGTATTCTAGAGAAACATATCCCGCACAATTTTTCACTTGTATACCCATTTAATTCCCAATTTGATTCACATATTTTTAAAAAAAAATACTTAAATCTACATGAGTACTTGTTTTCTTGTAAATTTTGGCCTATTTTGGTTGAATTCCATTGTGGGATCTCAAAATTACCTTCACCTGTAGTTAAAACATAAAAACAAGTGAAATTACCATTTTTAACAGTGATAAAAAATATTTAACCAAACATGAAGTGAAATTTTTTATTATATTTGGAATTTTTAATAAAAACCAAGTTTAAAATAATGGTGTAAGGGTGGAAATGAATAGTGAATTGCTACGCAGTCACACACCCACACATAAACATTTTCACTCTTGGGAAATGTAACATTTTTAAAAAAACTTATGCATGTAAATATTCCAAAATTCATGAAGATTTAACATTAAATGAAATTTTAATTCATTTTACCAATGTGATTAAAGAAAAAAGTCACACCAAAGAGTTATTCATTGTGATCATGGAAACATATGTCACATAAATTGTCTCAAAACAAAATTCAAGGAGATGTATGATACCAATATGAGAAAGAAATTCAAAATTCAACCACGAATATAAATTTAAAAAATGTGTGTGTATGGGTGAAAGAAATTTCCTGCTATTCTTTCCACTTTTATCCAGTAAATATAGGTTATTTTAAAAAAAACATGCTTACCTGAATCTTTCCACAAAACCTTCCCAACATCATTTGTAATAAAATATCAAGATCCACTCACTTAAGTGTTCCAAAATTTCAAACCTTATGCTTCAAACCTAGATATCCCCATCTGTTTTACATTTCACCACACCCCAAATTATTTAGTATTATTTTTATTTTGGTTTATTTATTTATTTATTTTTTTCTATTTTTTAGGGCGTACAATAGTTGGATAACTAGTATAGACGTATAGGTTAATCCGGTATAGTAATAAAGAAAATTGGATAAGGAATGAACATATGGAAAAAAAATTAGAAATATAATAAATTTTAACCTAATTTATATTTAATTTTTATTAAGTAAGAAATATTCACACTACATGGTTAGGTGAAAAGATGTGTGGAGATATTAAGTGACATAGTTTTCCCATAAACTACTCATAGAAAGGGTATCATTCATCTCAAAGTTGTTATAGAGATAAAACCATTTATATCATTGATAAAAAACCAATTTACTAAAAATCACTCCCTAATCTTCAATTCATGCAAATAATCACATTCAATAACTAAATAAAATTTTCATTAAATGATTAAACAACATAGAATCGAGAATTTTGACATGAATTTTCATTAATTACTATGATTTGGTGAGCATAATAGGGGGGAGGTAAAAATACTATGCTGTTATTGAAAAAGATAATAAAGAAGAAAAATGAGGAAAATCCTAAAAAACCTTGGAATGAACCCCATGTCCACACACACCTAGAGTGTGCAATTTTCTCACAGTAATAAAAGAAAATGTGGGAAATAAGGATACAAACTGGTGGGATTCGGTGGTATGTTTCTTTATGAAGGTGGATTTCCTCCATTGGATTCTTTAAAAATCCTCATAAATTTGTTTAATTATCTTTCCATTATTGGTAATACTTCACCCACTCTACTTCTAAAAAACATGTTTTCACCAAAAAGGGTAAACCTTAGTAACATCATAAGGACTGATCCAAAGGGAATAAAGCTTACCTGGGTGGATCTTTAACCTGGAATTGTACATTGAGACCTTAAAAATATGAAACTTTTTCTAAAGAATCTTCACTTCATAGATAATCATTGTCTTTTATTTATAGATTTGGTAGTTCTCATATGCATCACATCGAATTTCTTCCAAATCTAGAATCTGTAACTTCTTAGGCTTACTTGAATCTAAAAGATTCATATTAGATTATTTAACAACCCAATATTCATAGTTCTCTACCTCCACCAGGAGATGAAAATCATTTCCATACACAATCATGTATTGTGAAATTCTGATTTTCGTTTTAAAAGACGTATAGTATGCCCAAGGTGTATCATCCAAGTGAAGACTCCAATATTTTCTATTGGGTTGTAATTTTTTTTCCAAGACTCTCTTAACTTCATGATTTGATATTTCTTCTTGTCTATTAGTTTGGGATTGATATTAAGTGAATACTTTATGAAAAACCCCGTAATTATAGAGAAATGTTTTCATATTCATATGGAAAAGTGTGAACCTGGATCACTAATGATTAATCTTATCAAACCAAACCTAAAAAAAATTTGGACATCACTAAATCAAAATACACTAAAGATTCAATGGTCCTGGTAGCCTTTTAATGCACCCATTTAGAGACATATTCAACAACTAGTAAGAAGTGAATGATGCCAAATGAATTTGTAAAATTCCATATCAATTCAATTCCCCATGCATTGAAGATTTCACAAAATAACATGGGTTGTTGGGGAATTTTATTCCACTTTGAGATATTCCCTGTGAATTGACATCGTGTTCATGACTTAGAAAATTGATGGTCATCTCTATAAAATGTTGAACAATAAATTCCTAAATTGAGAAACTTTCGAACTGTACGTTGAGAGACAATGTGGCCCTCACAAGTCGAAGTGTGGAAGAAGCTCAAAACAGATGTGAAATCATGGTCTGGGACACACCAATGAACAAATTGGTCACTAAAAATTCTCTATGAGTATGGGTTATCCCAAATTTACAATCATGAATCATTATTACCTATTTTGGATTGTGAAGTGATAAAATATGTGGGGACCCAGGATGTTTCTATAAAATTCACAATATATGCTTACCTGGGGTAAGGTCCACAACATCACAAAGGTTCTTATAAAGGAATAATTCTTCAATAGAGAGGGGTGAGTCAAAATGGTTGTCTAATGGTTGGGAAATCCTTCTAATGTGGTTAGCTACCAAATTTTCCACTCTTCTATTTTCTTGAATCTCAGGGTTAAACTCCTAGAGGAGGAGTATCCACCGAATGATCCAGGGATTAGATCCATGCTTCTTAATAAGAAATTGAAGGGTAGAAAGATCAGAAAACATAATGATTTTTGAAGTAATAATATATGAATGGAATTTTTTCAAGGAAAAAAATATATAAAGAAGTTATTTTTTAGTGGTCGTATAGTTTTCTCGGGTGGGTTCAGTGGTACATAAGGAATACACAATGACATGAGGAACCTTCTCAACCCTTTGTGATAAAGCTACCCCAATTTAAAAGTTAGATGAATCACACATAATTTCTAATAGGATATTCCACCTTGATGGTTGTATGATGGTAGGTGAGGTGAGATTCCTGTTTAGTGAATTGAATTTATCCTCAAATTTTTTTATCAAGAATAAACTGAAAATATTCTTGTAATAATTGAGACAAGGGAAGTGTGATATTACTAAATTCTTCAATGAATTTATGGTAAAAACTAGGATGGACTAATAAAAATCGCACCCCATGAACAAATTTTGGATATGGAAGGGGTAAAATTAATTCATTTTTTTCATTTATCCTATTGAATTACATCATTTGAAATAAAATTCCCAAGAATTATCCCCCACTAAACCATGAAATGAAATTTCTCATAATTTAATACAAGATACTTTTTAACGCAACGGTGGAGGATAGAACCCAGGTGTTCCAAATAGTAATCAAAGTAATAGAAATAAACCATGAAATAATCCATAAAAAATTCCATAAAATTCTCAAGTTACTCAGAAAATATACTCAAAAAACATCATTAAATTGTATTGAGAGCATTATAGAGACTAAAAGGCATCCTACTATATGAAAATGTGTCGAATAGATAGGTAAATATTGTTTTTTCTTAATCTTAGGGGATGCATGGATTTGAAAATAACCTGAATATCCCTCAAGGAAACAATAATAGGACTTACCAATCAATATTTCTAATAGTTGGTCAACAAAAGGTAGAGTAATTTGGTCCTTTCACATGGATTGATTCAGTTGATGGTAGTCAATACAGACTCACCAACTATTTTTGACATGTGTTGGAACCCATTAATTTATTTCATTTGATACTATTATTATTCTCTTTTTTATGAAAAATTTGCATTAGGTAACCCATTTACTATCATATATGGGATAGATGATCCTAGCGGAAAGAATTTACCTAACTTATATTTTTAAAACATCAATGAGGGTGGAATTCAACTAAAATTGACATTTCCATATGGATTTGGCCTCATCATCTAAAAGTATATGGTGAATGAAAATTGATGGTCTAATCTGAGAAAAATCATTCAATGTCCATCCTATGACCTTTTCTCACTCTCTAAAAAGTTTTATCTATTTTTATTCCTACTATGGAGAGTGGTTTTTGGAAATTTTAATGGTAAATTGGTTAATACACTCAAAATAGTCATATTTTAAATTATATGGAAGTGGTTTTAATTCCAAACTGGTAGTTTTTTGATTGAGGGAGGGGGTTTGGGGGAGTGAGTTCCATGAAACTATATATCTACTCATGTTTATTCTCTCAAGAATTAGAATCAATGGAAATCAAATTTTTAGAATCATCGATAGTATTGGGTATCTCAGAATGAACACACTCATCAATTAAAGAAAAAAATTACACTTTTCCAAACCCACACACTACTCAAAATAAGAATCACAACTCAAATCATCCAAGATAGAAGAAGAGGAAAAAGAACTATAGTATGGGTCAAGGATATAATGTTGTGTGTGTGTTGTTAGAGAGAACCTCAATTAAATATACAAGATTAGTGGAGTGATCATCAATAGGTTGTTTCATAGCATCATGCATATTGAAACTTACATTTTCTCTATCGAAATACATGGATAGTGTACCACTATAAACTTTGATGATAGTCACTGATGTTTTAAGGAATTTCCTTCCATGTATGAGAGGATCATGTCCATGGGTTCATGTATCTTCTATATCAATAATATAGAAGTCTATGGGGAATATGAGATTCTTCACTCTTATGAGGACATCATTGATAACTCATGATGGGTGTGTTCTTCTCCAGGTGGAAAGTTTCATGATGATGCATGTTGCTAAAATCTCTCTAACCTGAAGAGAAGTAAACATAGAGTGAGGCATTATATCAATTGAATAATCTAAATCAATAATTGAACCTGGAAATAAAGTCTCCCTTATGGTGAAAGGTATAATAAAAGTTTTTGGATACTTGAATATGGTATGAATCCTTTGTTGTATCAAGGCCGAGACATTCCTCCCAAGGTTGACTCTTGTATTCCCCATCAATCTTTGTCTTTGTGTTCCAATTTCTTTATGAAATTTTTTATATTGAGGAATTTTCATTACCACATCTAATAGATGAATGTTGACTTGCACCTTTTAAAATGTATCCATTATTTCATTTTCAATATCATTGTCAAAAAAATTCTTTGATTTTGAGAGTCTTTGGGGGGAAGGAAGAGGAATGGATTTTTTTGGGGAATCCTCGATTACAACTTATTTACCCTTTTTGTTTTGTCATTCTTAACTATAATATTTTTTTGGGAGAGAAAGAGAGTTTTCAGATGGGGGAAATACCTTTTTGTAGATTGATTGGATGAAGAAACTTCTTTACCAATACTGTAATAGCCCATGAATTTATGATTTTAACAAATGTTTATTGAATATAATTGTTTTATTGTTAAAAAAAACTAATGTATAATTTAATATCAACATAGATATTCACTTTTTATATTTTGTTTATAAATTAGGATAAAGTATATTTTTATTCTTTAAATAAATTTATTTTCTTGAAACAAGCTTAAATATATAATTCATCACTTAATTTTTTTTTCAAACCTCACTATTTTATGTTTTATGTTTTGAATAAATAATAACTTATTAAAAATAATTATATAAATAGTAATTCCATTTTTAACATCATAGATAATTTATATAGTTTATAGGTCATAATGGTTATTATTTTATAGATTCCTAATTTTGATATATAAAAATAATTTATATAAAATAATTTTTTTTGAATTACTTATTTTAAAATATTTATTAGTATTGTTCTGGATGTAATATTATTCTTTAAGTAGTAATAATAAAACCCATATTCTTAAATTTTATAAATGTGACATGTTGGAACTTTTTTTAAAAGTAACCAATTTTAAATTATAAGGATCTATAAAAAATAAAAGTTACAAAAAAATAATTTTAATAATACTTAGTAATTATTTAAATTAAATTTAGGTTTTTTTAATTTTATAGTTTGAAATATTTTTAAATTATATTTTATAATTTTATAAAAAAATACAGTCCATCTAGGAAAAACAGTCAAACTAGCTCAACCTCATTGCGGGATCTCACACCGGGCATGCTCGACCACCCAGTGGGAGCCAATCCTAACCAAAGAGCACAAAGGCATAAATATGACCAATACCAGGCTGCATATAGGTAATATGGCCCATGGCCTAAAAGTATAAGATATGATTTATGACTGAATGGTCCCATACAGAATGCCCATTATACTTTTTGACCTTTTAATGTCATGTCTTAGCTTATATATGAGCGACCAATAGTGTTTCATTTCGATGTTGAATAAAAAAACTCAGCAATTAGTCACTGTTTAAAACCTTAGTAATATCGTAGCCAATGGATCAAAGCTCCTTAGTCATCTCATCTTTCTCACAGATTTATTCTCCCTCATAAATCTACCTCCCTTGAACTATTCAACTAACTTCTCTAGCATGCCTCACTAGCATCTGTCATTATCATTCTCCCAGCACAAGTTTTCTACTTCTCCCCCTCCTTTTGGTGTAAGAAATCCACCGGGAAATTGACCTAAGTTCAGTTTGTTTCCACTATTATTTTTTCCAAACTAGGAAACCATTTTCTTGAAATAACTTCATAAGATTAGACCTACACCAAACTATAGAAACCCATAGCATTTATTTCTTTTTTTTCAGAAGCTTGGATAGTACACATAAGATTCATCTAAATAATTTAAATTTTGTTTAATGATTCATAACAAAATTTATTTATTTTTTATTTTTTTAAAACCCTCGACTCATTGGTTATCCGTGCATGAAGAAATGGTTTTTAAACACCCCATTTGAAATACAAAATGTATAAATACACTATTTTTTTCATCCAAGAACCCCAGCTTCCCATAGAATCTCAAATTACCATATATAAGCCTTTATTTTCTGAGGGAACACCCCTCTACCTCATTGGATGAATCCAATACAAACCTTTATTTTTCATTCCCCTCTTATCCCACTGATTCGAAAATGCTGCATATAGAAGGCCACACTACCTTCTCCTAGTTTGAGTTCCCCCAAGTCGGTAGAAGCTACCTCTCCTTCAATTTCTAGAATTTCATGTAAGGGGACTTTTTAAACTATTATGTATATAATTATGTAATTCCAATTTTTTTTGGTGTTCATACATATAAATAGGTTTAATTGTCAAACTCTATGATTGTTTACTTAAAAGTTATGAAATTATTTTAATTTAAGGGTGTATATATTTATATATAAATCATTTTAAAATTAAATTTCTTCATGCATATATACATATAATTGTATATTATTTTCAAATTGCAAGTTATGTTATTCAAACACACACACACACACAAACATATTTTATTGTCAAGTACATTTATTTTCATGACTTCTAATTTTCAAGTTTATAATTATGTAATGGGATCTAATTTAATATATTATTTTATAATTTATTTTTAAGAAATTATAAAACATGAGGGAATTTATTTAATCCCCTTTACCTTTTATGTAACAAAGAAATTATTCTTAAAGTTATATAAGTGTTTTTATTATATGTGTATATACATATTCACTTATGTAATGTTTTAGTTAAAAATGTTACTTATTATATTTTTTTGTGTTCTAAATAATTGTTTTTTCTTATGATTATTTTGAGAAAGAAAATTTTGATTTCTATTGTTTTGTGTGAATAGTAATTTAAAATTGCTATTCTTTTATGTGAAGAGTTCATAATTTTACACCATTATTTTATGTATAAAAGTATCAAAGTATGAATTAATTTAATTGGTATCTAATTTTATTATTTAAGGATGAGTTCTAAAAGATAAATTTTAACATCTTATGTCCTTTTTTAATAATTTTTTTGATGATTTTATGAAGGAAGTTCTAAATAAAATGATTTTAATAAACATTCCATGAATTTATGAACAGTCTAAATGTTATGATATTTGGTTGTACAAAATTTAAAAATAGATTTCCTATGAAATTTCATATATATATATTATAAATATAAGTGTGTAAATTTAATAATGTATTTCTATGTTTTTAACACAAGAAAAACTCCAGTGAAAAATGTATATATATATATATATAAATAAAGCTCAATATGTTTTTATAAAACTTGGCACTTGGACATTGTAAACATTAATGGTAAGTGGGGAATGAAACCAACCCTAAAAATATTGGGTATAAAAAAATTGCCATTAATGTTTGAAGTGGCCCCGGGGGTTTTTTCCAAAGCATGCTTAATATTTTCTTAAAAATAACTAGATTATTTTAATTTTATTTTTAAAAGAGTAATTATTTTTGAATGTGTTATAATATTTTTAAAGTAAAAAGTATTTTAAAAAGTATTATAATAGTTTCAAAATCCTAAGTATTTTCAAAAGTATTATAATTTTTTAAAGGAATAAATATTTTCAAAAGTATTTTAATTTCTTAAAAAGAATAAGTATTTTCAAAAGTATTAAAATGTTTTCAAAGGTGTAACTATTTTAAAAAGTATTACTTTTTTTCAAAATAATAAGTATTTTAAAATTTATTATAATGTTTTGAAATTATGTAATTATTTTCAAATTTATTATAATTTTTTCAAATACATAATTATTTTAAAAGATATTTTCATAAGGTGTTTTCAACATAAATTCATCAAAATTAATATTATTTTATAAGGATTTCAAAAAGTGTTTTAAAAAGATATATATTTTCAAAAGTATTTTCAAAAGTATTTTTCAAAATTATTTTTAAGGTATTTGTAAAAATAGTTTTTAACTGGTGTAACATCCTCGACTGGGAAGCCAAAAAATAGTGCCCCGAGCCTGGTTGGCCACATGGCCTCAAGCACATCTCCCTAAATTCCAGAGGAAGATGACTAGTATAAAGGACCAAGGTGTGTCCATGGGGATACTATTCCCTCATCACCAGAGTGAAGCACGGTGGAATATCAATAATAGATAGAAAGAAGAAGCATTAAATCATATAGAAAATAATTAACCAATAGGAATAGATAACAAAACCAAAAGGAAACTCATATACAATGATGATGATACATGTATCTAAAAAGAATCCAAAATAATTACAGAGTAGTGTAATACAATACATATATCAAAAATACAAAAAGGCCAAAAGGTATCCATCTAGCATCACAATCCTCAACTCGGTCCCCTTCTTCCCTAAACCTAAGTTATAATCAAGAACATATAGTAAGGAGATTTTCCTTATCCATACCTACAATCATATAGTCCGTTCAGGTACCTAAGGTGATCTAAATAGGGTGTGAGACATAATACCAATAGAAAACCATCCAAGGTCTAGTGCCATCCAGTTAGTGAGTATATAATGGTCAGAGTGTGAAAGTATAAATAAAATAGTTAAAGGAATTACTGAAAGTAAACACGATATAAATTATAGATTCTCATTTATAAACAAGTTCATTTCAATTAAAAGTATGTATATAAATTAACAATCAATCATGTTTCATTTATAATCATGTTTATTTAATGATTCAATATCTTTTAAAAAAGAAAGTATCAAGAATTTCCAAAATGACCAACATCCTATGTGATCATATTATCAAAGTATTCCTAAATATGTCATCCATAATGTGTAAGGAAAACATTGAATCCTAGATTGTTCTTTGAATTGGAATAAGTTTCATGTAAATCATTCTATTCCTTATTCATTTATTATCCTGAGCTCATCCTTGGAATACCTAATTTGGAATCTAAGTATCACTCTAGGTGTAATATAAACCAACACCCTATGATCCCATCCACTGAGAACCTCTCAAGAATCCAGGTATCACTCTAGGTATTTTACAACATCACTTCCACTTGATTCCATCCTTAGCGATCCACTAAGGGAGCCCAAGTATCACCCATGGAATATGTGATCAAATTCCATTTTATTCCTTTATTGGAAATCCATATGTAGTCCATGTATCAATTAGTATATAATAGTCATCCCCCCATTAGTCCTTCCTTGGTAGTCCATATTAGCAGTCGAAGTGTCACTCGGAAAGAAGAAAAGTATAATCCAATTGAGTCTGTCCATGGAATTCATCATTGAATTCATGTGTCACCCAAGGAATATAAGAATTCAATATCATTTAATCAATTTCATTTAAATATTTCATGTTCATCACCAATAAAATTTCAATTTATACCTCATCTCAAAAGGTGGATAAAGACATAGTCTAGGCATAGAATACTTAGCCTCTTAGGTTCCTCACATGGGAATTTAATTTCAAGAATAAATTCAAGCATAAAAAGTAATTTCATGGACAATCCTAGGTACATGGATTTAATTACCTCGCCTTAACCAATTAAAATCTAATTCACATTACCATTCATAATTCAATTTACAATTCAAACTTCAATTCAAAATTCTTTTTTCAATTTAAAATTCACATCCCATGACATGGGGTAAAGGTCACACCTCAAAGGTATCAAATTTATATGTCATCATAATGGACCATTTAAATACACAACACAACCAAAGGGGGGGTTCCATTCAATGTTATTATCCATTTAACATTTATCAATGGGCCTCATTAATTGCATAGGCTATACCTATAAATTCAATTCATGAATTAAATTCTATTCTATGGGCGATACTCTAAGAATTGGGAACTTAGAACAACATCGTATATATAAAAACATTGAAATTAAATGAATAACATGAGGCCACATATCATAGGTTTGTACCAGATATATCATTTAGTATCATCTGCTGATTTGACTTGGATTAGGATAAAATTGATAAATAAATAAAGAACCTATAAATAGGGAAATTTTTCTTTCACTTAAATAGTATAGATGATACAAAAAAAACAAATAATAGCTAAAATAGAATTGATATCTTACCATTATGGATTAGATGAGATAGATGGCTCTTGATTTCAAGCATGGATGGAGAGTCGGTGGGAAATCTTACTTTAGATCTTCAAATGAGATCACCAAATATGAGGATGTTTTCCATTGGAAGAAATGAGAAATTTGGGTTTAAATAATATTTAATTAGGGTAAATAAGTAAATTCACCAAAACACTAGGTCATATGGTTTAGCTACATGGATTGCCAAACTGTGAACCTCCTAATGTATGAAGGGGACCCCCACACCATTTACATGCACAGTTTGACTAACCATGTGAAAATTGTGAAAAACACCACTATCAAAACTACAAACATGGTCGCATGGTCATGTTCCCCATTTTTCACTGTTTGACTAATTGTAAATCCTATCGCCCCCCATTTACCAGCTTCATACAGTTTGAAGTTACTCTATGGCATGACTCGCATGGATTCTTTTAACCATGTTCCAAGCCATTTTCACCCAAAGTCTAGGTTAGGGGATCCGAACTAGGCCAATACACCTCTGTCACCTCTATGACCTCAACAAGCATTATCCATGCCTCAAGAAAGAACCGGTTTCTTATAGTTGGATTTTTGAAAACCCCTAGCTAGGAAATTTTACTCACCCAATGTTTTATAAAACAATCAAGATTATTTAGAGGTTTCATGTAGTTTATCTTCAATAAGGATATTGTGTGAGAAAAGTTCAATCGCTTCTTTTTTATTTAATTTTATAATTTTATAATTGTAAGAGTGGTCATTTTCTTCCAAATCCTATACTAAAAATATCCTCATATTTAAATGACTGTATATTTTTTAGTTACTTTTTATAATAAAAATATAGCATTTTTTTGTAAAGGATCCAAAATAATGGTTATGGGGCCTCACAGTTGGTATCAAAGGAACAATTTAGATAAATTTGGAGATAAAGATCTTTGGTTAAAAATACATTAAGTTTCTAATTTTATTCTTATATTAAAACCTCTATTTTATAACCTATATGTTTAAGGGAAAACCTAAGTGTTATAAAACAACTTTTGAACTACTAGGAATTTAAGTGACCTTTAATAATATATTATTCTAGTGATTCAAGTTTTTCTAATTCTAAAAATGTAATTTCATAACATTATTTAAGTAAAATGAAAGAATTTAGAGGAGAAAAATTCTATTTAAGGGGATATAATATAACATTCCAAGAACTTATGCTTTTAATAAATTTTTATTGAATATATTTTTTTATTATTAAAAAAACTTAATTATAATTTCATATAAACTTAGATAATATATTTTAATATTTTTTTATAAATAATGATAAAGTATATTTATATTCCTTAAAAAAATATTTTTTTAAAACATGTTTAAATATATAATTCTTCATATAAAAGTAATTTTCCAAACCTAATGTTTTGATGTTGTATGTTTTGAATACATATTTACTTATTAGAAAAAATTACTTTCTAAATAAATAGTAATTTTCCTTTTTAACATCATATATTATTTATATAGTTTATAGATCATAATGGTTATTATTTTAAAGATTATTTATTTTGTTATATAAAAATTATGTTTATAAATTTATTTTTTAATTACTTCTTTAAAAATATTTATTAAGCTAATTATGGATGTAATAATATTATTTCAGTAATAACAATAAAACCCTTACTCTTAAATATTATAAAAATATTTTTTTGGTACTTTGTTTTTAAAAGTAACCATTTAAAATTATAAGGATATAAAAAATACAAATTAAATGAAAATAATTTTAATAACACTTAGTAATTAGTAAAAGTAATTTTATGTTTTTATAATTTACTAGATTCACATTTTTTCACTTTATATTTTAAAATTTTATAACAAAAATATAGGACATCTAGGCCAACTGGTCTCGCTAACTCAACCTCAAAGTGGGGACACATGTTAGGCATGTACAACCACAAGGTGGAGCCATCCAGGAATAGAGAGCCCAAAGACATAACTACGTCCAATACCAAGCCACGTATTGGTAAGATGGGCTGTAATTCATGAGTATAAGGTAGTATTTACACTTGGATGGCCCCATATATAACAAATGTTATTCATTTTGATGTTTGAATGTCACAATTTGGATTATATACAAAGTAATAGTAATGTTTTGTTTCGATGTGGGATCAAGAAACATGGTTATTGTTCACCGTTTAACACCTCAGTTAAATCATAGTCATTGGATCAAAACTATTTAGTCTTCTGATCCTTCTCTCGATCATATTCTTCCTCATGGATCCACCTCCCTCAAACTATTCAACCAATATCTTGAGCACACATCACGAGTAGTCATCGCCATTATTCTCCCCACACAAGTTGTCTGATTCTCCCCATCCTTCTATTATAATCAAACCACATGGAAAATGACATAAGTACATTTTTCTTAACTTTTATTTTTCCAAAGCTAGTAAACCATTTTATCTAAATACCATTGTAGTATTCATCCTACATCGAACCACAACCACCCATAACATTTATTTCTTCCTGAAGAAGCATTCCCAGTATATGTAAAATTCATATGTATAATTTAAATTGGGTTTGATCTTTCAAAACAAAATTGATTTGTTTTTTGTTTTTTTAAACCCTCAACTCATCAGTTATCCATTGGTGAAGAAATGGTTTTTCAACATGCCATTTGAAATCCACAATGTATAAATACATTGTTTATTTGTTATCTAAGAACCATAGTATCCTATGGAATCTCAAATTCCTATATATAAGCCTCTATTTTCCATGGGAATACCCCTCTCCCTCATTAGAAGAAGCCAATATGAATCCTTTTCTTTTATTTCCCCTCTTACCCCACTAATTTTAACACACCACATATAGAAGGCCACCTACCTTCTCTTTGTTCGAGTTCCCCCAAGCGGGAGGACGCAACCTCTACTTAAATTTCTTGTATTTCATGTAAGAGTTATTTTTGTAAACTATTATATATATAAGTATGTAATTTCTAGTTTGTATTTTTCAAACATACATAGGTATTATTTTCAAACACTATTATTATTTATTTCAAAACTATGATAGTATTTTTATGCAAGTATGAATATATTTATATATATATTTATTATTTTCAAGTTAACTTTCTTAAATAATATATTAATAAATTTTTATATTAGTTTCAAATTGAATGTTATGTTATTCAAACATATATACGTATATATATATGTTTTATTTTCAAGTACATTTATTTGAAAGACTTCAAAATTTTAAAGTTTATAATTATTTAAGGTCATTTCATTTATTATATAAATGTATAATATCATTTTAATAAATTATAAAACAAGAGGTACTTCATTTAAAACACTTTATATTTTATGTAACAAAGAAATTATTCTTAAAGTTGTATAATATTTTTTATAATATGTGTATATATATAAATGAAAGGATGAAATGTTTTATTTTAAAATTTTATGGAATATAATTTTATGTTTTTTATATAATTGTTTTTTCTTATTAATATTTTATGATAGAAAAAAATTATATATATTATTTCATGTGAATAGTAATTTATAATTGTTATTATTTTATATGAAGGGTTCATACTTTTAAACCATTATTTTATATATAGAGGAATAAAATTATGAATTAATTAAATGTGTATCTAATTTTATTATTCAAGGACGAGGTTTAAAAGATAAATTTTAACAAGTTCTGTTCTTTTTCAATAAAATTTATTTCATGAGTTTATGAAGGGCGTTCTAAATATATGGATTTTAATTATCATTCCATTAATTTATGAGAACTCTAAATGTCATGATGTTTGGTTGTACAAAATTTAACATGTTATTTCCTACGAAAGTTCATAGTTATATATATATATATGTATGTATATATAAATATAAGTGTGTAAATGTAATAATGCATTGTTATGTTTTTGAAGGAAAAAAATTCTAGTGAAAATGTGTACATATATAGGGAATGCTCAAAATGGTTTTTTAAAAATTTGGAACTTGGACATTGTAAAAATGAAAATGAAGTGGGGAGTGAACCCATCCCTAAAGAATGTGGGTAGGCCCGGATAACCTTCAATGTTTTAAGTAGCCCCATGGTTTTTTTCCAAATCTTTCTTAATATTTTCTGAAAAATCACTGGATTATTTTAAAATAATTTTCAAAAGCATAAGTATTTGAAAAGTATTATAATTCTTTCAAATGAATAATTATATTCCAAAGTATTACAATATTTTCAAAAGCATAAGTATTTTCAAAATTATTGTAATTTTTTCAAAGGTGTAATTATTTTTCAAATTATTATAATGTTTTCAAACGTGAAAGTATTTTCAAAAGTATTATAATTATTTAGAAGTACTAAGTACTTTGAAAAGTAATATAATACTTTTAAAAGATTAATTATTTCCAAAGGTACTATAATGTTTTCAAATTATGTACGTATTTTTAAACGAATTATAATTTTTTCAAATGCGTAAGTATTTTCAAATATATTTTCAAAAGGTGTTTTAAAAATAATGTTTTCAAAATTATAAGTATTTTAAAAGTATTTATAAAAGTTTTTTCAGAAGATATATACTTTCAAAAGTAGTCCCAAAAATTATTTATAAATTTATTTTTCAAAATTATTTTCAAAGGTATTTTTAAAAATGGTTTTTCACTGGCTTTTTTAAAACCCCATACTGGGAAAATTTTCTCACCTTATATTTTATAAAATATTTTCAGGATCATTTAGAGATTTCATGAAGTTTATCTTAAACAAGGAGTTATCATGAAAAAAGTTCAATCATATGCTTTTTATTCATTTTTTTAACTTTGATAATTGCAAGAGTGGTACTTTTTATCCAAATCCTAGACCAGAAAAGATCCTCATATATAAATGGATGTATATTTTCTATAAATTTTTATAAAAAAAATAATATACAACATTTTCTATACTGAATCTAGAAGCGTAATTATGGGTCCTCATAGTTGATATCAAAAGAATGGTTTAGATAACTTTAGATATTAGAACATATAGTTAAAAATATGTTACATTTTTAAGTTTATTATTTTATTAAAAACACTATTTTCTAATCCTCCGTTTTAAGGAAAAATATAAGAGTTAGAAATCTAATTTTGAACTCATAAGAATTTAATTGACCTTTAAGATTATAGAATTATAGTTATTGAAGTTCCCTAAATTCAAAAAATTGAATTTCAAAATTTTACTTAAGCACTATAAACAAATTTCAAGGAAAAAATTCTATTTAAGGGGGGTAGAATCTAAGAGCCTAAGAATTTATGCATTTAATAAATGTTTGTTAAATAGAATTATTTTTATATTAAAACAAACTAAAATACCATTTAATATAAAATCATATATTCTCTTTTTAGAATATTTTTATAAACTAGGTTAAATTATATTTATATTTTTTTTAATAAATGTATTTTCTTGAAACAAGATTAAATATATAATTATTTTCATATAATTTATTTTCCAAAACTCATGTTTTGATGTTTTATATTTTGAATACATATTTACTTATTAATAAAAGTTACCTTTTATATAAATATTAATTCTCTTTTTGACATCATATATTATTTATATAGTTTATAGGTCATAATGGTTAATATTTTAAAGATTCTTTATTTTGGTATATAAAAAATATGTTAATGAAAACATTATTTTTGAATTAATTATTTTAAAATATTTATTAGCCTCGTTCTAGATGTAATATTATTATTTGAGTAATAATAATACAACCCTTATTCTAAAATGTTATAAAAATTATTTGTTGTCACTTTGTTTTTAAAAGAAACCAATTTGAAATTATAAGGATATGCAAAAAAAATTGCAAGTTACAAGAAAGTAATAGTAATAATACTTAGTAATTAGTAAAAGTAATTTTATGTTTTTATTATTTAATAGTTTCAAATATTTTTTATTTATCTTTTGAATTTTTTTTTCAAAAATATAGGCCATCTAGGCCAACTGGTCTAGCCAGCTCGACCTCAGAGTGGGAACACACGCTAAGAATTATTAACCACCCAGTGGGGGAAAATCATTACCAGAGTGCCCAGAGGCATAGCTATGACCAATACCATGCTGTGTATAGGTAATATGGGACACAACCTATGATTAAATCATAGGATTTATGCATTTATGGGCTATTTTATAAGGATCATTATTCATTTTGATGTTTTAATGTCACGACTTAGCTAATATACAGGAGACCTGCAGTGTTTCGTTTTGATGTGGGATAAAAAAACATGGTTAATGTTGACCATTTAACACCTTAGTTATATCACAGTCATTTTTTCAAAACTCATCAGTCGTATGATCCTTCTCCTGATCATATTCTTCTTCATAGCTCCACTTACCTCAAACAGTTCAACTGACTTCTTGAGAATGCCTCACTAACAGATGTCTCTATTGTTCTCCCAAAATGATTTGTCTACTTCTCCTCCTATTTCTGGTGTAAGAAATACACAAGGAAAATGACCTAATTAAAGTTTACTTCCACTATTATTTTTCCCAAATCAAAAAACCATTTTATTGAAATACCTTCGTAGTATTAGGACTACACTGAACCAAAACCACCTATAGCATTTATTGATTCTTGAAAAAGATTATCCAGTATATATAAAATGCATGTGCGTAATTTAAATTGGGTTTCATTCTTTAAAATAAAATTATTTCATTTTTCATTTTTTTAAAATTCTCAACTCATCGGTTATCCATGGATGAAGAAATGATTTTTAAACACCCAATTTTAAATCCACAGTGTATGAATACACTTTTATTTTATCAACCAAGAACCCCAACTTCTTGTGGGAGCTCAAATGCCTATATATAAGCCTCTATTTTCTCAGGGAACACCAAAATACCTCATTGGATAAAGCCAAGTTGAAACATTTTCTTTTCTTTCCCCTCTTAACCCACTAATTTAAATAGGACACTGATTGAAGGACACACTACCTTATCTTGGTTCAAGTTCCCCCAAGTAGGTAGAAGCTACCCATCCTTCAATTTATAGAATTTCATGTAAGTGATTTTTTTTGAAAAATATTATATATATATATATATATATGTATGTAATTTCAATTTTATATTTTTCAAACACACACACACATATATAATTTTCAAACTCTATGATTATTTACTTTAAAATTATGCATGTATTTTTATATAAGGGTGTGTGTGTGTATATATATATTATTTTCTAGTTAAACTTATTAAAACATATATACATACAAGTGTATATTAATTTCAAATTGAAATTTATATTATTAAAACACACACACACACACACATATATATATATATGTGTGTGTGTGTGTGTTTATTTTCAAGACTTCTAGTTTTCATGTTTATAATTTTGTAAAGGGATTTCATTTATTATATAAATTTATAATTTCATTTTAATAAATTATACAACAAGAGAGACTTTATTTCAAACCCTTGACATTTTAAGTAATAATGAAATTATTCAAAAAGTTATATAAGAGTTTTTATAATCTGTGTATATATATATATGAAATGATGGAATTTTTTATTTTAAAATGTTACTTATTATAATTTTATGGGTTTTATATAATTTTTTTCTTATTATTATTTTAATAAATAAAAATATCATATCAATTGTTTTATGTGAATATTAATTGACAATTGCTATTATATTATGTGAATGGTTCATAATTTTACACCATTATTTTATGTATAAAATTTCCAAATTATGAATTAAGTTAACGGGTATCTAATTTTCTTATTCAAGGATGACATTTGAAAGATAAATCTTAACACTTTAAGTCCTTTTACAATAAAATGTATTTTATTAACTTATGATGAAGGTTCTAAATACATGGATGTTAATTAACATCCCATGAATTTATAAAAAGACTAAATGTCATGATATTCGGTTGTACCAAATTTAACAAGCGATTTCCTATGAAATTTTATACTTATTTATTAATTTATATATATATATATATAAATATTAGTGTGTAAATGTAATAATTCATTTCTATGTTCTTAAAGAAAAAAACTCCAGTGAAAAATGTATGTAAATATAAGTCAAGCTCAAAATGTTTTTATAAAAATTTAGCACTTGGACATTTTAAACATGAAAGGGAAGTGGGGATTAAACCCAATACTAATGAAAGTTAGTAGTCCCAGACAATCTTAATTGCTTGAAGTGGCCCTATGGTATTTTCCAAAGATTTATTAATATTTTATGAAAAATATATGGATTAATTTAAAATCATTTTAAAAAGCATATGTATTTTCAAAGGTATTATAATTTTTTCAAGGGTTTAAGTATTTTCAAAAGTATTATAATATTTTTAAAAGAATAATTATTTTCAAAAGTATTATAATATTTTAAAATATGTATAAATTTTCAAAAGTATTCTAATTTTTTCAAAATAGTAAGTATTTTCAAATGTATTATAATGTTTTCAAAGGTGTAAATATTTTCAAAATTATTATAATTTTTTCAAAATAATAAGTATTTCTAAAGGTACTAAAACATTTTCAAATTATGCAAGTATTTTTAAATGTATTAATTTTTTTCAAATGAGTAAGTACATTTAAATATATTTTCAAAAGGTGTTTTTAAAATAAAGTGTTCAAAATTATATGCATTTTCATTGGATTTATAAAAGTGTTTTCCAAAGAAATATATTTTTAAAAAATAAAACTAATTTTTCTAATTTATTTTAAATTTTATTTTCAAAAAATGTTTTTCATCAGATTTTTAAAAACCCCTAACAGGTATTTTTTTAACCCGTATTTTATAAAATGTTTTCAGGATCATTTAGAGGTTTCATGTAGTTTAGCTTCAATAAGGAGTTAGTGCGAGAGAAGTTCAATTGCTGCCTTTTTATTCATTGTTTTAACTTTGATAATTTTAAGAGTGGTCATTTTCCTTAAAATCCTAGATTAGAAAATTTTCTTAGATGTAAATGACTATATATTTTTCAATTAATTTTTGTAAAAAAAATATAAAGATTTTTTTGTACTGGATCAAGAAGTGTGAGTCTAGGGCCTCACAACTATAAAGTGTGATTGAACATACATGACCTTTTTTTCCTTTCTATTAGAAACAATTTGGGATATTATTTTTCCGAAATCTTGCATCTTTATCTCGCTGATGTTGTTTTCCAATTGTCCCACTTGAGTTCGTAGGTCTTTAATAGGTGACTGTGTGTTCTGTTGGAACTGAAGTTTGAAGGATTCCATTTGCTCCACCATGTCTTTGAGGATTAGTTAAAATTTATGAGGAGGATTTTTTCTATAGGGTGAAGGATAAGAAGGTTTTATACGTTGGACTTTTTGATACGAGGTTTATTTAGGGTAGTACGAGTTTCCTCCTTGTTGGTATTGTGATTGTGTTTGCCACCCGAGGTTTGGATTTGGTCGGAATGGTTCTTGATTGAAGGGTGGTAATTGTTGAAATGGGTTCCCATGAAATAATAATGTGTTATACTCAGATGAATCTTGAATTTTCGGGTATTGATTAGAAATATGAGTATAATCATAATAAATACCACAATGTAATGGAACAAGTAGAGAGTGTGCATTACCTTGAGCATGAGATAATTGTATTATAAGGGTATGCATCCCATAAAGTTTATTATATACCATTTGTTCTAAGGATGAATGACTTAACTCATGAAATACTCGAGTGGGTGTAATTTCTCATGTACCAAATTTTTGTGTATTTTGAGCCCTGTGGGCTATTAAGTCATGATCAGTGACTAGAGTTTTATTAACTTGGGAACCACCTGCTACACCATCAATCATTCCAAAATCCATGGGTACAATTAACTCATATAAGTATTTCATTATCAATTATTAACTAATTTTGTGGTGGGGTGAACTTGAACAAAGTATTTTTAATCTTTCTCAATATTCATGTAGGGACTCTCCTTCTGATTTTCTAATTTCACATATTTCGATTCTAATGGATACAATTTAGGAGTCAGCGAAGAAATTCTCTATAAAGAGTTATTTAAGGTCATTTCAGCCCCTAATTTTGATAGGAATATAGTATAACTAGTATTTTTCTACCCCATCATGGGAGAAAGGGAATAACCTAAATTTTATGATGTCCTTAGTCACATTTTGGGGTTTCATGGTGGAGCATACTATGTAAAACTCCTTGAGAGTTTTATGAGGGTCCTCACTAAGAAGACTATGGAATTTAGGAAGGAGGTGGATGAGGCCCGACATAAGGTCAAAGTTGGATTCTTCATTATGGTATTGGATGTATACAGGTTGATGCTCCACATCAGGGGTAATCAGTTGTTTTAAATTTTTGATTTAGTTAGCTATTAGATTAGTTTAGGACAACTTGAGGTTATATAAGTTGTTCATCAGTGTTATATGATAGTTTTACTCAATATGAACTAATTTTTGAGTGATGTGTCTTTTCAATTTCTAGGTCAATTGAAAGAAATATTTCTTTTATAGATCTTATCATGAAAAAAAGTTATGATTTTTTTTATTTTTAATACAATATTAATAAATTAAAAATAATAATAGAAATTGTAGGAGAAAATAAAAGAGAATGGTATATTATAGAACTAGATAGAAATAAGAAGAGAGAAAGAGATAAAAGGGGGAGATGAAACGCGAAAAAACAAAAAAAAAGAATAAAAAATAAAAGGGGAATGGGAAGATGGAAGGGAGTAATAAATAAAAAGGAAAATAAATAAATAAAATAGAAAATGATATTTGAACCTTAGAAATGGAACACAAATTTTATTTTTGTTTTTGAGTGAATTGAATTAGATGTTTTGTTTTACTATAATTTCAAGAGTATAGTAGGAATCCTAAGTCATATCTCGATGGAGCCTTAGATAACTAATTAAAGAAAAAAATTGATTATGAAAATAAAATGGGAATTGGATTTTAGAAAACTTGTGTTTTTTTATTTAAGAATAAATCATATTTAATCATGTGATAAAAGAGAGTAGAAATTAACATATGTGATTAATAGTGATGAAACTTGGGAAATATCATGATGCTCATCCTTCATCACTTCAAGATAAAGGGTATATATCTTATAATCCCTATTTTGTAATACATAGAACCGAGATGTTACTAAGTTTATACATGTATACCTCCTAGGGTTCGGTCAGAAACACAAAATGATTCACTGGATACTATGGATGATAGAGCGATTTGTGTCCGAATTCATAACCAAAAATCACCATGGTAACACATGAAGAGCTCAACATGTTTTCCAGGTTTGTATACTGTTTCAACATGTTATTGTTGCATGAATTTTCATGTAAATTTAATTTCTTATGATAGTTCAATTGACCAATATGAATCATACAAACACCACAATTGAAAGAGATAATAAAAAGTGGTGAATGGTGTGTAAAACATCACATTAATGGGTACCCCAAAACATGATAATATGAGTTGAGTATGACTTACCAATAAAAAGGTGAAGTAAATAATAATATAGGATAAATAAAAACAATATAAAAACGTGGAATTATAAATATCATTAAAATATTTCATATAAGAAGCTTGATATTTTCATCACATTCCTCCTCAGGAGATCACAAAGAGTTTAGAAATCCATGGAAAGGGGGGAATCCATATATGTTGAAGAATTAATTATAAAGTCTCCAATATTACCCTCTAGTCATGGAACCACATATAATGAGGTTTATGGGTTTTTTATAGGAAAATACAACAAAATTACACAAAAGTAGTCATGTTCCTATGGGAAAAGGTGGCTATTGTGGAAGTCTTTTTCCTCCTTCTTTATCTAGCTGGTTGAATGAACAAAATGAATTCAAATGTCTTTAAATTTTATGGAGATGTGGGACATAAATTTTTTCTCCAATAGATGTAGAATAATCCCAATTAGAGTTATGAAACCTAAGTTGTGACCCAAATACATAAGGGTGATCCAATCTAACTGTGCCAAAATTTCTTCACATTATGGTAAACTTTTGGTCCTCTAAATAGATGAATTGGACTCCATAGTATTCTAAATAAATGTATCCCCCATAGTTTTTTACTCTTACACCGATTTTCATCCCAATTGGATTCATTTATTATCCATAGTAATTTTTTTAAATCCACATGTGTGTTTGGGATCTTGTATAGTTTGGTTCATTTTTCTTGAATTACATCACATGATCTCCAAATCACCTCCACCTATAATGAAACCATAAAAACAAGTGAAATTATCCTTTTTAATAGTGATAAAAATTAAATTATTGAATCAAACATAAAGTATAATTTTTTATTAAATTTGTAATTTTTGATACAAAACTAGTTTAAAACAATGGTGTAAGTGGGAAAATGAATACTGAATCGCTACCCGAACAACATCTAAGGAAGTTGTTTGGATATAGAGATTTATTTTCAATCTTTATGTTGTACCTATATGTTTAGAACCAGTTACTATATACTATGATAATAATATGGAAGTGGTTCATTCTAAGGAGCCTAGTTCACACAAGAGGACAACGAAAATACTTTTGAAGTTTCATCTCTTGAGAGATTTTTCTCAAAGAGGTGATGTCATAGTTAGGAGAGTAGCCACAGATATGGAAGACACCTTAAATAAAGTCATGTATTAGTATAATCAGGATAATAATGTGAGAGTTAGTGGGTTGAGAATTGTTAGTAGTTGGCTCTATTGAAAGTGGTAATGTTGTGAGTGGGTTCCCTAGACCCATCTCCTTTATGTGATTTGATTACCATTACATATATATAGTTTGATATATACAAGTGTTTATTCTTACCATAATATTATTGATAAATTTTCATCCACTATTTACATGGTAATGTCCTTAGATTATGTGTCATATCAAAAATTTTATAGAAGTTCCCAACTATAATGAGAACCTTGAGATACTATAACCGTAAACTTAAATATATGTAATATGGTTTAGATACAACATACTGATGGAACACATATGATGTCTGACTATAAAGTGTTGGGGGATAATAAGAATTGAGACTTCTTCTCAATAAGTTCACACTTTCTAATCTTGAGTTGATGATATCATGAGGACTTACCCTCTAATAGGAACACCACATGTTTCCGGTGTCATTTTTTGTTCAAATCTACAAACATGTGTATTGGTCTCCAGACTTGAGATCATTATCAATGTGTACTATTTTATCACATAATTTTATGTAAGGAAAAAATAATGACGTTGAATTTATGGTGAGTCATCTTTTATTAGTTTTATCATTGGTGGTATGGCATTGGTTGAATGACTAAGATATAATTTTTTTCTTCTGAGTTGAGGACTAAATATCACAAGATCCTATGTTGAATGGGATTGTAGTACCTTAATTAAATCCATGGACATTTTACAATAATTTAAGTCCATGAATTATAGTCATAAAATATATAAATAAACAAAAGTATAATGACACAAGTATACATCCTAGTTTATGAGATATCATGAGGAAAGAAGATTATATTACACAGAACATGTTCGTACGAGTTAGTAATAGATATGGAATTCCTTATCTCCTTAGGGACCATGATGGGTTTCCAGACTCTAATCCTGGAATATGGATTGGGATAAATTATATCAAGATAGGGAACTAGAGGTTCTCACACTTAGTGTATCCAAAAGTTCTACCTTTTTGGATGAATAGGAGTTTAAGACATAATGGGCCCCACGTGTGAGGGATGGTGAACATACAAGTGTGTTCAGTCAGAAATAAAAATAATTAAATTATAATATTAATGTTTATAATAATTATGTTTGAATTTATTTTTCAATACATTCACAATTTGTTTGATCATAAAAGTGAATATAGGAAAATATAATTTTCCAAAATAAAAATTGGATGTTCAAGGTTCATTAAATTATTTGGGGATCTTATGGGCAGAGTTAATGGTTTATATTTTATCATGTAACATTTTAAAGTTTTATAAGTGAGTGATAAAACATTTTTGATATTTATGAAAAGTTTATTAAGTCATAAGTGTGTGAAATGGTCTAAAATGAAGGTTATTACTTTCTAGGGACCAAAGTGCAATTTTGGAAAGTAAAAACTAGGTATAAAATCTCATTTTAGCCTCTTGAATAGAGAGTTCCACTATTTGGGTGAATTTAGTGAGAGAAGATCTCATCTCCTCAAAATTTCTTAAAGAGAGATTCTGAAGGAAGAACAAGGTTGGATCGATCCCGTCTTTTCGATCGAGTCTGTATTCTTCGCATAGTCAAAGGGATATTGTAAACATATTTGATTTCCTATGTTGGTAATCAAGAAATGTAGATCAATAATCCAATTGCTTTGTGGAACATTTAGATGATCTATAAGATTATTATCTTGGTGCCTTTGATCCATGACGCATTGACGATGAGAAAATCAAACTGATGACTTCAAACGAAAAATGTGTTGTTTATGATTTTGTTTAATTTTATTTTTCATGATTATATTTAATTACACGTGATTATTTAAGAAATTATGTAAATTTATTTTGTGGATTTAGTGTTTTTAACATGAATCCAAACCCAAAAAATTAAAATTTCATGTTTTTCATCCTTTTTCTACACCCTAGTTTCCTTTAATTGGTATCAGATAAAATGTGTATTTATTTAATTTGAAAACTTTGAAATTTTAGTTAAATTTTCTATTATTCATAAATATTTTTTCAATATGGTCCCAAATCAACTGATGAAGTGTTAATACGATTTTATATTTCCAATATATGGCTGATCAAAAATTGATAGGTTTTGTGTAAAAATTGTGATGAAAATTAAAGTTTTCTTATTCTCTTCACGTTAATGGATATCAAAGTGACTGATTTTGTTTCCAAAGCATGATGTGAGTAAATTTTGGTTTATCTGAATATACCAAAATCTAGTTTGGGTAGCCCTTTGAAAATACAAGTTTTATTTGTAAACTTTATTTAGTTTCCAAAAATGAAAAAATGGACAAATCTTCCCATGGAAGGTTGCTTTTGTTTAAAAAAAAGAGGACAGTTCATCCATTGGAAGCATGATTTTTAAATTATATATATATATATATATATATAAAAGTACCCACACCCCATTATATATATATTTCCTTTAAATGGATGATCAACTAGACTTGGGCCAAAATAGTATAGTCCAGGTCAGAATAACCCGACTTGTCACTAACCTTAAAATAAATTTGCAGGGATCTGATTAAGGTCCAAATGGACAAGAAAATTTATGAAAAATAATTAATAATTTTAATTTAATTTTCTAGTATTTAATAAAATTATTTTTAGTGTTATGGGATTTATTGATAATTAATTAAAGTTATTTTATTACAAGTAAGAACATTAAAAATACCATTGAGTTGAGTTTTAGAATATTTAATTTTTTTATGCAATATAATTTCATATTGACTAATCATGAGCTGAGGTCGACCTGTGTATTTTTACATTATTTTTTTATTTAATTTAATTATTTCATTTACATTTTTTAAAATGGAATAATTATTTTATTTTGACAATCTGCATATCATCCCTCTATATTTAAATTTTATAAGGTCTTGTGTGTCCAAATTTAATTGATAAAATGTATTTTTTTACCCCGAGTTCCCCTCATCTGCATGTGATTATACATTTTAAAGATTGTAGAAGTTCGTGGAAAAGCGGTTCGAGTTGATAGTTGGTAGATACCAAAAATGTAAAATGCATGAGAGTTGCAAGTATTGAAATTAAATTCATGTATTGAATTAATGAATTCCCCAAAGGTCTTGGTTATTCGATTATTCACTTGATGGATTAACCAGTAGTAAACAGCTCATGATCATGTCATTATTAATTTATTTTCTCATGAACATAGTTTTTTATTTTTTGAATGTGTATTTATTATACACGATCCCATAATATAATAATAAAAAAGCATGAAAAGAAAAAAATGAATATGTGTAGTGAATGTTTAATATTTTAAATCATGGTTAAGTTGTGAGTGTGATAACATATAAGAATAATATTAAATAGAAAAATATTTCATTCACCGATATTGACTTACCAAATCTCTCAAAGAAAATATTATGTCATTTAATGCCTTCTATCACTTGAATTTGGACACAATATATTGTTTGACATGATCATCATCACTTTTTGAGGGTTCCTCTTACTATCAAGGAGTTCTTATGAGAGTGGTGGGTTAAAATAACTAAATTTTGTGTCAAAGGAGTATCCATAGCTATCCTATTGCAACTTTAGAGGCAAAGCATTGAGAAATGAAAAGTAATTTTTTGTAGGAGATGGTAATCCACTCAATAGATCAAGGATTAGTGAGTTAATATAGTTTGATAGTAAAAAAGAAAAACTTAAACTATTAGTGTAGTGGTGATAACATATTTTGGGCTATAAATAGAGGTTTAAGGATCGTTCCCACTAGAAAACACAAGTGACTGGGTACTTAGAATCTTGAGTTGAGGGATACTAGGATATGATAGAGTGGTGAATTAAATTTAAAATTAATAATTTGAAAATTTATTTTGGTAATAAAAATAAATTATTAATATTATAAGTTTATTTTTTGTAGATAAAATTGGCAATCACCAATACCACTAGATTAATTTCACTATGATCAATATGGATAAAGAGAATATCCCAACCATCCATAACTTTCAAGACTGTTACAAGAACTTTCATATAGTAATACGCTGAGGGAGGATGTTTTATGTGCTATAATCCCAACTTCATGTTAATTCCACTTAGTTAGAAAATAATGAAGATATAGATAAATATAATAAGCATACATATGATGCACTAGATGTTTAGTGTTTCATGTTATCATCTATATCCAGTGAGTTAAAGAAAATGTACGAGGACAAAGATTTTTTCCAAATGTTGTCTTATCTCTAGGAGTTATACAAGGAGATAATTCTCAAAGAAATATACGGGATATCATGTTCTTTCTATAGATATAGACTATCAGAATAAAATCAATCTAGACCACATGTACTCAAGATATTTAGGTGCGTTGAGAGACTTGAGTCATTTGGGTTCAAATTGAACCAAGATCTTGGAACTAATATCATTTTTCACTATTTACTACATATCTTTTAGAATTTATTATTAATTATAATATGAATAACTTGAATAAGTCAATCCCATATTTTTGTCTCTAATTTTCTAAGAAGATAAGAACATTAAGAGTTCCAACTCTTCGGTCCTTGTGGTAAACAAGAGGAGAAAAGAAAATGCTAAAGTGTGTCTAAGTCTAATACATCGATGCACCGTCTTTTCAATAAGCCAAGGATATTGAGGGAGATAAATCAGATGGAGGTAATATTATTTTCATGTGGAAAGAAATTACATTAGAAGAGAAATTTCATATATCAGAAGAAGAAGCAATTTGACACTTCTACTTCAGGTATATTATTCATTGAATGTAATCAATATATTTCTACAAGTTGGGTTGTGAATATTTCATGTGGATCACACATTTGTATTTAAATATAGTAACCAATTAGATTTAAGATAATTGAAAAGGTGAATTAGATCTCTGAGTAGCAAATGGTGAAAGACTATAAATATTATTAGTTGGAGATTATCATCATACTTTACCTACTAGGATGGTTATTGTACTAAATTATTATTATTATGTACCATATGTTACCAAAAACATAATCTCAATGTTGATTTCAGAAACCATGTGATTTTATTTCAATTTTGGAAATATATGTTGTTCTATTTAAGAGGATAACATATGTTATATCATGGAACATATTAATAGTGGTATATATATACTTGAACAAGAAAATACTATAATGGAAATCAATGAAAAATACGAGGATAATGACTCATATCATACCCACCTATGGAACCTCAGGCTAGGTCACGTAAATGAGAAGAATTTATGAAAACTTCATCAAGAAGGGTATTTATACTCCCTTGAGTTAAAACCCCTGGATGTATGTAACTCTTTTTTTTAATCAAGAAACATGGATTAAAATATTGAAAAAAGAGTTACAAGAGTCTAAATGAAGGAAATTTACATTTATCCCTTTAGAGAATATCAATTAGCTCGAAAGGGATACTAGATTAGTGTACATACATGATGATGAGAACTCCCATATTTTCATGGTAGTCAATAGGCTGATTCACTTCACAATAGATGTGTGTGATGATATTATTCACCGAGGGAAGTTATTTTAGGAATTTTTTTCCATTTGGCAGTGAGTTTCCATGCTAGATGTAGCTTCCCCATTCTAACCGCATTGAAAATTGTCATTGAGTCACTTTCAAACCACACATTGTTCCAATTTCTTCGGCGTTAAATCTCAACCACTTTGATGAAGCCTATCATTTCAGCCTCAAGGGATGTGGCATTACCTCAAGGGCCATGAAGACATTCAATAAAATCTTTGTCGTGGTCCCTAAAGATGATTCTATATCCCGCGGGTCCTGGATTATCCTATGAAGCACCATCCATATTGAACTTGATCCATCCATCAAATGGTGGAGTCCAAAAAACTTCAATTCTACCTTGAGGTTGAGGGTAGTTTCCTTGAATCTGAAGCTTTCGAAGAACAACAAGATCCTGGACCGAGTTATCACAGTGACCATTATGCAGAGTTTGCATGTTGCACTGCAAACAGGGTATCTGAGAGTGTGACATTGGGGTTGAAGGAAACCCCTTCATCAATCCATTTTTCTAGCCTCTACAGATAATATAAAACACTTCTACATAGGAAACCAGAAATAGAATGTGTACCTATAGAGAGAGGTGGACAACAAGTAGGTCCAATATAAAACTCGAGACTTCAGTATTCTGCAGAGTATGCAACCCAAACCAGTCAAAAACCAAATTCCAAAGAGCATTAGCTGTGTTTCTGGATAAGAACAAATGATTAACATCATCCTGATACTGTTGGCACAAAGGACAACATGAACAGAGGGAGATCCCCACTCACTGCAGGTTTCTGTTAACTAGTAGTTTGTTGAGAAAAATCCTCCACATCAAAGTGAAGCGAGATGGCAGTAAACATTTTTTATTGAGAGCCTCAATCCCAGTGTTGGTTCCTTATATCAGGTGGTTGTAGTAGCTATTGGATTCAAGAATCCCTTTTGGACTAGGTTCCCATATAAGTATGTCTTCAGTGTCCATAAAGTCATAGTTGGAGACAGTGAGTTCAATGTGAGGTGGCAACATTCGCCTTTAATCTATCAGGTTTTTAATAGAGGATTCATAGTCAATATTCTACTCAGTTTCATTAACACTATGCATTAGGGGAGCACCATTCCAATTGTCTATCCAGAATTTTAGAGAGGAATTAGCAGTCACTAACCAATTAGAGTGATTTCTAATCTCTTGGAAGGAATTCCTCATACCAGGCCAGATAGAGGAATGAATATGAGCCATATTTACTTTAATCAGTCTTCTAAGAAGCTTAGCATGGAGAAAGTACAAGGAGGGGGATTTATCATTGATGAGTCTCTAGATGAAGTGTTCATGCAAGGAGTGGTTAAAGGACTCAATGTTATTGAGACCAAGACCTCCCTTATTTTGGGGCATACAACATTTTTTCCATGGTGGTGTGATAAATTTACTTTTTAGAATATTCCCACTCCATAAAAAATTTCCCATGAGGGAATTTATGGTTTTAATGTTAGAGGTAGTCCAGGAATAAACCATAAAATAATAAACAAGCTTTGAGGTAACAACATGTTTAACAAGACACATCCTTCCTGCCATTTAAATGGATTTTCCCTTCGAAGAGGAAATGGATATTATAATTTGGTTCATAACCTCCAAAAAGTGAGAGGGGAGAGGATTTCCATGGGACATGGGCACACCATGATAGTTGAAGGAGAAAGACCCTTCTTTAATTCTCAGATCACTTATCATTCTGGATTTCCTGGAGGGTGAGATACTTTTACCGAAAAATATGAAGGAATTGCTCTAATTCAACTTCGGCATAAAGAATATTTCATAATAAAGAAGGACCCTCTTTATGCATGACATGGTTTTTTATCCCCTTGTGAAAAGATAATAATGTCATCCACAATGAGAACGTGATAAGGAGCCGTGATGCCCCGGGCTGCTCTGATTTTACTGATGTTAGCTTTGCTGGCAATATGTAGTAGAATCTTGCTCAAGTAATCCTCAACAATTGCGAAGATAATGGTGGAGAGAGGGTATTTTTTATCTCATACCTCTAGATCATTTGAATTAGCCTTCTGGGAACCATTTATTAGAATGGAAATCTAGGAAGAGCTGATAAGATCATTGAATCTTTGAATTATGATCCTTTGAAATCCAAACTCATGAAGAATGCGTCCAATAAAACCCTAGTCAATAGTGTCAAAGGCATTCTGAATGTCAATTTTAAGGGAAATATTTCCCCCTCTTGTATACTTCTGAAGAAGGTTCAAACATTTAGAGCTAGTTAGGAGACAATATTGAATTTTTCTCCCTTTAACACAACCAAACTAATTATCTGAGATGATATCTCTAGAAACATGAGAGAGATGATTAGATATGATTTTAGTGATGATATTATAAATATTATTAACCAAATCCACTGGTCAGAACTGGATGACATCACTAGCATTCTCCACCTTATGAATTAAGGTAATGAACTGGGCATTAAAGCTGTGGGAGAGTGATCCATCTATGAAAATGTGTTTAACCAATCTGCACACATGAATATTAATGATATCTTAATGAAACTAGTATAAGTGGTTTGTAAATCCATATTTTCCTAGTGAGATGTCCTTTTTGAGACCAAAGACATTATCTTTTATTTTAAAATCAAGTGTAACTGAATTGAGCAGAATGTTACCAACCTCGGTAACAAGTTTGGGAATGATGCCTTCTATTATGTCCTCATTTTCCTTGGATCATTGAAGAGATTCACATAGTAATAGGCAATATGTTGTGAGAGGCTTTGTCTATCATCCATGATTTTGTTTCCATCCTTTAAGAGAGATAAGGACCTATTAACCTTTTTCCCTTTGAAGGGAATTAAAAAACTTGGTGTTTCTATCCCCATCTGTGAGCCACTTAACACGGAATAGTTCTCTCTGAATGCTTTTCTTAATCCTGATAAGTTTTCTCATCTCATATCACATTTTGGATTCTTGTGAAAGGTCCCCATTGAAGTAATATTTTGTGATGGACTCTTGAATCTAATGAAGAGAGTTTTCTACAGCGTCAATCTCTTGATCAAGGAGGCTAAATCTGTGTTTTCTCCACTGTTTCATCCTAATTTTGAGGAGAATGAGTTTTAGGATGCAGGATAAAGGGGTTCTATTATAATCCTCAACATCCCATGTATCCTTGAAAATTTGGGATCACTGTGGAAGGGCAGTCTCGGTGTTATTAAACTAAAAGGGGAGAGACAACTTATCTTCCTTAGTAGTGAAATTAAGTAAAATTGGATGGTGGTCCAAGTTATGCCTTGAAAGGGTGACACAAGAAATAGCTTTCCAGATATTAAGTAGAGTGTCATTCCCAAAGTCATGGTCAATCCTACTTGCTCTCATGCTGTTAAGATTCCTCTTGTATCAAGTATATTTGGCTCCCACTAGGTTAACCTCAAAAAGATTAGACTCCTCCACACAAGCTCTGAAATCACTTAGGGATAAGCTACTTGAACCATGTCTAATTTTTTCGTCCACATAGAGTATGGAATTAATGTCCCCCATGATAACCCATGGGTCAGAGATTTTACTAAACAGATCCTTAATTTTTAAGAGTATAGATCTTCTATCAATATAATTATTAAAGGCATAGACCATTGAGTAGTATGTAGATTGACCTAAATTGAGGAACCTGTAGGTGATGATTTTCTCATCAACTTGAACTACAGTTGGATTGACAATAATGTTATGAAAAAGAACCCAAAGTCTGTCAATAATAGGGGAATGTTGAACAAAGTAAAGAAGTACATAACCTTTTCTTTACAATTGAGATTTTTTACTGATGGAGTTTGTTTTAGGCTCATAAATTCCAATTATGCCTGGCCTGTATTTCTTAGCTAGAATCTTGAGGGAATTTATGGTTCCAGGGTTGTCCAGTCCCTGGAAGTTCCAAAAGAGGAGCTTCATGATGTGTTTCTCTTGGGGGAAATTCCCCCTTTTTCTTTTAATTCCATCTTCTTCTTCCTGGAAGATCTCCTTGGGTCAACTTTCTTAGAAGCATTAGGATGATGTATTTTCTTTTTATCAATCTCAAAACTATCTTGAAAGATATCTCCTTGCTTTCATTTGGCATGAACTTGTGAGGGGGTGACTTCCAGATGTGAATCGGTGCTCCTCAATTGACGGTCACTCACTGTCTGCATCAATAGAGGATCCTGAATCTGCATTCCCCCTTCAATATTTTCTATTTCAGAGGCATTAGTAAGATGTGAGCATATAAGGTCAATTGTGAACACCTCATCTTGTGTGCTAATAACTAAAGTAAGGATGTCATTAGATAGTTCCTGATACACTAGCTCCTCATTTCAACTGTCATTGCTTACGCCACCTATTTCAGTTGTAATACCATCATCATCCATCCTATCAAGACAGTTCTGTGTCTCTTTTAGTTCCACTAAGTCAGCCCATTTTGTGCTCATTCTAGCTCTATTGCTTCCTTTCAACTCCTTCAAGATGTTATTAATTTTCTTCTTAACATATTGTTGTGTGACCATGTTCTTTTCTTTAGAGAAGTTTTTCCATGAGGCACTGCTTGGGGTTGGCCTGACAATTATCTGAAGAACTCTGCAATTGTCTTTAACATGTCTGACCATTTTGAATTTCTCACAATATTTTGGAAGTTTCTCAAATTCAAATCGTACCTCTTTTAGGTGATCATGGACCTCCAGTGACACATGCTATGGGGTGATGTTTCCATATCAATTTTAATGAAAACTCTAGTATAAATCCCAAGATCTACACTAATTGTGAACCGATCAATTCTTAATGAAATTCCAATTCAATATTCCAGATTATTTAAAATCTTAGGATTCCAGTAAATACATGGAAGTCCATGAATTCTGGCCCAAACTTTCACAATGAAGTTCTTTTGAGTAAGTGTATTGAAGTTAAAATCCCACTCTGAGACGCAGAAAATACATGACTTTAAATTAAGGGTTCCCATCCACCAAAATACACTAAGATCCTCCTAACTTTTCAAGAAAACATGGAAGTAACCCTTCCCAATTAGAATCTGTCTCCAGTTGGAGAAGCTCCGGTAATGGGAGATACACTCCTTTAGGGTCATATAGGTCTAGGGTTTGGATCCTCTTTTATATGAGATTTGGACAAGCACCGAAAATTTGCATGATTCTAACCTTTACTTTATCACTTCCGGATCCACTACCACAGTGATAACACCTTTTCCCATACGTTTGATGATGGGGGATTTGTTTTGGATTGACTAAGTGGAGGGAATTCCTTCAATAGCATCCACGAAAGAGATTGTTTTTCAGGGAGTAGTAGAGGTTTCCAATCTTCCCACCGGATCCCTTTTACGAGGTTCAAATGATCTTTCCCACTCTAGATTAAATGAATCCATACAAACAATTTATACTGATAAGGGGTCTGCATCACTTAGGTGGATTTGAGATGAAGAGGTTTCCGCGCATACCATCATCCATACCTCTTCATGTCACTCTTTTTTACAAGGTAAAATGACCAAATCACCTTTCATTATTAAAGCAGAAAGAGCTAAATAACCATTGGAATTGGAACATACAGATGTATGTGGTCCATTTCTTGTATAGGCAAGGGGTAGTTATTATTTTTTTACTTTTACTAATGAAAATAATAGATATGGATATATCTAATTAATGTGGTCTAAGTCACATTCCTTCAGCATGTTTAAGGAATATGAAAATGAAGGAGAGGATAAAATCGATAAGAATATTAAGACAATCTACTCAGATTGTTGTAGAGAATATATTAACCAAGATTTCATCAATAATTTAATGGAGGGTGGGAAAATTTCCTAACTCACACAACCTTATATAACTTAGTGTAATGGTGTTAGTGAAAGGAGTAATTTAACCCTAGTCGACATGGTCAGGTCGATGATGATTTATGCAACTCTACCATTATCCTTTTGGGTATATTCACTATATAATGTGACATATAACAAAAATTAGTACAAAATAAAGTATAAAATAGGATTTTATATGAGTTTTGGTATGGAAAGAAATCTAGTATTTCATGCATACATGTATGGGGATGTGAGGGTTTTTTCTATACTATACCTAGTGAAAAATTAGCAACTTGTAGCATGAAGTGCATCTTTATAACTTATCCTAAGTAGAATAAACGATATTACCTATATAACCATTCAGATAGAATGGTTAGTGTAGTAATAAATTATATAGTTATATAATGGAAACACATTTACAATGGAAATAGTGGTAGTAAGACAGACTTTGATGAATTCTATGCTCTAGATGCACAAGAGTTGGTATAGTAACAATCTTCACAAGAGAACATGGGAGCGAAATATGTTATCGAGACACAATTATTTCATAATTCTACTAGATTAAACTAGATATATATGGTTTTCTTATCATTGAGTCAGGTGAAACATTACTCCTATAGAATTATGTACTTATAACTAGTATGGAAGAAGTAGATGGAAAGGATTCTACTAAATTGGAAGAAGCCATGCATTCTGAAATAGACCGCATGTACCAAAATTAAGATTAGATTTTTGTAGACTAGATAGATGATGTGAAACCTATTGGGTGTAAATGGGTATTCAAGGAAAATATTAACATGGATGGTCAAGTAAGCACATATACGACATGACTAGCACTAAAGGGTTTCAGGAAACATCAAGGAATCATCTATGAGAAAACCTTATTGCCAGTTTCAATGATAAAGTCCATCATAATATTACTTTAAATAACATACTTCCATGATTATAAAATTTTGAAAATGGATGTAAAAAATACTTTCTATATGGTAAGTTAGTTAAAGATGTCTATATGACACAACTGAAATGTTTTATTATGTCAAAGAGTTCCAATAATGTGTGCAATCTACATAGATACTTTTATGGATTGAATAATGTATCATGATCATGGAATGTTTGTTTCTTTGAGGCTATAAGATAATTTGTTTTCATTAATAATGAAAGAGATCTATGTATCTATTAAGAATTTAGTATAATTTTCATCATTTTCTTAGTATTATATGTTGATGAAATATTATTAATAGGAAATGATGTGTAAGTCTTACAGTCATTGGTGACTTGGTTAAATGAATGGTCTTCCATGAAATACATAAGGTGAATCGACCTATAATATAGGTATCAAGATCTATGAAGACTGATCTTATAGGCTTATTGGTGTAAGTCAAAGTACATATATTGACAAGGTACTCAAAATGTAAAATATAGAGTAGTCCAAATAGGATTATTTCCAGTGTCACACGAAATTGATATCCCTAAGAAGATGTGTCCAAAAAAATAGGAGGATATTTAAAGAATGAGTAGAATACCTTATTCTTCAATAGTGTGATATATCATTTATTTCATGTTATGTATTATGTTTGATGTTTCATTTTCTTTAAGCATGGTGGGATTTTATCAAGACAATCTAGGAGAACTATATTGGTTTGTTGTAGAAACTATCATAAAGTACTTCATATGTATAAAGGATATGTTCTTGGTGTATAGATGATATGGGGATCTAGTTACGAGGGAATACACTAATGGTAGCTTCCAAACAGATCCTAATGATCTGAAATCATAGTCAGGATATGTCATTTTCCCAAATGGTAGGGTAGTGAGCTAGAGGAGCTTAAAGTAGTATGTGGTTTCTAATTCTAAAATATAATATGAGTATATAGTGGATTATGATGTAGATAAGGAATTATTTTGGATCCATATATTTTTTTCTAATCTTGGAATAATACCAAGAATTTTAGACCATCTTACAATATATTGTGGTAATACTACAACATTGGTTCTTTCCAAGGAGATCAGGTCACACCAGAGGAAAAATCATATACTTAGAAAGTTTTATCTCTCGAGGGATTATTTGTAGATAGGTGATGTCATGGTTGGAAGAGTATCCAAAGAGGATAATGTGGTAGATACCATAACTAAATCCATATCTTTGTAGAAGCATGGTACTCATGTGAGATCTAGCATGTTGTGAATTATTAATAATTAGCTCTAGTGAAAATGGGAGTATTGTGAGTGGGTTCTCTAACCTAACTCCATTATATATTTTTATTACCATTACATGTATACAATTTTATATATACATGTTTTTATTCACACCATAATTGTGTAGATACTTTTTCATCCACTGTTTACATGGTAATGCACTTAGATTACGTTTCGTATCAAAAGGTTATAATAGTTCCCAACTATAATGAGAACCTTGAGATATTATGATAATAATCTTAAATATATGTCCTATGTTCTGGATAAATCATATGGATGGGACATAGAAGATGTCATACTATTAGGTTTTGGGGGCTCATAAGCATTGAGATTTCTTCCCATGAAGTTTTCACTTGGTGGTCTTAAGTAGATTATATCATGAGGAATGAACTTCCAATATGAATGATGCATGTTTTTGGTGTCATTGGTTGTTCATGTATTTAAAAATGTTTACTAGCCTCCAGAATTGCGATCATTATAAATATGTTCCATTTGATCCCATACTTTGATACAATTCAAAAAACATGACAATGGAGCTATGCTGAGGTAGCTTGTGTTGGGTGTGTCATTAGTGGTATGGCATTGGTTGAATTATCATGATAATATTTGTCACTTTTGAGTTGAGTAATAGATATCTCATGGGCCCATGTTGACCGTGATGGTAGTACCTTCATTAAATCCATGTCCATGATATAATAAGTTAAGTCTGTCTTGTAAGGTCATAAAATATATAAAGAAACAAAAGGATTATGACACAAGTGTACATAATTCGTTATGAGATATTATGAGGTAAATAGATTATATTATATAGAACATGTTTATAGGATCTAGTCCTAGCTATAAAATATTTTATCTATAGGGGGTAATGAGAGGTTTTTAGACTCTGATCTTAGTTTGTGGGTTGGAATCACGACTATCGATATAAGGACCTAGAGGGTCACACGTTAAGTTTATCCACAAGTTCAACCTATTCAGATGAATAAGAGTTTAGGAAAAAATCAGCCCCATGTGTGGAGTGTGGTGAACATCCATGTGTGTTCAATCATAAGTGGAAATAATTCAATTGAATAATGATTATTGAATTTATTTCTCAAGGTATTCACAAGTCTTTTGATCATAAAATTTAAAATAAGAAAATATAACTTTTTGAATGAACATAGGGTGTCCAAGGTTCATTAAATTATTTGGGGAGATTACGAGTATATTTAATGGTTTTTATTTTATCACATACCATGTTAATGTTTTATAAGAGAGTGATAAAACATTTTTGACATTTATGAAAAGTTTATTAATTCATAAGCATGTTCAATGGTCTATAATGAAGGTTACTACAATCCAGTGACCAAAGTGTAATTTTTGAAAGGATATCCTTGGTATAAAAGCTCATTTTTGCCTCTCTAATATTGAGATCCACCATTTGGACAAATTTAGTGAGATAATATATTATCTTGTCTCCTATAATGTTCATAGACAAAGATTCTAAATTAATAATAAGTTTGGAGTGATCTCGTCTCCTCGATCGAGTATGTCTTCTCCACATGATCTAAGGAATATAGTAAATCTCTTAGATTTCCCTTGCTAGAACACATTAAATGTAGATCAAAATTCCAGGAGTTTTGGTTCACGTGTTGATGATGTATAGGATGAATATCTTGGAACCTTTGATTCATGACACATTGATGGTGCGAAAATTGAACCAGCAACTTGAAATGAACAAGGTACCATTTATGCTTTGGTTCAATTTTATTTTCCATGCTTAAATTGAATTACATGTGATACTTTAAGAAATCAAAGTAAGAGTTTTTGTGGATTCTGTGTTTTTAACATGAATCCAAACCCAAAAAATTATAATTGTGTGTTCTTCATGCTTTCAATGTGCCTTATGTTTCTTTATACCCTACAACAATCTAATGAAGAACTTGTGAAAAATGATGAGATGAAGCCACAATCAATCAAGTGAAATCATCAGTGGTAATTCCAAACCCAAACATCGATCATAATCCCATAATACCAAAGGCAGATGAAGAATCCATCATAATGAGTAATCTTATTGACCAATAGAAATTAATATATTTATGGGGCTATGAAAAATTATATTAAGAACTGGGGATTAGAAGTAAATTTCTAATCCATTCTTGAAAGAAGATAATAATAGGGTAAGAATCTAAAATCATTAGATATAATGATAAGGAGATTTTAGAATGAAAATATTCCAAAAATTATCCAAGTAAGAAGAATGAGGAAGAATCCAAGGAAATTGGTCCTACTTTAATAGTGAACCATCATCACATTATTTGTGTTTTCATATTCATGTGATCAGATCATCGAAATTATTACAGATCCAATCTGAATCCTAAAATCATTCACATCTATCAAGACCCAACTCATTGATATTGTGAATCCAATCCATATTTTATGTAGATCTATTTCTATCATCAAATAATCTCCCTCTATCTCTCAATATAGAGTTATGTTGTTGACAATAGTGGCTAACCCCAGAGAGAATCAATAAAGATATATATATATATATACCAATTTTATGGTTTCCAACATAGAAAATTGAAGGAAATATTTATTAATTAAATAATCAACACTCTTGATGGAATGTCTCAAAAAACTTAAGCAAGAACTGACCATATACCATATCCAAGTTAAATCCACCATTATGAACACAACTTTGGAATTGGTTTCTCTATCTGATGATATCTTTAGGATATATAAGAATTTCTTTTAAAATACCCATGTGTGGGATAAAAAAATTATTATATTATTATCGAACCTCAACAACACTCATATTTTCATGATATATCAGTGACCCATTCAATAAATTTTAGTGAAGATATTCTATGATATTTAATAGTAGAACAATGGTCACGCCAAAACCATTTGAACTCCTAGATAATTATTAATTTAATTAATGAATATTAAATATTCTGTAAATCACAACATGATCATAAATTCACCAAATCTCATCCTGAGGTTGAATGCTACCCCCCAATACCAACAGAATCATTAAAAAATTAAAGCTCATATTATTGGGTGAATTTATCATTTTCCTCCTGAGGAGGTTGTCGGACTCTGCAAACTCAAAATAGAGCTAAGTATCGACTAGAAAAACATGGGTCACTATATTATCCCCTAATTTATCATTTTTGTCCTCAAAATATAACAATTTGAGTTTCCTGAATAGTGAAACTAATTAATAAATTCATGCAGAATTAGAACACCATCACCCTCCCCTCCTTTTCCTAGAGAGTTCCATGCTCTAATTGAAATTAGCACCCCTTTTCCCAAGAGGAAAATATCACTTTCAATTTGAATATTCCCCCAATCACATGAGATGAAGGAATTATATAAACCAAAAACCTCTCTCTTATAAGGGTTCATCAAAATGAAAAAAACCTAGTGATATATCCTCTATCTCTCTATCCACCTTTAAAGGGAATTCCATATTATCATAGTAAGTGAGAAACCCATCCACACCACATTGTAACACCAAGGGCTTACTAGATACCAAATTGACACTAATAAAGCTATAATGTAACAAGTTATTCACCATCACCATCATACCCTCTATAAAATCTTACCAATAAGGCACAATCTCCATCATCACTAGCTAGAAGATAAAAAGAAACCTGAGCCTCCTCCCCAAACATTTACATGACATCCAAGGGAATACCCCATACAAAAATCATTATCCATCAGACTCACATTCTTAGTTGAAGATATCCCAATAATTTAATCATCACTAATTTTATGATATTCTAATGAGAACATCATACACTACACTAATTTCCATAAATTGTTCAACATCACACCACTATCTATTAGGTGGCCCAATTTGGCACAATATGAAGTGGTTGTTCTTAAAAATTAAAATAACCCCACTCTATCATCTTTGGGCCACAAGAAAACACATTATTGAGAAAATAACATCCAAAAAATTCCAACAAAACCTTATCCCTATTTTCAGGGAATTATTTCCCATATGAAGAATGTATCCACAAGGATCCAATGGGCATGGTATACCGAGTACCATGATCTATTTGAGTGGTCTCTACTCATAACTCCCATCCCAAAATTTAATATGATCATCGATAGGGAACCACCATTCACCTATGGGAAAAGATTATGTTCTCCACACCTTTAAGAAAACCTTTAGGTATATCACTCAAAAACATCTAGTTAAACAAGAATAATAAAGAAACACTACCATCATTCCATTACCATGACACTCTGATCTCATCAGTCATTGTGGATTCAACTTCATGAAGCCTAATATCTACATATGAATTTTGGACTTATTCCATTTGATTTTACCACTATCATTTTGGAGAGAACATATAAATTCCAAAAATTATAATAGGATCTAACATATATCATCTAAAGGATAGATTTGTCTCAATGAACCAAAACTTCAAAATGGTTCTCTTCATTCTCAAAATTTAAGCTGATGCATACATCATCCCATAATCAAGAATCAACTATAGATCACTCTTAAATAGATTTTTTGCATATTTAGATATTTATTGGTAGGTAATTAATTCTCCTTTTATATATCACATGAATCCATGATCACCAAATGATGGATAGTTAGAGTTAAAATCCAAAGTGTTGGCTTATCTCACCATGAATGAGGGGACTCACTCACTACTATAGATAGAACCAGCCTTATCAACATAATTTATAAACCTCCTGATATATATAGAATGTATTCAATTCATAAAAAAATGAATACCACCACACCTCCTCTTATCCATAGAGGAGTCACTAAGAATACTTCTTTCTCCTTCAAGAAATAACTTACTCAACCAGATGAGGTAAATGAAATATCTTAATCACCATTGGAAGTTATTTTTCTATCTATAGCCTAGCCTGAGGTTTCACTAAAATTTTCCAACTCCAAAGAATATGATGTAAAATTAACAACTCATGCTTATATTAACCGATACAAGGGACCATGAAGAACTGTCATGGGTCATACTGCAATTTACACCAGTTGTATCCCAACCATGGGCATCATATGTACACAAAATTCTTAATTTAAAATAGAAAACACCCTAGTTTTAATGGAAACTATCTAAAAGTGGTCATTATAGGAGGGGATTGGTACTTCCTCTTACTCCAATAGCTCTCACATCACATATCCCCTTACTCAAACTTCTCATTAACCAATAATACCTACCATAAGGATTTTTCTGATTTTATCACCATCTACAAAGTATAGATACTATCACGACACAAATCTATCCATATTTATTTAAATATAAATCGTGAACCCAAAACCATGGTGCATCCCCACTAAGAATTACCAATCCACCAATTTTGTCTTGGGTGACTTCAACACAGGTGGTTCTTCAAGGAAGCATAACTAGAACTTATAATATCTTCCTTTGGAGTCTTCTCTCGAATCTCCAATATCAAAATTTTACATTTATATACATTCCTAGAAGACACTCTATAGTATTTTTATCCCTTGACATGTATTCAGGTATGGTTTCACCACTATAAGGGAGAAGTTAAACACCCATGAAAAAACTATATTTGAACCAGTGCTCAAGCTCCATCCACGGTAGTGAAGACCTAGCAAGAGTTTGAGAAAAGTAATATCCCCCCAAAATTAATCAAGGTTACATGTAGGGAACTCAAATAAATATTCGTCATTTGGTTATTGTATAATTTAACCAAATGGAATAACAAGTCCCAGACTTCAACCAATCCTTAATCACTCAAGGGTCAATATCTCCTCAGTTAGTGGAATATACCTGATATATCCAACCATGGGTAGTAATAATTCACTCATCAGGAAATAAAATATACTCATTAAGAAGACTGTATAAATAATAATGGGAAGAGAATATACCTCATATTTAAGGGTAAATAAATATCACAACTGAATCTTGAATGTAATAATCCGACATCAATTTTTAAAGAAAAAATAGCATAATTCACATAGATTTATTCAAGAATGTGATTGTAACCTAAATTTTTAAATTTTATAGATTAAATTTGAAGAAATAAATTTCATTTTTTAATTCACTGTGTAAAAAATAGATTAGGGTGGATTTTTTATATGTTTTAGAAACTTTTTATTTTTGGGTGAATATTGAAAAATATAGATTTTACAAAAACACACACTTTTATGAAATTAAAATGATATAAGAACAACTTGAAATTTTATGAAGCCTTTTTAGTAGAAAAATTTTATATTTTAGAAGTAATATAATTCATATAATAATATAATGTTGAAATAAAAAATATATTCTTAACATTTTTGAAATCTAACAAGTGTTTTAATTCAAATAAAAACTTATTTTTGCTCTTCTCTTTTAATCATGTATTTACAAGGTTTATTTTCGTTATGGTTTGGATTGAAAGAAAAATAAGCCTCCTTTTATTTAAAATAATCAAATTAATTCCATTTTAATCAACATTATACTTGATTTTTTTGTAAAATCATTTTGATACTTAAAACAAACAATTTTCTAAAAATTGTTCTCATTACGTTTTATGAATATATTTTAAAATTAATTTTTACAAAATTTGGAAATTGAATCTCTTAAAATATATTAAATATTTTTAATTAGTATAATTAAAAATTGGTAATAATTTCAACTTAATTTTGTTCATAATAAATAGTAACCATGGTAAATATTTATCAATTTGGTTAAGGGTAAAATGAGTTAAAAGGGTTAAAATAAAGGTATAATGCGACAAGATAACACATATAACTTTTTAAAAAAAATTGGATTGTTTTATTTTTAACTCGACCTCACAATAATCTAATATATTAAAAAATTTATCCACTTTACTTTAGTAATACATATATTATATAATAAATTTTCATGTATTTACATGTTTTCTACCTCCTCACATATAAAAGGCAAACCCCTATCCTCTCTTATCCACACTACTTCAGACACTTATATTGACTAATACCTATCCAAGTATCTTCCCAAAATATATCCCCACATCCTATATGTACTATTCTAACAAAAAATACACTTCAATAAGGCTTAATGTGTAAGCTAAATGAGGTTACCAACAGAAGAGGTATATCTACTTACCATGATGTTTCAAGTTCCTTGGTTCTTAAACCTAATAAACATATTTAAAAAACATATTAACATAATTATATTATTAAGTTAACCATAATATAAGATTTCTATGTAAATTTTACATCCATTTTATATCTCCTTTCCATCCTATAGAAAAAGAAAACATCACTCATGCATACATACAGTCTACCATCTCAACATAGTGGTGTAATTAATTTTTCATCACCACAATAATTTTATCATAATAATGATATAAATAATTGATATTTATGATATTTATGATACAATTTTGATTTTCTAAATATAATATATCATCTACCTTCTTACCCTTTCATCCATTGGAGATGGATAATATCATTCATGCGTATGTGTGGACTAGTACCTCCATGAAGTGATGTGATTTTTTTATATTAAAACCATAAATATAAGTTTCTAAAATTAAATATAATTATATTAATGAAATTATTACCATTTTGGAGATTATCTAACCATTTAATAAGACTATTTAGCATGATTAATATTCTGAAGTAATTTTGGAGAAATTGACTGAACACCATTAAGTGGTAAATGTAAAGAATCACTATTCAATAAAAAGATAACAAATGACTATAAAATGAAATTTAAAAAATAAAAATAGATAAAAATATTATTAATAAGATATTTAATAAATTAAAATTTATTATTTATGAGGATATAAATAGTCCAGACCAGATTAATTTTGAGGCAAGTTAATATTTTACATTCCTATTTTTAATTGATATTATTTGTGATTGAATATCATATGGGAAAATTATATGATTTTTATCTCTTAAACCACATTTATTTTATTATAATCTGGTTATTTTTGGGTTTTTCATTTTTTACTTTAATTTTCCTCTCTTTGGTACCGAAAATGATTGAGAAACTTTTTTCCATAAAAGTTGACCTAATTTCTTCTTTGGTTAGAAAAATTTTTCTTCCATTCCCATGTTATATAAAATGATTTCATGATTGTTTTTTTTCTATAATAAATTGATTATTTAAATTCATCTTCATCCATATTTTAAATTATTTTAAAATTTTTAAAATGAATGTTCTAGTTTTTTTTAGATAAGGTACTTTTGATTTTTTACCAAAAAGTGTTTTAAGAATATTTTTTTTAACATTTTTTGAATAAACGAATTTTACCACCATCATAAATTTTATTTTCATTGAATATTTATTTATATGTTTCCAAGGTTATCTTAAATGAAATTTTTTTTCTCAATATTTTGGAAATTTTTATTTAAAATTTTATCTAAATAAAATGATATTTTTTTCATTTTTTTAAAGAAAAGATGAAATGTTCTTTTAGAGATATTTTCATCTATGTCAATATATATTTATTATTAATATTATTTAATTTGGATAAAATATTATGTAGCATTCATTTTATTACTCTATATGAGTTATGATCATGTTGTTATATTTATTAAATAAGGAAGATATTAACATTTTATATGCTTGTTTTTCAGTACGAATGTTTATGTGGATTATGTATTGAATTATTATTAATTTATTTTATAATATGAATTAATTGGAATTAGTATGTGATGGTAGGGTCCATTATATCCCCTTTATGCATTGGTAAGTCTCATGAGGCAAACTAGTTTTGGTAATTGGCATATGATTTACCTATTTCTGTATAAAGTCTTATCAAGAGGATTTGATAATGATATTATAATGTTCGTCATTATTCATTCTATCATTATGAAACTATTTATAGTTATCCATGTGATTATTTATGTTTTTATTCCATACATGGATATATTTACCTTTTATGATATTAGTTATATGGAATATTTTATCATTATATTTCCTTTCCATGTTATCCATGATTTATTTACTCTATGATAGCTTAGATTATACACTTTACCTTAATGGGAATCTGAACTCACCCTTTAGTATGTTTTCCTTTACATATGATACCAAGAAGGGATATATAAATTATTTTGGGGATATAATAAAATAAATAATAAATTTCCACTAGAATTTTAAGATGTATTTTATTTTTTTCAAATGTAATGTGAGAATCATGTATGTATCTTGTCTCCCAAGACTTTTAAACTATTAGATCATTTGAGATGTGATCTATAAGATCTTGATCTAATGTAGTAAAATAACCACTATCTCTGGGTTACTATATTTGGGGTGTTATAGTTTGTTTTTAAGGATATTTAGTATAAACCTTTGGAATTAGATTTATGAAAACCTAGATTAGAGAACATAACCCTGTGATAGATTCTAGGAATAAGTCTAAGCATAAGATTATATCATGATATTTTTGAAAGATAGAGAATGTGTGGTGTCCAAGTAATTACATCCTAGTCTATATATTATAAATTGGATATGGATGTGGAATTGATGAACTGAGGGGTAAACACCATGAAAAAGGCCAGCTCAGTATCAAATTGATCTTTACTCGATGCATGATGAGTGGTAAGAATTCACACCTAACTAGACATGCTTGGGTGATATTATTTGGTTTATTCACATGATTTTTAGAAACCATTATAAAATATTTGGAAATATTTTTATTATTTTAATATATTACCAAAGATACTGATATTATTATTCTAAGATTATCTATGCTTAAATTTTAAATTTACATTAAGTGTTGACCCTAATTTATAATTATAAACTATGATATACAATTCATAATGTTATGAGATAATTTAGTATATTTAATTGTTTATAATTGGTTCCTAGTATAAGGAATGTAAACTATTTGAATTCGTGTAATCTATATAGTGATTTCCTTACTAGGAAATAATATGAAATATAGTTAGAGCTAAACAAATTATAACAATATTGGGTAAGTTGATATGGGTTATGATCAACAACCTTTCCCATATGAAGAATCCTGACGATCCCTAACATTGTAAAATAATGTTGGACTACTTAATGTGACATAAAACTCTATAATTAAGTGGGAATAATGATCCATTAGTTGATGAGAAATGGGTTAATCCCTTAGAGAATATATTTATCAAATTGGGAAGTATTGAATGTTTGAAAATTATCATAAAACTTTATCATCCTAAGAGATAAATTGATCAATGGTGGTCATTAATCCAGAAAATAAAGGAGTCAAGTGAAATAAATACTATTGTATGGAATACTTTTAAGGTTATATTCTTAGAAAAATACTTTCCTTGTGAGAAACAAGCTAATATGGAGAGGAAATTCCTCAATCTGAGTTAAAAGTAAGGAAACAATTTTGTTGAATATAAATCTAAATTACCTGGTTTATAAACTCATACTATGAATTATTTATATAATCCAATAATTAATATTGATTTCTTTTTTTATTGGATAAATACTAGACTTTGTATGGAATTAGTCTCTCAAACAATTTCAATATATGAGGATAAAGTATCAAGTACTATCAAGACATTGAAATAATTCTCCAAGTCTTACGTTTTATATGGAAGACAAGAAAATAAGTGAGTGGATGATCACTTTGAAAAAATAATTATGTTAAAAGTGAATAATTGAAGGGTGGAATTCGCAACATAAAATAATTTTATAAAGAATCACCATGGAACATGCTTGATGGGAATGTGAGTTTTCCTCAAGTATAAAGATAAAGGCCATTAAGATCATGATTTCAAGGGAAATAAAGAAGTCTCCAATGTCCAATGCTTCATCTAAAAGGAGATGGGGCACTATTATAATGGTTTCCCCAAATTTAAAGGTAATTTTCTACAAAAAATTACAAGGGAGAAAGGATAAGAATATGTGATTACTACAGTATAGGTTGAAGTTCCTAAAGATGTGGTGGTAAGTATTTTGTTCTTAACACCAAATTTATATAATAATTTACTTGATTTTATATATTTTCACTCTTTTATTTATTCCATGTTTTTGAAGAAAATTAAATATTTTCCTAAACCATAGTAAGGTAGTTTTAAATCAATAATCCTAGTTTAAATTTTATTGTAATAAGGATATGTCAGTCAATTACCATTATGACACATAGAAAAACCCTATTTGAAAACATTAATGGAAAATTTAGCCACAACCTATGAATGGGAAAGGAATAGTTATAATATAGGATATAGTTTTTGTTCAAGAATACATTGATGTGTTTACTAAATAACTACATAAACATCCACCTGAGCATGAGGTAGAGTTTTCAATTGATATTATCCCTAAATAAAAACTTATATCTAAGAATCCTTATAGGATGGATACAATGGAATTATTTGAACTGAAGAAAAAATTTAAAGGGTTGTGTTATAAGGGGTTTATCAGGCTTAGTGTTTCACTATGGGGATCCCCTATCATTTTTTAAGAATAAATATGGCTCTAAAAATTTTTTTATTGATTATAGGGAAATCAATTCCATTACTATAAGGATAAAGTATATTTTTCCTCATATTGATGAACTTTTTTATCAACTTCAAGGAGACCCATAATTTTCAATGATTGATCTTAATTTTTTTATCATCAATTGAAAGTAAATAAGGATGATATTATTAAGACAACATTTCATATTATGTATGGAAATTAAAAATTTATAGTAATTCCCTTTGGATTGACTAATACACCCTATATTTATTTGGATCTAATGAATAGATTATTCCATGAATATCTTGATAATTTCAATGTGGTATTTATTAATTATCTTTTAGTATACTCAAAAAACTTTAATGATCATAAGAGTGATTTTTGAATAATTCTTAAGACTCTTATTTAAAATGAGTTATATGGAAAATTTAGAAAATATCAATTCCAGTTTTAAGAAGTATATTTTATTGGCCATGTTTTCCCTAAGGATAAAATATCAGTTGCTCCTTAAAATAAAAAGGCAGCAATGGAATGGTTAATTCCAATTAATATAAACAAGGAAACAAGTTTCATTATATCAGTAGGATGCTATCAATTATTTTTTAAAAATAATTCTTAATTGGATAACATGTTAACCAAGTTGACACATAAAGGGGCTAAGTTCATATAGTTAACATAATACAAAGAACATTTTGAATAATTAAATAAAATATTGTTTAATTTTCTAATATTTAATTTATAATTGAGAAGGTATGGATTTAGGATATATAGTAATGAATTAAATAAGGGACTTGGATGTTTCCTTATACAGAATGATAGAGTTATTGCCTATGTATCAAGGCAGTTAGAGATTCATAAACCGAGTTATCTAACCCATAATCATGAGTTGGTAGGCAGAATCATTGCATTAAAGATATAGAGTCATTACATTTATGGTTCAAGATATAAAATAGATATGGATCATAAAAATTGAAATAAATATTCTAATATAAATATATCAACATTAATAAAAAAATGGATTGAACTAATCAAGGATTATGATTTATTAAAACACTACTACCTTAAGAAGAAAAATAAGATGGTTGATGTGTTGAGTTGGAAAGAACATGGGATTTTGATTAAAATAAGGATTTAAAAAGGTAATATATTCATGTATTTAGTAAAGTTAGACATGGTAGTCATTAAGGAATAGGAAACGTCGCATCTATTCCAAATGATTGTCAAACCATACTTATTGAAGAAAATAAAAACATCATATCTTTATGATAACAATATTCAAAAGAAAATAAAATCCATTAATGATGGGAAGTTAGTAAAATTCATCAATGATTATGGTATATTGAAATTTAGAAATATTATAGGTGTTATAAACCTTCCTGATATGAAAATAGTATTATTATATGAAGATCGTGACATAAATTTCTCCATACACCCTTATAGAACCCAAATGTATTGAGATTTGAAGGAAATATTTTGGTGGGATAATATGAAATAGGAAATTAAAAACCATGTATCCTAATTATTGGATTATCAATAGTTAAATGATGGGAGAAAATATCCAAAATGATTCATGTAATCTAAACCTATTTTTTGTGGAAGTGGGAGGATATTACAATAGAATTTGTTACTGGATTTCCAAAAACTCTTAGACTAAATGATGTTATATGGATTATTGTTGATCACCTTACCAATCCCACAAATTTTCTCACTATAAGGGAAGATATACCTATTGAGTGCCTCACATATCTCTATATTAATAAAGTTTTTAGACTTAATGGTGAACAACCTTTGATTGTATCTAATTTTGACCTATAGCCTACCTCAAAATTTCGGAAGAGTCTTCATAAGGATCTTAAAACTGAGCTACATTTGAAAACCACCTATCATTCTCAAATTTATAGTTATTGTGAAAGGAATATTCAAACATTATAATACATATTTTGGTCATGGTCACACGACATTCTTGGTATATGAGATATGTATTTACCTTTGGTGGAATTCTCATATAAAAATAGCTTCCATTAAAGCATTGAAATGCATTTTATGAAGCATTATATGGGAAAATATTTCATATAACAACTTATTGGGATGAATTTGTTGAAATGAATCTTTTAGGATTAGAAATTTTAAAGGAGACAACTATGAAAGTGGTAAATATTTAGATTCTTATTCAAGAAACTCAATTTAGACATAACAGATATATCGATAACCAAAGAAATGATTTAGAATTTAAATTGGGAGATCATGTATCATGAAGTTATATATAAGGAAGGGTTTTATAAGGTTTGTTAAGAAATGTAAACTAAGTACTAGGTACATCAGAACATTTGAAATTATGGAAAGAATTAGAGGTGTTTCTTACCATTTGGAAATGCAACATAGCCTCCTTAGAGTTAATGATGTGTTCTATTTATCTTTATTGAGGAAGTAAATTATAGAACCAATGATTGTGATCACACCAATGAAATAGAATTGGAAACTGATTTATCTTACTATTAATATCCTATATAGATTCTTTAAACTATAGAACAAGTGTTGTAGAATCAGATGACTTGATTGGTGAAGGTACTTTGGAGAAATAAAAAAATAGCATAGGCGGTGTGGGAAATATAAGAATTTATGACTAATAAATACCCAAATATATTCACTAGGTATAATTACTGATTTTTTTATGAAAGTTTTTAAATAGGGAAGAATGTAACACACTATCTTCAATTATAGAAAACTTTTCTTTCTAAAGAAATAATAGCATAAGACACATAGCTTTATTAAATAATGTGATTAAAACCTAAAGTCCAAAATTTTATAGATTGAATTTGATAAATTTAATATATTTTTTTAATTCATCATGTCAAAATTGTATTATGATTAATTTTTTATATTTTTCATAAATAGTTTATTTTTTGGTAAATGTTGAAAAATACCAATTTTACAAAAAAAATGTCACTTTTATGACTTTATAATGATATAAGAATAACATAAAAGTTTATGAAACATTTTTTTAGAAAAAAATATATTTAATAATTAATATAATTGATATTAAAATATAATTTTGAACATACAAATTTCTTCCTAACATTTTGGAAATCTAATAAATGTTTTTGTTCAAACAAATTTTTTTTAGTTCTTCTTCCTTAATCAAGTATTTAAAATGTTCATTTGGTTTTTTTATAGTTTTAAAGGAAAATAATTATTATTTTATTTAAAATAATTCAATAAATTATATTTTAATCAACATTATACTTTATTTTATTATAAAATCATTTTTATACTTAAAACAAACATTTTTCAAGAAATGGATTTTATTGTATTTTATGAACATATATTAAAATTAATTTTAATCACCTATGGAAATTAAATCTTTTAAAAATTTATTCCATTTTTGGAATCAACATAATTAATAATAGGTGATTATATTAACTTAATATTTTTTTATAATGAATAGTAAGCATGGTAAATATTTATCACTTCGGTTAAGGGTAAAATGAGTTAAAAGGGTTAAAATAAAGAGATAAGACTTAAATATATCACAATACACTTTATTAAACCACATTGGTTGGTTTTATTTATGAAATAAACATATAATTTGTAACATCCTGGTTCCAGAAGCCACCTCGAGACACCCCGTACCCAGTTGGTCACATGGCCTCAAACACATTTCCCCAAATGCTAGAGGCTACTGACTAGCAGCGAGGGTCTTAGTTGTAATAGTGGGGAAACTATGCTCTCATTGGAAGAGTAACACAGTAGAAGTAAAACAAATATACAATGGCAGAAGAAGTAATAATCCATAAAAAAGTAAACAACAGAAGACTAGAAATAATAAACTGGAGAATACACATATATATGAATGATGCATGATACATATGTCTAGGAAACCATCCAAACAAATAAAAATGATAAAATACAACAGTACTAAACCAAAGTACAAAAGAAAAACAATAAACTGCTCTTCAGCATCGCAAGCCATAGCTTGGTCCCATGCTCTCCAGATCTACAGTCAATCAAGAACCTGAAGTAGAAGGGCTCTTCCCTTTTATATACCTGCAATAATATAATCTGTTTGGGCGCAAAAGCATGTCCCAAACAGGATGTGAGACTAAATCCTAGTAGGAAACCACAACAAGATATGTGCCTAACAGTCAGTGAATATATGGCAGGTAAGTAAAAAAAGTAGTCAATAAGGAAGTACTCAGCAGTAAACAAGGAAGTACTCAACAGTAAAAAATCCACATTTTCAAAGCATTCAAATCACTACATAACATGCAGCAGCTAAACAAAGCAGATAACCATAATAGGTAACCCTCTAGGAAGTACCCAAAACCTATCCTCTCTGGTCGTACCTAGTAACACAATCACACAGCTAAAGCACAAAGGTATCCCTTTGGGAAGTACTCACAACCTATCCCCTCTAGTCCTACCTAACAAGTACAAGAAACCTTCTGGACAATTCACTTAGTCTAACCCCTCTGGTTCAGCTTAAGCATAGACTCTCTGAGGAAGCACTCACCATCAATTCCGCCTATAGTCTCGTATCGGTAACTAAAGGCGCTCTAGGGAAGAACTTATGTCACATTCCCTCTACTTCCCACTTCAAGGCACTACAGATACTCTAAGGAAGAACTCAACGTCAATTCCCCCTATGTTCTCGCATCGTAAGTAAAACAGATACTCTGGAGAAGCCCTCAATGTCCATTCTCTTTATGGTCTATACACCAGGTTCTCACGGCCTTGTGTAAGTCAAACAAGTATATCCGTGCGTATCGGCCCAAGTAAACCTCAAGAACTACTTGGCTAGCAGTCTACAACATATAAGCATAACAGAACAATAGTCACACCATCCTACAATACTAGGCATGGGAAAGTAAACAGCATCCTAATAGGAAAACTAGGCCCAATGGTCAAAACAGGCAAAATATGTGTGGGAAAACACATCAAAAGCACAATAATTCACCCTATTGACAATCAATTAACCTATACTCAAGCATACAAGATTAATAGACAACAATAGGTCCAAAATGGTAAATTCACAATACCCCATTCATGGGCATTGGGGAAATTTGCACATATAACTCAAAGACATTCAACAGAAAGGCACAAACCACCTACCTCAATGTTATGAGATCTCTATAATTTTGTGGAGGCCCATGGATCGACCTATAATGTGGTATATCTACAAAAATGTCTAACATGTTCAACCCATGATATCTCATGATAGAGGATAAATCAGAAGATGGTGCTCTAGGGGAAAAGATAACTCACTGATGCGATTCCAATAAAACTGACGGTGATCAATTCGGAGGAAGGATACTTGCTTGGGGGTTCTTTGATGATCCAAGGCCGTATGGGAGCTCTCATCCAAACAAAACCTTTAGGGTTTCGACAAAAATTATCCACAAGCTACCACACCTCCTCAAATCTGTCGAACGCACCACCAAAATCACTCTATATACCCTTACCTAACATCCACAATTCTTAAAATCAACACCCAAGGAAACCAAAACCCTAGATATACACATAATGGGTGCAGATCTAGAAAACCGAGAGAGAGAGAGAGAGAGATGTAGATCTAGAGGAAAACACAAAGAAACCAAGAGGAGAGACTTACCTGGGAGAAACTACCTTGAAACCACCTTGAAACCCCTTTTATTTTCTTCCAAAATGAGTGGGAGAGTCCCTCAAACCCTTGAGAACCTAAAATCCAGAGAGAGCGTTGAGTGAGAGGAAGAATGAGGGAGAGATGGGAAATCCTGAGTAGCCCAGGACTTAAAAACCTAAACATTAAGTGGCCGCATGATTACCCTGAATGGTTTGGAAAACCATGCGCCAACCGTGCAGTTTCCACTATCTCACCCAGAAAATTTGCACAGCTTTTCTGAACGGTCTGAACAAACCATGCGCCACCCGTGAAGAGCCTACTGTCAAGGGTGCATGGTTTCCTGGGCTGGCCGCACGGTTTGTTCAAACCGTGTGCCCCTGCACAACCTCAAAAATTTTAAATGAATTCAACCAACCAGAAAAAGAAAACATTCTTGAAAATAAGGTTCAGGTTCTTACAAACCCCCCCTTAAAGAAATTCATCCCTGAATTTCCCTAGCGTGGCGTAGAAGAAGAAACCCTGAAAAGCTCCAATCACTATGCTCATACATTGGCCTCCGTCTCCCAAGTCTCATACTGTACTTGTTCGTGCTTCCATAGAACTCATACCAAAGGAACAGACCATCCACATAGAACCTTTGTACTTCGATCTAAAATCAAGATAAGATGCTTCTCAAATGATCCATCCACTTCTAGCTCAACTTACTCAGGTTGAAAGACATGAGATGGGTCTGAAAAGTAACATCAGAGCTGAGAAACATGGAAAACATCGTGCATAGCCCGGTACCTCTGAAGTAACTTCAATCGATAGGCAAACGACCCAACTCTCTCCAACACCTCAAACAGCCCGACATACCTCAATGAAAGCTTACCTTGTCTCCTAATCCTCTTGTGTCCCAACCTCGGTGTGACATGCAGGAAAACCTGATCCCTGGCCTCGAACTCCAGAGGTCATCTCTGCTGATTAGCATAAGACTTTTTTCGAGATTGTACAATATCCATCCTCTTTCTAATCATCTCTATTTACTCTATGGTCTCCTGAACAAGATGAGGCCCCAGCAAAGCTAACTTTCCTACCTTCAGCCAACATAAGGGTGATCGGCATAGCCTACCATACAAAGCCTCATAAGGTGCCATCTGAATAGTTTCTTGAAAACTATTGTTATAGGAAAATTACACAAGAGGTATGTGCTTCTTCCAAGAACCTCTAAAATCCAGGATGCATGCTCGGAGCATGTCCTCAAGCACCTAAATCGTATGCTCAGAATGACCATCTGTCTGAGGATGGTAAGCTGTACTCAAAAGTACCTGTGTACCCAATTCCTTCTGAATCCCCTGACAGACCCAAGAAGTAAAATGAGCATCTTTATCTGAAACAATAGAGCGTGGAAATACATACAGACGTACAATATCATGGATGTAAAATCGTCCCAACTCATCAACACTAAAAGTCTCCTTGATCGGCAGGAAGTGAGAGACCTTCGTGAGTTTGTCAATGAGAACCCAAACTACGCCATTCCCTCAAGGCAACCTCAGAAACCCTATCAAAAAATCCATCACGACATCATTCCACTTCCACTTGGGAATGGGTAACTACTGAAAAAGATCTGCATGTCACTGATTCTATGCCTTCACCTACTGATAGGTTCAACACCTCCTGACAAAACCAGAAACATCCCTCTTCATACCTAGACGCCAATACCGGCAGTGTAGATCACGATACATTTTGGTGACACCTGGATGAACTGCCCAAACTGAGGAATGAAAGTCCCACATCAGCTCCTCATTTATGTCTTCTAGTACCCATACATGCCCCTAGAAACAAAATATTTCATCCTCTCCTATGGTCCATCTAGTAATAGGGTCCTCTCCTGACACGCTCTCCCATAGGACTAGGCCTTCTAAATCTGATAGTTGCCTCATTCACACTCGATCAATAATATTAGAGGTAACAACTACAAAAGATAGAAATGTTTCTCCCTGTCTGTTGTGAACCTCTAAATGCATCTCAGATAACATATCTATAAGCTTCCACTCACTTATGGCCTCTTAAAATGCTTGTAACTGAGTCCTCCTGCTTAGTGCATTAGCCACTGCGTTGACCTTCCCAGGCGTATATGCAAGCTTGAAATGAAAGGACTGTAGGTACTCAGCCCACATTTTCTGTCTCAAATTCAGATCAAATTGAGTGAAAATGTACTTGTGGCTCTTTTGGTCAGTGAAAACCACAAAATGATCTCCTAGTAGATAATGTCTCTAACAGCCTAAATAAAAAATAACTACAGAAAACTCAAGATCGTGTGTTGGGTAATTCCTCTCATGTGGCCTCAACTGCCGAGACTCGTACACAAAGACTCCCTCTCCCTGCCTAAGCAAAGATCCTAGCCTGATACCTAAAGCATCACAATACACATAATAGTTCTTCCCCAGCTCTGGAAATACTAGTATCGGTGCTGAGGTTAGTCTCCCTTTCAGCTCCTGAAAGGCTGACTCACAAGAGTCTGACCACAAGAACTTTTCACCCTTCTTAGTCAGACCCATCAGTGGTGTTGCTAAGCATGAGAAGTCCTATATGAAATGTCTGTAGTATCCATCCATCCCTAGAAAACTTTGTACCTAAAATGAGTTCTTTGGATGATCCCAGGAAACTACTGGTCTCACTTTCTCTGGATCTATTGATACTCCAGTCTTTGAGATAACATTACCCAATAAGTGAATCTGATCCATCCAAAAGTGGTATTTTGAGAGCTTAGAATATAACTGATGCTCTCTCAGTGTACTTAAAATGATCTCAAGATGGGTATCATGGTCATGTCGAGTGTGATAGTACACCAAGATATCGTCCATGAAGACCACCACGAAGGAATCCAATTATGGATGGAATAATCTGTTCATCAGTTCCATGAAAACTATAGATGTTTTTGTGAGACCGAACAACATAACCATATACTTGTATAGATTATACCTACTCTGGATGGCTGTGAGAGGTATATCAGATGGTCTAACGCACAACTGATGATAACCGGAACTCAAGTCAATCTTAGAGAACACCTAGGCTCCTCGAAGATGATCAAAAATATCATCAATAGTAGGCAAGGGATATCAATTCTTAACCGTCAACTAGTTCAACTTCTAGTAATCCACACAAAGCCTGAGGGTACTGTCTGCCTTCTTCGCAAACAGGATAGGAAAACCCCAAGGAGAAGTATTGGGTCGGATGAAACCATTTTCATACAACTCCTCAAACTACTTCTTGAGCTCCTGCAACTCTAGTGTAGCCATTCTATAAGGAGGAATAGACACCGGTGCTTCCCCTGGAACAAGATCAATAGAAAATTCTACCTCACGCTCTAGAGTCAAACTGTGAAGTCCTCTGGAAAGTCATCCCTAAAACAATCCACCACTGGAGAAAATTCTAATAGTGAAGTCCCCTAGTCATCCAGATATAGATTGTCAATCTGGGCTGTAACTCTTCCCAACCCATGATGCTCGGGTCCCACTCTACTCGCCTGGACATCCCATTCACCCTTATGATGAAACGATACACCCTCTGGTGATATGAAACTCACCCTACGATGATAAAAGTCGATGACTTCTTGGAAAGGAGCTAACCAATCCACTATATGAATGACATCATAGCCTGTCATATCTAGGAAATAGAGGTCCCATAGGAAGTGACACCCACCGACCTCTAGAGGGAACTCCCTACACTGACGTACACTAGCCATTCTAGACCCCAACAGAGGGTCTAGTGTCAAGATATCAGCAGAATAAAAGATGCAGAGACCAAGGCTATCCACAACAGCAAAAAATATAAATCTATGGGAATCCCTTGTATCAAAAAGAGAAGAAGCTAAAAATGAGTCTACTAAGATCATACCTCAAACAGTAGAAGGTCCGAGATCCTGCTCCTACTAGGTCTGCTCCACTGCAAAAGTTTGGCCAGCTCCATGGCCCTGTGACCCTGCCTGACCACTCTGAGCTGATCCTCCCTGATGTCACTAAAATACTGGAAACTAGATGCCATGGAAATGACCTACACCTCATCCTAAATATCCGGAAGAACTCCATTTCCCAGACTGGTGAGAAACTGGTGGCGACTCTCCTGAACGCGGAGTCATAGTAGAACCCCTGTCATCAGCTCCTGGTAAGAATATCTGACAGAAGCACTGAATGTAACCCATATTTCTCCAATATTGGCACTCCACTGGGTATCTTGGGAAATGTGGCCTCATATTCCCACTCCTCCCGCACTAGTATCACACCACCTGTCTACCAGAAGATGCATCCCACCTACTCTGATCACCTCATGCAGTCTCCCTATGGAGCTTCCTGCTATCATTAGGGGGAATATTAACTCTGTATGCCAAACCACTCTTTCTCATAGCTCTAGAATCCCTCATATTATGCTCCGTGATCAGTTCCTGGTTGAAAATAGAGGATATCAAAGTCAACCTAAATATCTTCACCTAATATTGGATGTCATGCCTCAGAGCATCCTCAAACTTCCATACAAGGAACAACTCATCACCTCCTGGAATAGGCGTGAAACGCTGCAGCTCAGTGAACTGAGAGGAATACTCTATAACAGAAAGAGTACCCTACTCCAGACTCATGAACTCTTGGGCTCGATCGGCCCTCATGGTCTTCAAATAGAAGTAATCATTTCATATGCACTGAAAAATATCCCAAGACATATTCTACTAGCGTCCAACCTGTGAGATCACATCCCACCACCTCTTGGAAGAGTCTCGAAGCATGTAGGTAGATAGCTTCACCCTCATATCTAGAGGTATCTCCAGATGCTCTAAGATCATCAGCGTGGCTTCAAGCCATGACTCTGTAGCATGGGGTCCTCCATCCCCTAAGAAAGTGGGAGGATGATGATACTAAAAGACCCACGTCAATTCTGCCATTGATGGGGAAGGAGGCGGTGCTCCCTAAAAGGTTTGCATCATCCTCATAAATACCTCTCTGAACTGTGCATCATCACCTATGTCAGGTAGAATGGATGGTTCCAAGACAGAAACAACTAGAGGATCTGCAAAAAGTCCCTGATCATCCATACCCAGTGTCTGATCACCACCTGGAAACTGGCGAACAACCAAAGGACATCTCGGTGGCAAGAATCTTCAAGGTCAAGTGCACACCTTAGATCAAGATTATCAAGGACTGAACAAATAGAAGTGCAAGAAGGGAATAGGATGAATAAAAGCATTTAATTTTTTCAAAACATGACTACACGACGTGTATAACTTAAGTTACTATCCATCTATTTGGTTAGTCACATGGGTGGACATAGGGTCGACACAACACGACATGTATGGATGGTACACGACATGTTCACTCTAGGTTTTCCCTATCCCATGTCTATACCCACACAGCCTATGACAAGGCTAGAGACTACATGGCGTGTACATACGGTACACAGTGTGTACTTAATAAAAATAGTTTCTTCCCGAATAGAAGAACACATGATGTGTATTCAAAACTACATGGCGTGTATTCTGGGTTTTTCCAGATAGTAAGCCTCAGAAACAACTCTAGAGCCCAGAAAAACACTGAAAGGAACATTAAAGTTCCAAATTCTGATCTGTGAGGGCCCATACTCCCTACGAATCAAATCTTGGAATTGTGTACATGTTATAAACAAGGTAAACCAGACAATGATCCACCAATTTTTAGTCCATGAAGGCCCATAACACCTCAAGAACCAAAATTTGGTGTCCATTCAAATAAAACCTTGTACAAATGATACCTTATCAAATAGCAGGTATTTATCAAGGAAACTATCACAACAGTATTCATATTCTACACAACATCTATCACAACAACATTCAATTTCTAATGCACCCTGAATGGAATGGAAAGAATGCATGAAATGTAATTTCTAGCAAGTGTCTATATTATTCATGAGATGTCATACCCTTATCTCATCAGGTTGCAATATAAATATAACCTCAATAACATCAATAGTAATAGCACCAAATATGTGAGTCACCCAATAGTGAAAATCAAATCAACCGTAAACTTGGAAAACCAGAAAATTTTCAATAAACGAGGTAGGTTGGCTTTTACCTGTACAAGGGTTAGCTACTCCTAGGCACAACTTATTACCAACTACCTATTCCTTCCTATACCTGGCTAAAGGCACCAAACAGTAAGTCAAGAGAAAATAATTCCTCTGATACCACTTTGTAATGTCCTGGTTCCAAAAGCCTCCTAGAGATGCCCCGTACCCTGTTGGTCACATGGCCTCAAGTGCATTTTCCCAAACGCCAGAGGCCTCTAACTAGAAGCGAGGGCCTTGGTTGTGATAGTAGTGAAACTATGACCTCATAAGCAAAGTAATACAGTGGAAGTAAAAAAAATATACAATGGAAGAGGCAGTAATAATCCATAAAAAAAGTAAATAGCAGAAGACTAGAAATAATAAACTCGAGCACACAAATATATATATGAATGATGCATGATACATATGTCTCATAAAGTATCCAAACTAATCATAATGATGGAATACAACAGTACTAAACCAATGTACAAAAGAAAAACAGTAAATAGCTCCACAACATCACAAGCCATATCTTGGTCCCATGCTCTCCAGCTCTACAGTCAATCAAGAACCTGAAGTAGAAGGGTGCTTTCCCTTATCTATACCTACAATAATATAATCTATTTGGGCCCAAAATCATGGCCCAAACAGGGTGTGAGAATAAATCCCTATAGGAAACCACTACGAGATCTGTGCCTAATAGTCAGTGAATATATGGAAGGTAAGTATAGAAAGCAGTAAACAAGGAAGTACTCAGCAGTAAACAATCTATAGTTTCAAAGCATTCAAACCACTACATAACATGCAATAACTAAACAAAGCAGATAACCACAACAGGTAACCCTCTGGGAAGTGCCCACAACCTATCCCCTCTGGTTCTACCTAGAAACACAAGAACGTAGCTAAAGCACAAAGGTAACCCTTTGGGAAGTACTCACAGCCTATCCCTTATGGTCCTACCTAACAAGTACAAGAAACCCTCTGGGAAGTACACTCAATCTGACCCCTCTGGTTCTTCTTAATCATAGACTCTCTGAGGAAGCACTCACCGTAAATTCCTCCTATAGTCTTGTATTGGTAACTAAAGGTTCTCTAGGGAAGAACTTACTTCACATTCCCTCTGTGGCCCGCATCGAAGAACAACAGACACTCTGAGGAAGCACTCAACGTCAATTTCCCATGTAGTCTCGCATCATAAGTAAAAAAGACACTTTGGAGAAGACCTCAACATCCATTCTCCCTATGGTCTATACACCAGGTTCTCACGGCCCTGTGTAAGTAAAGCAAGTATAGCAGTGTGTATTGGCCCAAGTAACCTCAAGAACTACTTGGATAGCAGTCTACAACATATCAGCATAATAGAAAAACAATCTCACCATCCTAGAATACTAGGAATGGGAAAGTAAAAAACAACCTAATAGGAAAAATAGACCCAACAGTCAAAACAGGCAAAACGTGCATGGGAAAACATATCCAAATCACATCAATTTACCCTATTCACAATCAATTAACCTCTACTCAAGCATACAAGCTTAGCAGGAAACAATAGGGCTAAAAAAATAAATGCGCAATACCCCATTCATGGGTATTGGGAAAATTTGCACATATAACTCAAAGACATTCAACAATAAGGCAAAAACCACCTACCTCGGCATTAGGAGATCGCTATAATCCGGCGGCAGCCCTTGGATCGACCTAGAACGTGGTAGATCTACAAAATCACCTAACATGTTCAACCCATAATATCTCACAAGAGAGGAGAAATAAGAAGATGGTGCTCTAGGGGAAAAGAGAACTCGCTGATGTGATTTCAACGCAACTGACGGTGTTCAATTCGGAGGACGGATGCTCACTCAGGGGTTCATCAATGATCTGCAGCCGTACATGAGCTCTTGGATGAACGATACCTTTAGGGTTTCAATGAAAATGATCCACAAGCTAACAAACCTCATCAAATCTGGTAAACACACCACCGAAATCGCTCTATATCCCCATCCATCAAAAGTATTAAAATCAACACCCAAGGCAACCACAAATCTGGATCTACACACAATGGGTGTAGATCTAGAAAAGTGAGAGAGAGAGAGATATGTAGATCTAGAGGAAAACACAAAGAAACCAAGAAGAAGACTTACTTGGGAGAAACCACCGTCAAAACACCTTAAAACCCCTTTGATTTGCTTCCAAAATGAGTGGGAGAGTCCCTATAACCATTGAGAACTGAAAATACCGAGTTAGATTTGAGTGGGGGAAGAATGAGGTTGAGATGGAAAATCCCAAGTGGCCTGGGACTTAAAAACCTAAACTTTAAGTGGTCTCCTGGTTTGGAAAACTGTGCGCCAACCGTACGGTTGCCACTGTCTTACCCAGGGACTTCACATTTCTTTCCCACGTGTTCTGAACAAACCGTGCGCCTCCCATGTGGAGCCCACTATCAAGGGTTCAGTGTTTACTGGGTTGTTCGCATGGTTTGTTCAGACCGTGTGCCAACCGTGCACCCCTGCACAACCTCCACAATTTTAAAAGATTTCAACCAACCAGAAAAAGAAAAAATACCTGAAAAGAAGGTCCGGGTTCTTACATAATAATTGAATCTATGACCATTTTGATCCACTTTACTTGATAAAGGCATATATTATATAATAAAATCTCAAGTATTTATAAGTTTGTTACCCACCTCACTTTTAAAAGGGAACCCCCATTCCTCTATTCTACACACTAATTGAGCCATTTATATTGAAAAATACCTACCGAAATACCTTCCCAAAATCTCTCCCCATGTCCTAGAGGTCATGGACTCACCAAAATACCACTTCAATATGGATTAAGGTGTAAGCCAAGGAAGGTTACCAAAAGAAAAGCTATATGTTCTTATCGAGATTTTTTCAAGTTCCTTTATTCATAAACCTCCTCGAAAACATAAATTACAATATAAACATAATTAAATAAGTATATTCACCCTAATAATATGATTTTTTATTAATTTTACATCCATTTTATATCTCATTTCCATCCTATGAAAAATGAAAATATCACTCATGTGTAGGTACGACTTACCATCTCCATGTAGCAGTGTAATTTGTTTTTAATCACCACAACACTTGGATGGTTATAAAAATGAAACTAAATAATATATATGATATTTATTACATAATTATGATTCTTTAAATACATTATATCATCAACCTTCTTACCCTTCTATCTTTTAGATAATGATAACGTCATTCATGTGTACATGTAGACTACCACCTCCATGAAATGATGTTATTTGTATTTCTATTACCACCATGGATACATAATTATAAAATTGTATATAATTATATTCATAAAAATGTTAACATTTTATATATTATGGAACCATTTGATAACACCTTTAACCACAATCAATATACCGAATTAATTTTGGATAAATTGACCGAACAACCGTAAGTGCACAACATAAACAATAATTATTCAAGGAATGGATTAAAAATAATTATAAAATGAAATTAAAAAAATGAAATATATATGAAAAGGTTCTTAATAAAGTATTTAATACATTTAATTTTATTATTCAGGAGAATATAACGCGTCTGACTAAGCATAAGTCTGAGGTAATTGATTATGTTGCAATCTCATTTGTAATCAAGATTGTTTATTCTGGAATCTCCTTTGGGAAAAATATATGCTCTTTATTATTAAACCTAGAATATTTTATTTTCATCTTGTTATTTATAGGATTTTAATTTTTTCCTTTCTTTTTCCACTCTTTTCTACCTCAAAGTATCGATAAAATGTTTTTAATTAAAATTGAACTCATTTCCTCTTGGGTCGATGAACTTCTTATTTCATGTCCATATTTTTTAAAATGTTTTCACGAATGTTATTTTATATAATAAAATTATTATTTAATGCAATTTTAAAACATTTTTTATTTTATTTTCAATTTTTTTAAATAAATATTCCTTTCACTTTTCAAATGTGGTTCTTTTGATTTTCTTCCAAAATTATGCAAGAAATATCTATTTTAACATTTAATGAATGGAAAATTTTTCTTAATATCATAAAATTTATTTTATTTGAAGTTTAATTTATATGTTTACATGGTTATTTTCAAATAAAATTTTTTTCTCAATATTTTTTTAATTTTTTATTTAAAATTCTATGAAAATAAAATGATATTTTCATCATTCTTTCAATGAAAGGATTGAATGTTCATTAATGGTTATTCAAATCTATATCAACATCCTATAATGATTATTTTATTATACCAAGGATATAATCTAATGATAAATTCCACATTATATCTCTAAATTTATTGTGATCATGTTTTTCAATTTATTGAATGGGAAAATATTAACATTTCATATGCTAGTTTTTCAGTATGAATCTTTATATTATCTATGTATTGAATTATTATTCATTTATTTTATAATGTATAAAAATTTTAATTAGTAAATAATGAGTGGGTCCTCTTAGATCCCCTTGATGCATCAATGGGTCTCATAAGACACATATTTTTGGTATTTGGTGTAAAATTTACCTATTTATGTATGATGTCTTGGTATGAGTCCTTTATGGTAAAAATATGGTGTCTAGTATTATGAATTATATCATTATGAAACTAATTATTGTTATCCATGTGATTATTTATGTTATGTTATACATGTATATATTCCCCTTTCATACTATTAGTTATATAGAATATTTTAGTATTTTTATATATTTCATATTATTCATGATTTTTTTATATAATGGTTTCTATTATATTCTTTCCTTTACAAATAATCTAAGCTTGAACTTTATTATGTTTTAATTTCCTTTGGATACCAAGAATAAATATATAAATTATTTCATGGATATAATAGAATAAATTATAAATTTATCATTATAATTTTATGTTTTATTTTATGTTTTCAAATGTAATGCATGAATCAGATATTTATATAGTCTCCAAAGACTGTTAAACAACTATATCCTTCTAGATGTGATATCATGTATCTTGTGACAATGTTTTAGGATAAACACTGGCTTGAGGTTACTAGAGTTTGGGTTTTACATCATAGAAAACACCTTCTCAATCACCAATTGGTGGGAAAAGGGATTTAATATAGGAATGGTCTCATAACAACCTTGCCTATGTATATAAGTTGGATATTAGGAGGTAACACCCTTAAATAATAGGATGGAACCATAAGGATTAGAAAAAATTGTATAAACTGACATAAGAAGGTAGTGGAGAATCATGACTGACTAATGTATGATGCATGTACCAAACATAGTTGTACTGTATAATAGATTCCTTAGATCTTAAGGTAGAATATTAGGTTATCAGAGTTATGTAAAAAGGATACATTGTTCACCAAACTTATATTTTCCTCCCTGATCTAATAACTGAACTCAAGACCCCATTAACATTGTCACCCTATGTTCCCAAACCATTCCTCACATGATTACTATCTCCAAACATGGTCCTTAGGATAAAACTGTTTCAATACCACTCTATCATGATCTAAACCATAAGTTCCCCACATATACATGAGGTAATACAAGTGTGGAACTCTAAGATAGCCTTCAATACACTAGGGGAAAGCGACTAGAATGAACTAATATTGATACATGATTTTGGAAATATAATCATGTTATAATAGTAATGTGGAAAATATAAATATAATCATGGCATAATAGAAAATATAATCATGTTATAATAGTAATGTGGAAAATATAATAGAAAATATAATCATGGAATAATAGTAATCATGACATAATAGTAATGTTGAAACAACATATAACCTGACATAAACATGAGTCAAGGCTAACAACCAAGACTGTATAACATGGTGGATAGAGTGCCATAAAGGAATCAGGTTCACTGCATATACCAACATGATGTCTCATGAGGCTAAAAATTACCCAATTCATTGGAGTTATAGGTTCACCAATCATAAAATGTTCATGAATATGTGTGCCACATGAAGAATAAACATAAGGGTTACCTACAGAAAGAAATTAGAATCATAATCATGTCACAAGGCATAACAAATGATCATGTCATAAATATGTCCATGAAAGAATGGATTTAAAACATTCATGGACATTCATAAGAAAAAATTGGCATGGATCAAGATAATTGATGTCCAATTGATGTGGAAACATGTGAAATTAGTGTTTAAGAAACTTTAGAAATGAAATATTTCAGTGCGATTTAAGGACAATATTAAAGAGAGTTTAAAGCGGAAAAGACATATTTGTTTTTATAAAACTAAAAATGAACCAAGATATTTTTTCATGATAAAATGAATGATTCTAGAAATATTAAAGTGTCTTAAAATATATTATTTATTTCACTTGAAATTGGGTAAGAATTCAGGAAGTTCCCTTAAATCGGACATACTTATCATGGAGAATTGAGTAGGGAACCTTTCACAAACTTGTATATCCCTAAAAAATAAGAATGAACTAATATTGATACATGATTTTGGAACCTAAACATATCATTTAGTATATTTACATAAAAATAAATGATAATTTCATTTTGGTTAAAGAGAGAAAGAGTAACCCCAAGGAATAACACTGGTTCGGGTAGAATCCCTTACCTTATGTCCAAAACAGTTATGCACTTGATCTTAATGTTTGAAATAATAAAATTAAATCCATAAATTAATTAATTCAGAACCATTTTACACGTAATTTATATATTTTAATTTTATTATGTTCATTTATGTCCTTTTTGATGAGTTATGGTATTCAATTTCATTATTTGGGGCGTCTTTTTCTTGGTTTTCATGATCAGCGTACTTGTTAATGTGTCTGAAAAATCAGATAGAATGAGGATATTTTCTCATAACTGAACTTATATAATATTATAATACCATTTTATTTCATAATTTATGATTATTCGTTAGATAAATCATTAATGATAATCATTTATATTAATTTATCATTTTTTGATCAACACAAACTAGTTTTGTTATATTATTAAATATATTATATATCTACTAGTTATAGAATGTTAAATTGGTTGTAATAAATGTAATATAATGTTATTAAACCATAAAAATGTTTTCATGACAATCCTTGAAGGTTTAATTGAAAGGTGAATGCACGTCATCCACGAATGTGGTAAATCGGCACCTCACGGTCGATGTTTTCATTATTAAAATAAAAGAGAGAAGATAACATATTTGATGAAGAATTAATCCATAGACATGATTAAATTATAGTATAGATAAGATACTAGAGCTTTTATTTCACTTGAATAAGGTTAAGTGAGGAGAATATAAGAAAATAAAATAACTTAAAAATAAATTGAAAGAAAACAGAAGAGGGTTTTACCTCTTGATTACTTCTTCTTAAGAACCTCCTTAGGAAAAGTGTTTTGGTATTTTGATGAGAACAAGGTTTTCTTGATGTGGGGGATGTGATTGGAATTTATTTGAGCAAAATTTGTACAAGTATAATATCTTGAGAGGTGTGAGGAGAAGAGTGGGTGAGGGGTGGTATTTATAGTGGAGAAGAGAGGTGTTTTCTCAATATTATATTCATTAGTTTATTATTTTTTCTCGAGAGTATGAATAGTTTGAGACTTGTGACTAAATATATTAAACTAATAAAGTATATTTTGATATTTTGGGATTACATCATCCCTGCATCACCTATTACCCAATAATTAATGTATTTGGAATTTATCAAAAATTATTGTATTTTACTATTCCCCAAAAATTCAAGTATTTTAGAAAAATACCAAAAAACACCCTAAACATTTTTCTATGTATAAAATTAAAATCTGAACTCAATTTGGTGATGAGAATTTTATAAATATCAAAAATTTAATTTTTAATTAAAATCATCATTTACTTGGAAAATACAGATTTTAAAATTATAATTGATTTTACAACACTTTGAAAAAAATACATAAGGTCCCATAAAATAATCTTATAATCAAAAGACATCAAAAATATTAATTTATGAATATATTTTATGAAAATAAAAGTTCTTCTAAAATATTAAACTAATCATAAAATTTTAATTAAATATTTTTTACTTACAAAAATGTCAACACTTAATTAAAATTTTTTGAAACATTTTTTTACTTAGACTATGATATAATTATACAATACTTTCAATGATAAGATGCCTAAAATTTTTTTAAAGGTGAAGACACAATTTATTAAAAATAAAGTAGGAACTACATGAGTCTGAAGGAAGGAATCATATTACAATCCATTTCATAAAAAGGAAGAAGATCAACCGGTAGATCATCCATCCAAGTGACGCTCTGGTTGATTCCTATATTGGAAAGACCATCGGCCACCCTGTTTTCTTCACGAAATGCATGCGTTGATATGTAGTTGATTTAAAGGAGCGAGGAGAGGAATCACATCCAAAGAGTAGTGAGTGTCCATGCAAGATGCACAACTCCGTTCCAAATAGCCTGAATAATTGTATTTGAGTCACTTTCTATCTAGATGTTGTTCCACCCTTTTTGTTTGATGTAGTCCACAGAAAAAATCACAACCTTCTTTTCAGCTTCTAAAGATGTGGCCATGCCACAATTTCTAAATAAACATATTTGGATCTGCCCAAGGGAGTTCCTAAAGATAGCTCTGCAACCAGAAGGTCCTGGATTGCCCTTTGAGGCTCTATCAACGTTAACTTTAATCCATCATGGAAGGGGAGGTTTCCAAAAAAACATAAAGGTGCGTCTCGAATGCCTGTATAGTCCACCAACCTTGAGTTTATTAAGGATCTAGAAATCTCCAACAGAGTTGTCACAAAAATATTTTTGAATTGAGGCAGCATCCGATATTGCAGTTCGAATTCTCATGCAACATGCATGAAGACTGAATGAGTATTTGTTGTGGATAATGTCATTTCGAGCGTACCAGATAATGTGAAGTATCTCTGCAACATCTTCTAAAAAGAGATTCTTGATTTGTTGCGATGATTCAAGCTTCACACAAAAAATTAATTGGGTACAAATAGAGCTTGATCTTAACTATCTGCAGTCAAATATGTCAGTGAGGAAATTCCAGAGAGCAGAAGAAATAGCACAAGATACAAATAAGTGATTAGCATCTTCCATGTGCTGAAAACAAAAATGACATTGAGAACAAAGTTGAATTTGAAAAGATTGCAAATAAATTTCCATGGGGACCCGATAATGAGAAATATGCCAAAAAATATTAAGTCTTGAAGGCTTAATCCAGGGCTTTGCAAAATGTTTTAACCAAACAAAATTAGTATCAGAATCATTGAAATGATGATTGTAGTAACTTTTTGAATTAAGGATCCCATTGTGAGCTGGTTCCCAAGTAAGAAAATCATCTTCATTAGTGAAAGAGTAATTATCAACAATACTCATAATGTTTTCAGGAAAGCTATTGTAACCATAACAGATGACATACCTTATAGTACAATTGGGGTTGATCACAGATGAGTTAGGGGATAACATCAAAATAAGCAGCGTGCCAGCCCAGTTATACAACCAGAAGTTTAAAGAAGAATTCACACTAACAGTCCATCTGGAATTAATCATAATATTTGTGAAGGACTGTTTAATGGAGGTCCAAATGGAAGACTGCATATAATTCCAATTACCTTTTTGAGCTTATGAAGGAATCATTCTCTAAGGTAGGCAATGGAATCAGAATTTTTATTGACCAGTCTCCAAGTGAGCTTGGCTTGCAGGGCGTTGTTAAAAAGGAGAAGGTTTTTTATACCAATACCACCTTTTTCTAGAGGCTTGCAGGATTTAGACCAGGGAATGGTAACAAGTTTTCTTTCAAGGATTCTTCTGGTCCAAACAAAATTCTTGATAAGAACATTAATTTTCTATAAATAGCTCTTATTTCCTTCATTCTTCCTCTATAGTGTTTGTATTATTTTCATAATGTGTTTTTTATGATTTATAATATGTGAGAAGAAGGTAATTTCCATTGATAAAATCCAGGACCATTACAATCTAGATATTATCTACTATCAAAATTCACAAGGATATAATAAGTATCAACCATCTTAACACTATTTCTCTAAATTTACATCAATAAAGAAACCAGGGGATCTTGGTATACTGAGGAGTCTATGAAGTCTAATGTTTTTTGCCCATCTATATTCCACATCATGAGGGAAACCCATGGGGTACCTGAGGATTCACAAGCATTGAAGGACCTTACATATCTCAAAATTTATAACAACCACACTGTCTTTGGTTCTAGATATGACAAATCTACACATAACTGAATCATTATCACCTATTATGGTAGCATTCACCATCTAGTATATTAAAAATGAATTAATAATTGAAAATATAATTTTCTAATTCTATGAAACTCATGTATCCTCCCTAGATAACTAGCGGGGAACCTAGGACTAGCTAGTGGAACATCACAATAGAGGGGGTACTAACACCGGTGGAGGACCCTTGCCTCGCCTTTGGTCATAGATGATGGATTATTGGATCTGTAGATAGAAAATCCACACCCTGAGTAGGTATAGGAGGAACTGGCCCTATATTCTTCAAGTAAGCAGGGGACTCATTCTTAAACATATATGTGATATCATTATGGTGTCAACCTTGATGTCACTCTAGAGGTCACACTCGAATCTCAACATCAGAAAATCATGTTGAAGGAGGTGACATACACACACCACCTTGTGTTTTATCTCTAATATCAGAAAAGAAATTCCACAATCATGAACTATACAGAATTCTAATTAGGAAGGAATAATCAGAGGAATAATTCTAATCCCAAAATAAGGAGATATAAAAGGTATTTCATTCTTATTAAAGTAAACAGTGTGTCCATTAGGTTACATGGTGTGTACTCTCATTTAATTCTTTTCATATTTCATGTTTTCCCACTCGGCATGTGAAAATACATATACACAACATATGTGCTGAAACACATGGTATGTGGGACCACTTAGAATCTTGGGAATATAATCCCCATACAAATGGATCCGGATTGATATGGTAACATGGAATGTGGTCCTGGATGCATGGATTGTGATATTTATCTCAGATTAAATCCATAGTCATCATACAACTTTGAAACATTTTGAGTGCATTCTCTCATACTATACATCTTGCAGTTAGTTTATTTGAAAAAAATCATCTTTATCACTAGAATCCATAATTTTCCTAGATCATACATCTGAACGAATCCAAATGGTTATTTGAAACCTAGTCTTGAAGTAAATGTCACTAATCATCACTTTTAGACCACTTCTTCATGAAATCAGGATTCCCGTCAACCAGTGTGAATATTTCCATGTATCATGTTGTCTCTTGATGGTTCAAACATCTCAATAATCATATATGATCTACCATAATTATTCATTTCTCTCATAGATCACATATCCCCTCATCAATTGCACCAAAAAACATAATTATGAGGTTCGATCAGGGTTCAAACTGAACTAATTTCCAAATCAACAATATATTATAAACCAGTGATGAACATGCAAAGAACAATTGGAGAAATCCACAATCAATAAAGTGGGATCATAGGTGGTCATTGAGAACCTAACCACAAATTATAACAAATAATACTAATGGTAGATGAAAATCCACTACAATGAATAAGATTTAGGGCCAATAAAAATTAACATATTTTTATGTACAAGAAAAAAGGAAAAAATAACTAGGGTTTCAAAGAATATTTATAATCCATTCTTAAAGGTCAATAATAATAGGGAAAGAATAAAAAATAAATCAATATAATTATGAGTATATTTCCCAACAAAAATCTTCCAACAATTATACAAAGATGAAGAATGAGGTAGAATTGAAGGAAAAACACACTAAATCGATGATGAATCTTCATTGATTCAATTTTTTGTCACATACACATGATCTAATCATCGAAATCACTATAGATACAATCCCAATCCTCAAATTTATTGTCACCTCCAAGATATAACTCATCGATATTGTGAATTCGGTCCTGATTCACTGCCAATATTTTTTTCACTGACGAGTCACTCTCACTCTCTCAATATAGGGTCATGTCATTGATAATAGTGGATAACCCTAGAGAGTATCTATAAAGAGAGATTTATAGTCAAATTATAGGGTTCACACCAAATAAAATCAAGGAAATATTAATTAACTAAACAATCAACACCCATAAAAAAAATATATCTGAAAGATCAGTTGCGAATAAAAATTATATCATTCCCAAGTTAAATCAACCATTCTGAATAAAAACACAACATAAATTTCTCTATATGATTATATGTTTTATAGATAGAATAATTTATTTGAAAATAAACATGTTCAAGATAAAAATAATATTATATTTTTATTATATTATTATCATACCTCTACAAAATTCACATGTTAATGTATTCTTAGTAACCCATACCAAAAATATTATTCAAGATATTATAAGCTTTTAAAAATAAGAAAATGGGGTTGGGACACCACAATTTGAGAAACGAGATAACTATTTATTTAAGTAATAAATATCAAATATCCCATGAATCCTAACATGTTTGGAAACTCACAAAATCTCAACCCAAGGGTAAAAACTATCCATAAAGAAAAAAATAATCATTAGAAAAAAATTTAGGTCAGCTGCTAGGTTAAATTTACAATTTTAACCCTTGGGAGGTCTCTAGACTCTGCAAACTCAAAATTAAAATAATTCTTGGCAAGGAAAAACTCAGGTTAATAAATCTACAAATTATATATTGATATAATATTGTATAAATATTCTTCTCAATATTTAATTTAGGGGAAATCCATAAATCATGGTAATATTTAGTTCCTTGATTGAACAAAAGATATAATATTTAATTTTTCCATATCTCACACCTTCCTTGATAGATTCATGGTTATTTTGATATTTAATTTTTCAACAAATCCAATATAATATTTTATTTATGGTAGTGTAAACTCATTGATTATAAGGACCCAACCTTTAAAATTGCATAATCTAGTTTATTCAACTAGAAAACACATATTATATCCCAAAATATCTTTTTAGTTTATATTTATAGAGAATTATGTCATAATAAATACATAACAAACCATAAGAATACAAATTAGATATCACTAAAACATTGTTCATTTATTTCATAATATTTTTTTTAATAAAACACGAATTCTTCACAACATTCATATTTTCTTTTTCTTTTCTCCTAAACATTCTTAATCCTTGTGAAAAGACATTTTAAAACTTGGGATGAGCACAAAAATCTCAGTAAGGGATATAAAAATAAGGAAATGAAACATTAGTCACTAAATACTTATATAGATTTGAAATCATTTTCAAAAGATATAATCCTCACCCTTAAAATATCATATACTTTTGTGAAAACATGAGATTCCTTAAAACCTATAATGGATACCTTATGGTGTAACCATAACAGTTACACTTGGAATAACCATTACAAACAACTTCCAACATAAACAAACCCAATTACTTGGATCTAGATATAGGTCCCACTATTCATCATAAAAAATTACAAGGAACCAAAACATAATCATAAAACAAAAATACTTTCTCCATAAAAACATTCCCTTTTAATTTTGAAAAAATAGAAATTTAAAAGAGTATTTTTAATGAAAAGACCTTTAATTCAAGTTTGTCTTGAATAAAAGGTGTTAAAACCACATATATAATGGTTTAAAGGGTGTTATTAACATCTTATAGATCTATATTCACACTTATAATACCTTATGTGATAATTTATAATAACTTTCCACCTATTTATTGATAATATTTTGTCATTTTCATTGTTTTGGGTGTGTTTATTTCATGGTTTCCATAGTGAGTTCATTATAGATTTTCTTATAGAATGGAAGAAAAACTCCAGAAGTGGAAAGAAATGTTATTAATATGTTTTCATAATTTTAAATGATATAATATATCATTTTTTTATATGAGTATGATTCATTAGATAAAACATGAATGAAAATGAATTAATTTATTTTTGCGGTTTTTACGACCATCACAAACTTATATCATTTTATTTAATATTATTTTTATATATTGGTTTTAGAAAATTATATAACTTATAATATCTATAATAAAATATTATTTACCCATAATAATGGTTTTATGACCATACTTGAATGTGGTAAAAGAAAAGTGAAATGTATCATCTAAGATGGTGGTTAATCACACATCAAGGATGATGTTCTGATTTTGCGAATAAAAGGGAGAGGAGAAGGAATTTGATGACGAATTTTTCCTTAAACATGATAAAATTAAAATATAGTTAATATAATATATTTTTAATTCAACTTGTATAAGGATAGGTGAATAGAGAATAAGAATAGAAAATAAATTAAAAGGAAAATGAAAGAAAATGAAAGAGGATTTTACCTCTTGAATTATTCTCATTGAGAACCTCCTTAAAGACCTTGGTTTTGACCTTTTGGTGATACCAGTAGGTCATGAAGATTGGGAAGAGACTTGGTAATGGAATTGGGTAGAAATGTATCAATATAAAAGGCTTTGAGGTGTAAGGAGAAGAGGTGGTGGGGTGATATTTATAGTAGAGGAGTGGGGTGTTTTTTAATTATTTTATTCATTAGTTTATTATTTTGGATCATGACTTTTTATTGTTTAAGAATTATCACTAAATATTTTAAATTTAAGGATGATAGTTTGATATTTTGGTCTTATATCAGCCTTACATCATTTATGACTCAATAATTCATGAATTTGTTAAATATCGTAAATTATTATATTTCACTATTCACAAAAATTCAAGTATTTTAGAAAAATTTCCAAAAATAAACCCAATAACTTTTCAATGCAAATAATTCAAAAATAAACTCCATTTTATGAAAATGATTTTCCAAATATAAAAATTTAAATTTAAATTTAAATCATTATTTATTCGAAAAATACATATTTTAAAATTATCACTAATTTTATAACACTTTGAAAAATTAATTAAGGTCTCATAAAATTTTCTTAAAATCCTAAGAAATAAAAATATTAATTTATGAATATATTTTATGAAAAATATATTTTCTTTTAAATCAATATTTTAATTATAAAATTTTAATTAAATATTTATAACTTATAAAAAACCAACACTTAATTTATTTTTTTAAAACATTTATTTACTTATACCATGATATAAATATATCATATTATCATTCAGAAGATACCTAAATTTTATTAATAATTTCATAGGTGAGGTTACTATTCTATTGTTTTAGATTCCTTAATTTTTGTAAATACAACTTATTTGATTATACATTTATAAATAATTTAACTTTTTAATTCCAGAATAGAAAAAAAAATATTTTATAAGTACTTGGGTTGTTAAATTATTCCCTCCTTCTAGAAATTGTGTCCTCGCAATTTTTAGTCACTTATTAAACAAGTAAGGGTACCTTTCCCTCCTATCATGTTCAGATTCCCATGTTGCTTCTTCAACCATGTGGTTTCTTCACAAAACCATAACCTTGTGAATTACCTTATTCTACAATAATTTCTCTCTACGATCTAGAATTTAAACACATTCTCTTAATAAGATAGGTTCTCATCCAATTGAATTGTATTTGGGCTCAAATGTGAGATGAATCTAGGACATACTTTCTCAACATCGATACATGAAAAGAATTGTATACCTAAGATAAAATCAGAGGCAATGATACTCGATATGAAACTAATATAAATCTCTATGGGATTTGAAAATTTCCAATGAACCTTGGACTTAGATTCCATTTCTTACCAAAATGTATAACATTTTGCCAATGAGAGATTTTAAGGAAAACATTATCACCTACCTCTAAAGAAAATTATTTTCTCATATTATTTTCATAACTTTACTGTCTCCTCTGATCTTTCCTCATATATTGTTGGATCATATTAACTTTCTCTACCACATCCTTTATAAATTCTGGTCACATAATCTTCCTTTCCCTGACTTCATACCAAAATGATAGAGTTTAACACTACTTCCCACATAATGCCTCAAAAGGTGCCATCTTTGTGTTGGAATGAAAAATGTTATTATAAGAAAACTCAAGTAAAGAAATATGTTGATCTCAACTTCCTTGGTAATATATTGAAAAATCTTGAATCATATCCAATAATTTCAAAAAAATTCACTCTGACTATCTATCATATTTAGGATGAAAAGTAGTGGTGAAATTTAATTCAGTTCCCAATGAATTTTGAAGGCCTTTTCAAATGTTATAATTTAACTTGGAATCACAGTTAGATGAAATGAAAAGAGAAAATCCATGTAACTTGACTATCTCTTTGAGGTACAATTAATAAATATGATTTAATGACATAGCATCTCAAATAGGAATAAAATGTTCATATTTAGTCAGTTGATCAAAAATAACCCAAATTGCATTGTTACCTCAATAATTCTTTGGTAGTCCCACCATGAAGTACATGGATATATTTCCCATTTTCACTCTAGCATTATAAAAGGATGAATCATACCATTTGGTAGTTGTTTTTATGCTTTAACATGTTGATAAGTCAAAGATTCCATAGTAAAATCAGAAATATCTCTTTTCATTCCATCCCACCAGCAATACTCTCTAAGGCCTCTATACATCTTAGTGCTGCCATGATGAACTAAAAATGGAGAACTATGAGCTTCACTTTACTATTCTTTGTTCTTCTAGGAATCACAAAGAACACATAATATCTTCTAAAATATTAAGACATAATCTTTATCAATGTTAAATTTAGGAAATTTACCTTTGTTAACCAATTATACATTTTTCTATAACTCATGGTATTCCTTATTCACTTGTTTAATTTTGTCTAAGAGAGACGATTACACTCACACCTGAAACAAACAAGAGTAATTTTCTACACCAACAACTTCCAAGCCAAAATTCATCAAATCATTAATTAAGGGGTCATATTCCAAATGTAACATGGTTAATGTAGCATGATGGTTTTGAGTCATAGAATATTCCAATTTTCTTTTCTAGTATGGTAATTTATTTTTCAATCATAATCCTTTATTAGTTCAAGCCATATTATTTACCTCATGTTCAATTCCTTCCAGGTAAATATATACTGAAAAATTTTATGGTCTATATATATTTCACATTTGGATAAATATACATGGTGCCTAAAAAAGTTTAATATAAAAAACATAACTTCTAATTCCAAATCATGTGTGGTATAATTTAACTCATGAGGTTTTAGTTGTCTTGAATAATAAGCAACTACCAGATCATTCTACATTAGAACACAACCAAGTTCCTTCAATGAAGAATCATTGTAGATGAAAAAAATCACCATTTCTAGAAGTCAGGGACAAAACTGGAGCATTTAATAATATTTTTTTAGTTAATTAAAACAAACATCACATCCTTCTATTCAAAAAAATTAATCTCTTTTCATGTTAACTTAGTTAGAGGGCTAGATAACCGTGCAAATTTTTTAAAACAATATCAGTAATAAAATATGAATATAAGAAAAATATGAATACCAGTAACATTTGTAAGTATTTTACATTCATCTACCACTTTTGTTTTGGTGGGATCAACTGTTATTCCATTTATATTTATAATTTTCCCAAGAAAATAAATCTATTTCAACCAAAAATCACATTTTCTAAATTTTCAATATACCTTGTTTTCTTTGAGAATTTTCAAAACAATCCTTAAATGTTTTTCATGATATTCATAAATTTCTTAAAACAACAAAATATTATCAATAAAACTACCAAAAACTTATCCAAATATTCATGTAAAATTATATTCCTAAGGTCAATAAATACAACAGGGGAATTTGTTAAACCAAAGGGCATAACAAAAATCCCATAATTCCCATATCTAGTTGGGAACATAGTTTTTGGAATTTCATCCTCCTTCACCTTTAACTGATGGTACCCAGATCTCAATTCAATCTTTGAAAAATACAAATATCCCTATCGATAATCAAATATGTCATTGATATAAGGACGTGGATAATTATTCAAAATAGTAATGTTATTGAAATCTCTATAAAAAATGAAAAGTCTCATGGAACCATCCTTCTTTTTAATGAAGAAAACAATATCACCCCATGGTGAAGTTCTATGGAAAATGAAACCATTATTAATAAACTCTTGTAACAATTTTTCAATTCTAAAAGTTCCACTTGATCCATTTGATTAGAGGGTTATGAAATTAAATAGTAAATTCAACTTCTTAGTTAGGTATAACACCAGAAAAATCATTAGAAAAAACATATAGGTATTCATTTACCACTGGAATATCATTAATCTGAACAATTCTATCTTTTTCAATAATATGTGAAAGATAACTTTCATTTCCATATTTTAATATTTTTTATCTTCATGATATGTCATTAATAGTATAATTTCATTCTTGTATACAAACATAAAAACATTCTAAAAAACAAATTCTTTAGATCTATAATAAATCTTAGCATGATAAAGAGAATTCTATTTTATACCTAGAATAACATTTAGCTCTACTATGGGAAGAAAAATAAGGTTTGTAAGTAATTTCGTTCCACAGTCAACAAGAATAAGATTATTATAATGTTTTTTCCTTAATATTTCCTCTTTTTTTTACCAAATTTTTTAATTTCATTCCTTTAGGTGAAATTTATAATTTACCAGAAAATTTCTTATAAATAAAGTAATGTGTAGACCTTGTATAAAACAATACATTAGAAAAATCTGAGTAAAACATTGATGTACCTATAACCACTTCATTTTATGTCCTAAAATATACTAATTTAGTCACAAAGGATTTAACTTCACATTTCTACTTATAATCTAGATGATTTCTATCATTCAAATAATTCTTTGGCCAGGTATTTGTATAATTCCCAATCACATCACATTTGAAACTGCAATGACCCAAACTTTTATTAATGAAAATTCTTATTGATCTAATTAAATGTATTATTATGTAAAATGTTTATATAAAACATATGCACTTACTTGGTTTTATTTTTGTGGATTTTAAAATACCCTTGAGAATTTTTACCATTGCTAATATAGTCGTTAAACAGAGATAACGTGATTAGTATAAATATAGGGCTTTAACAAATCCAATTTACTCAGAAAAAGGAAGTGATGGCCTCATACAGTAGAAATGCTCCATAAAAATCCCATTTGTCAGAGCTTAGAAAGGAGGTAGCATCACTGGGATTCTCTCTTGGCTAATCCCATGCCGAGCTTCAACATGTTAAGCTTGAACGGAACCGCCTACGGGAGAAGTGGGAGTTAATAAAGATTACCACTCGAGTCATGTCATCCGACCCACCACAAGAGTTTTTTGCCATCACGCACCTTACCCTCAGGTCTTATGTTGGTGTTATAAAAGGTTATGTTACAATACCCAAGCACTATTATTATTTTTATTAGTTTTTTATAGAATAAAGAATATACATTCATTTCATTTTTGTTACTTTGTAAATGGTTTTTAAAGCAAAAATAGTATTTTTAGTTAATATTCTATTAAGATATCTATTTTGATGAATTAATGGATTTTTGAATTAAATAATTTTTTAATAAAATATTATTATTACTAAATTACTTTTTATTAAATATAAATGATCATATAAATTTTATGAATACAATTGTAATTTTTATTAAGGTTTGAAAACTGTTTTAGTCAAAACCAATAAATTTTCAATAAATAAATATTTTTATTTTAAAAATGGGTATTCACATATTTATAAAATTATTTATATAAAATGAATAATATTTTTTGAATCAGGATGTCAAAATTATCCAATGGTGAATTTTTCATAATTTTCTGAGACAATCGAATTTTAGGGTAAAAATTAAATACCGTTAAATTATATAATGTGTTTTATGACATCATAATGACCCAATAGTGACATAATAAAATAATATTAAAGTAATTTTCGTCCATTATATGTTTTAACTTAAAAATAATATAATTTTTTATTTTTTTGATTATTTTACAAAGCTTTAGTGGACCCTCCAAAACTTATAAAACATTTTAACATTTTAAAATGATTTCCTTGAAAGTGTGACTCATCTCCACATAAGAAAGTATAATATTTTAATAATATCGGATATTGGACTTATAAAATAATGTTTTCAAATCCCATTTTGAAAGAACCATGGGCAACAACCATGGGATGGTTTGTGGTTTTGATTAGTTTAATGTGTAGTGTCCAAAACCTAAATAATAAAGAATTCCCTCCCTTTTCCTATATAAAACCACTAAACCTCCCATTACTCTTCTGTCAAACCATTCGGATCTCGACCAACCCATACCATTCTCTCTATATAATCCTTCCAAGGTGCCCCAAGCTCCCAAGAATCCTCTCTCAAGTCTCTCCCAAGCCTTTGGGATCACACTTCCAAGTAAGGGATTTCTTCCTTTCTTATTTTTTTCCAAATTTCTTTATGTTGTTAAACCCTTTTATTTTCAATTAAAAATGTTGGGGTATGATTTTTCACCTCCCCCATTATTCCAACTTTATTTTTTAATGATTAGATACCTCTTTATCTCACATTAATTCCTCCTATGTTCACCCGTTACCATGCCGGATTTTCGTAAGGGATTTCTTCCTTTATCATTTTTGTCCAAATGTCTTTATGGTGTTATAACCATATGTTTTCAGTTAAAAATTTTGGGGTATGATTTCTCTCCTCCCCCATAATTTCCTCCCCATGTATTAAAGATGATATACCTCTTTATCTCTCATTAATGCCTCCAATGCACACTTATTACCATGCCGAAATTCCTTAAGGAATTTCTCTCTTCTCATTTGCATTCAAGAAATTCATTTATATTATGCATCTAAATTCCATTAAAAATGTTGGTATATGTATATATATGACCCACATACTTTAAATTTCATGTAAATATGATGAGATACTCCTTTATATATCATCAACCATTTTTATGAATGCTTATGTCATGTTATTATACTACCGAAATTGCACTGTGATTCTCCAAGACAAAGTCATTGTGTAGTGAATACCATGAAAATTTCTCTATAAAGGGTATTCACCTTTATGCACATTTTATTATTGATTATAGAGTTTCATATATGAATTTAACATTCCATTATCTTGGAATAAATAATTATTTTTAATGAATCCATGTTGTATGATCTTTATGGCACACTTATGCATGAAATGAAATGATTAAGAAGGGTGGGCCCTGATAGCGCTCCAATGCATTGGGTAAAGAATAGTATCATGATAATCTATATGAAATCAGAGTTTAATCATGATAATTCAATTACAATGAGGTTTTACTCATGATCTATGTGCAATGATCCTTGAATCATTCAAATAGAATGTTAAATGTTGTCGCCACATTTCCATGTTATGATAATCATGATATATCATTCATTTATGTTAAGGTTTTTATTATTATCCAATGACATGCCTATTTCCTAACAAGTAATGTATTCTTTATGTTATGATTTTTTTACTCCCTTATTGGGCTTTATAGATCACCCTTTTCACATGTATTTCCTCAGGTTATCCCGTACAATGCTAAGTACGAGGGAATTCTTTGGTTATGTAAATGAATTTTTCAATAAAGATGTTGTATTTTTATGTCTTAAGTTGTCATGTAATGTGCCTAATTTCCCAAGATACTATACCTCATAATCCTCAGAGTTTTCTTAAGTGAATATTTATTTAATAAATCATCTTTTAGTGTGTAATAAAGATAATGGTTGTTATAGTTGTTTTCAGAGGATAGGTTTAGTAATTTTTGGGATAAGGATTAAAAAACCCTAGTGAAATCCTTAGGGATAAGACTAAGTATAATAAATAAATCACTAAATTTTGGTGAGTATAAAATTAGTGATTTATCAATAAAATAAATAATTATTTGGATACGAACAAGTAGAGGTGGATCTGTCACAAATGTATCTAGGGGTAAAACCCTAAAACACTACTTTGAGCTAGACTCGAATGAGAACTGGTGCACGACAACGGGACTTGCTGCACTCTTGGTTATGACATTCCTAAGGGATATGATTTTGTAAATTCATAATCTTATTTTGAACCATTATTAAGGGAATAAAAAAATTCCCCTAAGAATATATGTTAGGAAGTAGATCATGGATAACATAGATTAAAGACTATAAATTCATAAGGTAAAGAAATAAATGTAATTTATAAGTTATCCCTTTTTTATTTGGATTCCCCATTATGTGTTACCCCTAACTTTTCTTTTATCACATTAATGTCCGATTATAGGAGGAATCAGGCTAGAAACTTATGCGAAGATCAAAGTGATGATTGTTATAATGAGATTCCCAATCCGATGGGAGTATGAATTGAAAACTTTGTCACGATACTCTCCTAGTTAACTCATGTTTGGAATAGAAACATTGGTCAAGAGTAATGGAAAACCTCCCCTAATAAAGAACAATATGCAATCGAGAGCTTCATGATACAAAGGCCTCCTACTTTTAATGGATCATTCGATCCCTCAATCAATAAATAATGGATCAAATCCATTGAAAAAAATCTTCCCCATCCTTTAATGTTCCTAAAAAGAGAAATTTTTTCTGGATTCTTATCGTATGGAGGGTGAATTTCATCAATTGTGGACATTGATAAAAAATAAGAATCCTGAGGAAGATATCGAGGTTTTGGAATGGAAGAATTTTTGGAAAAAAAATTAATGAATATTTTCCCCGCACCCTCCAACTTAAGATGGAAAGGGACATCCTTTCCCTCAAGCACAAAGTGGATGAATCCAATAGAGTGTACTAGGTAAATTTCACAAGTCTTGTATGATACACCTCTGTCTTTGTTGTTACCCCCGAATGCAAGGTTGACCGCTTCTTTGGTGGACTAAAACCTAGCCTATAGAAAGCCCTAACGATCCACAGATTCGATAGCTATGAGGAAATTGTTTGATATACCCTCAATGTTGAAATAAAGATAGGAAAATCTAAGGGGTATAATGGGGATAAAAAGTGGAATGTGGAATTTAATTCTAGCAGTCCGATGGATAAATCCAATGGTGCTAAGAAAATTTAACACCCCACTTGCCAAAGGTGCGGAAAGAAGCACCCCATAAATTTCCTGAAGGGGATGAGGAAATACTTTAGGTGTGGAAGAAAAGGGAACCTGGTCATTAACTGCTGATAAGAAAAACCTACTGCTGCGATAGAGGATAGGAATACCTTGTTCGACCCCCAATGCATTGTTCATTGCTTCAACTACAATGAACCAGGTCACTTTGAAAACCAGTTCCCTAAGCTAAGGGTTTTAGGAGGCAACCAACAACCTCCAAGGCAGTAATGGCGAGATCTTTCCATCACTAACACTGAAGCGAATCCCAACAACGAAGTGGTCATAAGTATGCTACTTATTAATTCAAGAGTAGTGAATTTACCTTTTTGATTATGGTTCTGCAAATTCTTTTATATATTCCAAAATTTTAGTAGAATGATACCAACACCATCACAAATTATGGAAGTAGAGATGTCAGTGAGAATAGAAAATGGGGAAATCATTACATCCCATGAATATAACTTCCCCCTATCACAATTTTTGGATTTAACTTCCTGGTGAACCTCATAATACTCCCTCTGGTGGAATTTTATACAATTCTTGGCACAGATTGGCTTTCCCTATATAGAGCTAACAAAAATTTCTGTGAGCGGGGAATCACTCTCCATATGGTGAATTGACCCTCGATTCTGTACAAGTGCAAGGAGGGTGATGAATCTTATTTATCACTATCATATAAAGCGTTGATATTTCTACCCTATGAGAATTCATATCTTTCTCAGATGATTGAGTCTAAGGAAACAACCATCCTTGAAGACATTCCTATTGTGAGGGACTTCGCTGAAGTGTTTTCTGAGGAATTTTCTGGTCTTCCTCCTAGAAGAGATGTTGAATTCTCAATTGATCTTGTATTTGAGGTGTTTCCAATATCCAAGACTCCATATAGAATGGTTTCTTTGGATCGTGAGGAGATAAATAAACAACTACAGGAGAATCTAGATAAATGGTTTATACACCCAAGTGCTTCACCATGGGGTGCACCAGTTCACTTCTTCAAGAAGAAGGATGGGTCAATGAACCTTTGTATTGATTATCATGATCTTGAAAAAATCACGATAAAGAAAATGTATCCTCTTCCCAGAATTGATGACTTGTTCGATCAATTATGTGGAAAAAAATACTTCTCCAAGATGTATTTGGGGTCGGGATATTACCAAGTGTGAAGAAAGATGATATCCCCAAGACTACTTTTCGTACAAGATACCAACATTATAAATTTATAGTAATTATTTTTAGACTCACTAATTATACAATAATATTTATGTAATTAATGAATAGAGTCTTTAGATATTACCTCAATAAATATTTGGTAGTCTTTATAGTTGATATTCTAATATACTCCAAAACCAAGGAGGGGCATGAGGAGTATCTAAGAACGGTACTATAGACTTTGCGAAATGAGAAGCTCTATGAAAAGTATAGTAAGTTTGAGTTATGGTTGAAGGAAGTGTCATTATTGGGTCATATAATCATAAGAAATGGGATATATGTGGATCCATCCAAGTTAGTTATAATAGAGGGATGACCGAGGCCAAAATTGGTGACAAATATCAGTAGCTTCCAAGGGTTAGCTGAATATTATCGTCGATTTGTGAGAAATTTATCACAAGTTTAAAACCCTCTTACCAAGATAACTCAGAAGGTATTCAAGTTTTCTTGGAGTGATGAATGTGAAGATAACTTCAAGTAGTTTAATATGAGGCTTATCATTGTGCCCGTGATCACACTACCCACAAGTGGAGAAATTTTAGTGGTATTTAGTGATGCTTCAAAGAAGGGTTTGGGCTATGTGTTGATGCAAAATGAAAAATTCAACGCCTATTCTTCAAGGTAATTTAAAGTTCAAGATCAAAACTATACAACACATTATTTGGAGTTGGCTTCAGTAATCTTCACTTTAAAAATTTGGTGAAAAATACATCTTAAGGAGAAGTGTGAAATATATATGGATCACAAAAGACTCAAGTATATATTCACATAGAAAGAGATGAATATGAACCAAAGAAGATGGCCAGATTTGATCAAAGACTATGACTACTCAATTCACTACCATCCAGGGAAAGCGAACAAGGTGGAAGATGATCTAAGTAGAAAGGTCCCAATGATTTTATTATTGATGAGAATTGAAAAGGGTCCAGTATTCTTAGATTTTATGAAGATGGACATGGGAATCATAAATAAGGGAACATAATCAATCCTTTCACAAATGATTTCCCAACCGTCTCTTTTGGAAAGGTTAAATGTTGCTCAAGGGATTATGTGGTAATTTAGAAGAAATTGGAAACTATCAAAAAGGAAAATCCTTGGAGTTCAATGTTAATGAAGATGTAATTGTGAGATTTGGGACAAGAATATGTGTTTCATTAAATCAGGAGTTAAAGAAAGAACTTTTGGATGATGCACATAGTTAGAACTTCTCTATTAACCCAAGAAACACAATGATGTATCGTGATTTCCAAGAGCATTATTAGTGGGATAACATAAAGAATAATATCGATGAGTATACATCAAAGTGCCTAGTATGTTACCAATTGAAGGATGAGAAGAATAAGTCCAAGGGGACGATGCAACCATTACCCATACCAACATGTAAATGGGAGAACATTACCATGGAATTTGTCACAAGACTTCCAAAGACATCCATATGAAACAATGATATTTAGGTTTTTGTTGATCGTCTTAAAAAGACTATACACTTCATTTCCATTCGAGATGATTTCTCATTGGATAAACTGGAACAGATATACATCAGAGAAGTGGTAAGGCTGGATCTAGTACCACTTTCAATTGTATCCAGTCTAGATCTAAGATTCACCTCTAAGTTCTGGAAGAGTCTCCAACATGCTATGAATACTAAGCTGAACTTCAGTACGGATTATCATCCCCAAAATGATGGCCAATTTGGGTAGACTATCCAAATACATGAGGACATGTTGGGAGCATGTTCAATGGACTTTAAAAAAGGATGGGATCAACATATTCCTCTGGTTGGGTTCTTTTATAATAATAGTTTCCACAAAAGCATCCAAATGGCTCCTTATGAAAACCTTTATGGGAAGAAGTTTATAACACTGACATGTTGGGATGAAGTTGGGGAGAAAAAACCCCTAGGTCCAGAAATGGTCAAATAAATGGTGGAGAAGGTTAAAACCATCCACCAGCACATTAAATTTACTCAGAGGCGAAAAAGGAGCTATGTTGATAATTGTTGACGATACCTAGAGTTTGATGTTGGAGTCATGGTACTCCTCCTCATATCACCATGGAAGAGAGTTATGAGATTTGGGAAGAAGGGAAATCTTAGTCCAAGGTACATCTACCCTTTTTATATCATTGATCACATTGGATCAGTGTCCTATCAACTAACACTTCCACCGAACCTATCACAAGTACATGATGTATTCCATGTATCACTATTGAGGAAGTACATACTTGAATTGTCGCATGTACTCAATCTATAGGTGGTACCATTAGAGAATGACCTCTCCTATGAAGAGAAGCCGATGAAGATCTTAGATCATAGAGAAAAAGTTATATGAAATAAGACAATTACCCTCATCAAGGTTTTGTGGAAAAAACAAAGTTTGAAGAGGCAATGTGGGAATTGGAGGAAGTGATGAAGAAGGGTTACCCATATCTATTTCAGTGTGGGGAAAGGAAATTTTGAGGGTAAAATTTCTTAAGGGGGAAATATTGTAATGACCCAAAATTTTATTAATGAAAATTCCTCTTGATCTAATTAAATGTATTTTTTTGTAAAATTTTTATATAAAACCTATGAAATTCCTTGGTTTTATGTTTTTGTATTTTAAAATACTACTGAGAATTTTTACCATTTCGAATATATTCATTGAACAGTGATCACATGATTAGTATAAATATAGGGCTTTAACGAATACAATTTACTCAAACAAAGGAAGTGATTACCTGATCCAGTAGAATTGATCCATACGAGCCCATTTTTCATAGCTCGGAAAGGAATAAGAATCATTGGGATTTTCTCTTGACCAATCCCAAGCAAATATTCAACATGTTAATCTTGAACAAAACCGCCTATGGGAGAAGTGGAAGTTAATAGAGATTACCACTCGAGTGATGTTATCTAAGCCACACCAAGAGTCTGTCACCATCAAACACCTTACCCTTAGGTCTTATTTGAGTGTTATTATGGGTTATGTAACCATAGCCTAGAACTATTATTATGTGCATTTGTTTTTTATAGAATAAATAATATAAATTCATTTCATTATTATTAAATTATAAATGGTTTTAAAGCACAAATATTATTTTTAGTTAATATTCAATTAATTTTTTTTTTGAATTGATAGATTTTTGAATTAAATAATATTCTAATAAAGTATTATTATTAATAAATTAATTTTTATTAAATATAAATGATCGTATAATTTTTTTGAATACAATTTTAATTTTTTTAAGGTTTGAAAATTGTTTTTGTCAAAACCCATGAATTTTCAATAAATTTCCATTTTTATTTTAAAAGTTAAACTGAACATATTTAGAAAATTATTTAGATAAAATGAAAATAATTTTTGGAATAAGTACATAGAAATTATCCAATGGTGAATTTTTCATAATTTTATGAGCGTCAAATTTTTGGGTAAAAATTAAATACTGTTTAAATATATAATGTGTTTTATGACATCATAATGACCCAATAGTGATATAATAAAATACTATAAAAGGTATTTTCGTCCAATATATGTTTTAACTTTAAAATAATGTGATTATATATTTTTTTGATTATTTTACAATGCTTTACTGGACCCTCCATGACTTATAAAACATTTTAACATTTTAAAATGATTTCCTTGAGAGTGTGACTCACCTTTACATAATAAAGCCTAATATTTTAATAATTTATGACATTAGAGATATAAAATAATTTTTTCCAATCCTATTTGGAAAAACCCATGTTCAAAAACCATGGTATGGTTTGTGGTTTTGATTAGTTTAATGTATAGTGTCCAAAACCAAAATAATAAAGAAATCCCCCTCTTTTCTTATATAAACCCACTCAACCTATCATTCATCTTCACTAAAACCATTTGGAGCTCTAAAAACCCCTTCCCTACTCTCTCTATAATCCTCCCAAGGTTCCCCAATCTCCCGAAAAGCCTATCCCATGTCTTTGGGATCACATTTCCAAGTAGGAGATTTCTTCCTTTCTTATTTTTGTCCAAATTTCATTGTGTTGTTAAACCATTTTATTTTCAGTTAAAAATATTTGGGTATGATTTATCACCTCGAAAATAATTACCTCATTTTGTTTTAATTATGATATACCTCTTTTTCTCTCATTAATGCCTCCCATGTACACCTGTTACCATGCCTAATTTTCGTAAGGGGTTTATTCCTTTTTCATTTTTGTCCAAATTTCTTTATATTGTTATACCCTTTTTTTCAATTAAAAATGTTGGGGTGTGATTTATAACCTCCCCCATACTTAACTCCTCATGTTTTAATGATTAGATACCTCTTTCTCTCTCTTTAATTCCTCCAATACACACCCATTACAATGCCAAAATTCTATAAGGAATTTCTCTCTTCTCATTTTCATTCAAGCAATTCTTTTATATTATGAACCTAAATACCATTACGTATGTTGGGACATATATCTATATGACCCACATAATATACATTTCATGTACATATTATGATATAAAACTTTCTCTCTAATCAACTATTTGTATGAATTCTTATGTCACGTCGTTATGTTGTTGAAATTGCACCGTGATTCTCCAAGCCAAAGTCATTGTGTAATGAATACCATGTACATTTCTCTATCAAGGGTATTCACCTTTATGAAAATTTTCTAATTGATTATATATTTTCATGTATAAATTCCACATTCCTTTATCGTGGAATAAATAATTATGTTTATTGAATCCATGTTGTATGATCTTTGTGGCACACTTATGCATGAAATGAAATGATTAAGAAGGGTGCGCCATGATAGCACTCCAATGCATTGGGTAAAAAATAGTATCATGATACACCATATGAAATGAGGGTTTACTCATTCTAATTCATTTTCAATGAGGGTTTAATAATACTCCATGTGCAATGAGCCTTGTCTCATTCTAATATCTTGTTAAATGTTGTTGAAACATTTCCATGTTATGATAATCATGCTATATCATGCCTTTATGTTCATGTTTCTCTTATGATCAATTGATATGCCTATTTCCAAACAAGTATTGTATTCTTCAAGTTATTCCTTGTTTACTCCCTTACGAGTCTTTATAGCTCACCCTTTTTACATATATGTCCTTAGTTTACCCCATTCAATGCTAAGTATAAGGGAATGTTGTGGTCATGTAAAGGAAGTTTTCAATAAAGATGTTCTATTTTTATGTCCTAATTTGTCATGTAATGTCCCTAATTTCCCAATAAACTTGACCTCTAAATCCTTAGAGTTTTCTTATATGAAAGTTTGTGTAATAAATCATGTTTTAGTGTGTAATAAATAGAAGGTTTCTTATAAAAACACTTTACAGTTTGCTTATCAGAATTAAACATACCAATACTGAGGTCTTTTTCATTATAATCTCGAGCCATATTTCCAAACTTTACACATTGAAAAAACTTCTTGGATTTGTTAAGTCATTCCCTAGGGTGATTTTACCACACCTCCCATAAACTAGAAACTAGAATTTCTTACCATCATATTTATTTGATTGATTCTTACCCATTTATTTCCATCCATACCTCTTCTTCTACTTGTTTTCAATGTACATGTGATCATCATAGAACTCCATTTATACCCTCTCAGCACATCAAAAATGTTTCTCATAACTTTTGAATTAATGGGAATCCAATTCCTTTTGATATATTGTCTTTAACCCAGAGTAAAAAAAGGGTTTATTTTACTATCAAGATCTTCAATATGATTTGGATCATAGCGTTCCAGTTATGTGAAGTTCTCTTCATGAACATCCACTAAAACTTCTTCCTTTTATTTAAATTTGAGGAATTTATTTTACGTCCTATGTTGAACCACCTTAAGAAAATATCATTCAAGGAATATATTCTTAAATTCATCTTATTTGAAGGCATCAATCTCATTTCTATTTATAATATTATTGACCATTGAAAACCACTGGAAAACCACACCTTAAAAACTTTAAATATCAAGACCAAACTATTGGTTATCTAATCACCTCATGACATAAAATATATTTTAAACATATTTAATTCACCCTTTATCCACTAATGGGTCAGAAGATCCACTAAAAGTGGGAGGGTGTTTCCTCATAAAATGTTCCACTATCATCATATTCCTTTATGGAAGCACTATCTATTCTCTTACATGGATGCCTCACCCATTTATATCATGCGTAAACTAATCCATTATGACCAAAAACTGCTTGGTTCCAATTCCAACCATTCCAGGTTGTGGATTCAGAATGATATCATCCTATCAATGCCTTCCTACATTAGCTTCCATGTTTCTTCTATGGAAAAACATTCTGAACAGACATATATTAGATGAATTAATGTGGTAATATTTAAATGATATTTTATTTCAACTTAACCATAACATAATAATCATTAATGGTATTCAATTAACTTTAACCTTGCACCTAAAGTTATCTAAAACAATCTCTAATGCCAACTATTTGTACCCAACCTTTAACATTACATAATTTAGTTAATTCAACTATAAGACACTTCTTACATTCCCAAAGATATTTTCAGTTTAGAGTTTTATAGAATTATATCATAATACATATATAACAACACACAAGAATACAAAGTGGATAACACTAAAATAGTGTCCATTTATTTCATAATACAAAAGTTTTTAACAAAACATAAATTCTTTATAGTATTCATCTTTGCTTAATATTTTCTCTTACCCACACTTAATACCTGTAATTTTTTTAAAAATTGGGATGAGCATAAAAAATATCAATAAGAGACAAAAAAAATAATGAGATCAAATATTAATTCAGGAATACTTATACGCGTATGAAATCATTTTCACAAGATATGCTCCTCTCCCTTTAAGAATCATATACTTCCATACAACATCAAATATTTTATTATTGATAGAAAAAAACATCAAAGTCTAATGGGGTATAAAATAATGGAGACCCAAAGCATCTCCTCTAATTAGGTTAGTCCCCTGCATCTTGAAAATGTCGGTATTAGGGAGAATAGTTATCCTCGATTCCGCCATGGATGCAAGATGATCCACAACCTTGTTCCCTTCTCTCCATGTGTGAACCGCATGTGTGTTATTATTCAGAAGTATTTTTCACTTTCTGACCACATAAGATATGGAAAAAGGGGTAACACATCTTCCATGAAAAGTGTCATGGAGTATCAAAGAGTTAGTTTCTACTTGGGATATCTCCAGGTTTTCCTGCCTGCATAGGGATCGACCTGTCAGCATAGCTCTCACCTCAGCTTGCAGAGGGTCACTATTGCCTTAAGTCTCCATATAGTTAACTTAGGGAATTACTTACTTAATATTTTAACCCTTGTATCTACCATATGATTTTAAACCCTCATAGCTACCTTACAATGTAACCCTCATGACTACCTTACAATGTAACTCTCATGGCTACCTTATGGTGTAACCATCATAGTTACACTAGGAATAACCATTACGATCAACTCCCAACATTAACATACCCAATGCATTGGAGGGGGATATATGTACCAACCTTAATCATAAATAATTACCAATTAACATATCATAATTATAAAATAACAATACTTTCATCATAAAAACATTCCTTTTGGATTAAGTAAAAATAGAAATTTAAAAAAGAATTTTTAAAGAAAAGTCCCTTACCTCAGGTTCTTCTTACATAAAACATGTTCAAACCTCATGTATAATGGTTTAAAGAGTGTTATTAACATATTTTATAAATATATTTATATTTATAATACCTTAAATGACCTTTTATAATAAATTTTCACTAATTTATATATAATATTTTATTATTTTCATTATTTTGGGTGCGTTTATTTCATGGTTTCCATAGTCAGTTCATTATGGATTATCTTATCAAATAGAAGAAAAACTCAAAAAGTGGAAATAAATGGTATTAATTTGTTTCCATCATTTTAAATGATAAAATATATCATTTTTTCTGATATGAGGATGATTTATTAGATAAAACATTAATGAAAATGATTTAATTTATTTTGGCGTTTTTACGACCATCAAGAACGTATATCATTTTATTTAATATCACGTTTATATATTGGTTCCATAACATTATATAACTAATAATATGTATAATAAAATATTATTTAACCATAATAATTGTTTTATGACCATCCTTGAAGGTTGTTAAATAAAATTAAAATGTATTATTCATGATGGAGGTAAATTGATACATCAAGGATGATGTTCTCATTTTTAGACTAAAAGGGAGAGAAGAAGGAGTTTGATGATGAATTTTTAAATAATAATGATAAAAATATAGTATATATAAGTTACTATAGATTTCATGGAACTTGGATACGGGGACGTGAATAGATAATATGAAAATAAAATAAATTAGAAGGGAGATAAAAGAAAATGAAAGTGGATTTTTTCTCTTGAATTCTTATCATTGAGAACCACCTTAGGGCCCTTGGTTTTGGAATTATGGTAAGACCATAAGGTATTATATGTGGAGAAGATTCTTGGGAAGTAAATTGGGTAGAAATTAAACAATATACAAGACATGGATTTGTGGGGAGAATAAGTGAGAGGGGTGGTATTTATAGTGGAGGAGAGAGGTGTTTTTTGATTATTTTATTCATTAGTTTATTATTTTGGCTCAGGACTATGAATAGTTTGATAATTATCATGAAATATATTATAATAATAAATTATATTTTGATATTTTGGTATTACATAATCCTTACATCATTTATGACTCAATAATTCATGAATTTGTTCAATACTATAAATTATTGTATTTCACTATTCACAAAAATTCAAGTATTTTAGAATAATCCCAAAAATTCACCCCAATAATTTTTTATGTGTATAATTAAAAAATAAACTACATTTTATAAAAAAATCTAGATATCATATATTTAATTTTTAATTAAAATCATTTTTTATTCGAAAAATACCAATTTTAAATTTATAACTGATTTTATAACACTTTGAAAAATTAATTATGGTCTCATAAAATTTTCTTATAATCCAAAGAAAATGAAATATTAATTTATGAGTCTATTTCATGAAAATATATTTCAATTTAAATTATTATATTAATTATAAAATTTTTATTAAATATTTATGACTTACAAAAATACCAACACTTAATTTATTATTTTTAAAACATTTATTTACTTATACCCTATTATAAATATATCATATTTTCATTCATAAGATACCTAAATTTTATTTATAATTTATTAGGTGAGATTACTATTCTATTAAAGTATATTCCTTAATTTTATAAATACAACTTATTTCATTATACATTTTTAAAGAATTTAAGTTTTTAATTCCATAATAGAAGAAAATTATTTTATAAGTACCTGGGTTATTACAACGATTCTCTCAATTATTTTAAGATAAAAAAATTAATATCTCCTCATCTCAAATATCGAGTCAATTATCCTTGTGATATCTATGATTTTATCTATTTTAAAATCATTTATATCTCCATGAAATCAACTGCATTAATTTTAATCTATATCTACATGAATCATACAATAGCACAATATATCCTACATGGTGGAGATCCTTCTGATAGACCGTATTCATCTGCTAGTGTAAAAATATACTCAAAGATGTCACCATGAATGAGCTGTGGCATGCTCCAAATCATCATTTCTCAATTGTGGGCTGTTTTTAAAACACCCACCAAAATGGCTACAAAAAATACACCATGGAATGGTGTGACTATTATTCCTATTTCTTCATCTCATCTATTCCCAGCATAGAAACGTCTTCTTTAGTTTAAACCATAGTTCATTTGAAACATTATGATTTATATTTCCATGAAGATCATCACAAATACACCATCTGATTTAATTTTTATTTAAACTTTACTATATCATTTTGTAAGACTCAAATTTTCTCAAAAGAAAATATCTTACATTTTAAGATATTTTCCCTTATCATAGAACTCAAAAAAATATCCAATTAAAAAGTCATATGACGTCAGAAATATCATATGAGATTCATGATTTTATTATGACTTACAAAAATGTCATTCACTATATGAATTTTTCATTTTTGAAATTTTATTATAATCAATTTTCATACAGGATTCAAAAAATATCCTACGAATGGCTTGTGTAGCTGAAATATTCTACATATAGGATAAATACCTTTGTGAAATTTTTTCTCAGACACTCAAATTCAAGAATTCACATAAATAAATTCATGTCCTGTATAAATTATTATGATACCTTTTAGAAATTTTTAAAAACAATTAAAACATGTGATAGACTAGTGTACCTTCGACAACCTATAATTTTTTTTATTCCTTTGAAGATCAGATCCAAAATCATCATATATAAAATACGACTTGTCTTGAGTCATTCCAAATTTTATAAAATATATCCAAGATTTTTGTCTAAGATTTAGTTTCAAAAACATTTTCTATTCAACATATAAGTACCTAAAAACATCGTTGCTACTCAACAACACATATTGACATCTTCTCAACACTAAGGTAGTCTTCCTTATGGAAAAAAAATGGAATACTTCCAATGAGAACAAAAAAATCCCCCTTTTTATTTTATTATCAATACCACTAAATACTTCATAAGTCAATATATGAACTTCTTATTTATTCCTCCCCATTATTAAAAATAAATACAAAGAAAATATATGGGTATTCTCATTAGCACTTTCTTATTTATAAAATTTTCAAGAAAAAACTTTATATTCTCCAACTTTTATTTTGAATCGTAACTTAACTCACTTTGGAGAGAAGTATGAAACCACATTGATTTATTAGAAAAGTTTCCTCAGTTAGTCCAATCTAATTCTATGTGGTCAACACATGGTTTTCTAAACACTTATTTTCCTATTAAAAATATTAACTGGTTTCTTACTCATATTCTCTTATGATTCTTTAGCTGAAGCAGTTTTCTTTATATCAAATGATAGGTAAATTCCACTCCCTTTTTCTTATATCATTGATAAGATTATTAGAAATCGTTAAATCTTATGAGAGTTTATTAGATTAGAAATTTATATCCAAAACTACAATTAGCTAATAATATGTAGAAAATCATCAATTCGGGGTCGAACCCATAGAGATAGCTTGTATACAAGCAACCCAATGATAAGAATCTTTTAATTAGGATTCCTCGCTATCTTTTTTTTTGTTTAAAATTACTATACTAAGTATCTTGAGATTTAAAATAGATTAAATTAAGGGTTCAAAATCAATTTCATGGTATAAAAAAGGATAATCTTAAATATAACTTAGGACAGACCTATGGAATAAGGTAAAAGGAAGTGAAAAAGACACCAATTGATATTTTTCCAACCAATTAGATCAACATAATCTTGGAACTACTACTTGGTCGATATTAGTTCACAACCTAAGAGTGGGAAGCTTGGCTTATAGGCAAAAAGCATCATTGGCTATCGATCCAAGCCTAATCAACTCCAACTATGTTATGGTCATTCAATTACACCTTTTATGTTCATGGTATGTGAAATTAAATGAGATTGAAAATTTATTTAAACCTAGTTACTATCCATGGGTTTAACAAGTTTGATTTTTGATATTACTTAAGCTCAAACCACCCCTACTCTTGAACCCTAAACCTAAATGGATTAGCTGCATATGATGTTGTTAATAAAAAGAAAGTATTTGTGAAACATGATTAACATAATCATAAAAAAATTATAAATAAGAAATACATAATTAAAAAAAGTAAGAATCAATCGAAAACATGCTTTGAATGAATAAACAATGAATAAAAGGTGCAAGAGTTGAAGTTTAACGGTGATCGGTATTGAAATCGTTGTTGAAATGGAACATAGAAATGAAATGGGAAAATAACAGATATAGAACAGTAAACAATGAAAAGTTTTTGATAAAACAATTAAATTAATGAATTAAAACTAGTTTAGAAGAGAAAAAAATAAAAGTAAGTACAAAATGAGAGAAAGAACATAATTTTGAGCCTCTTATATGTAGTGGAGGCACTCTAATTTAAATATGATAAAAATTTCACAAAGTGTAAAGTCCACACATCATGTAATGTATTTAACTAAATTTTTTTCAATTTTTACATGACATATAAGTGGTTTTCATGTTGTTTATTGAAGATATGCATTATTCCATGAAAAATATTAAATCATGTGGAATACTTGGGCCATATTTTTTATGGTATGAGATCTCCAACTTTTAAAATTATGTATATTATACAATTCATGTATATGATTCACATCTTGAACTTCCTTCAAATCATGAAATTTCATTAGGATTATGATTTTGAATATCTCATGACATGTAATGTCTTTACAAGTCATGTATTGGACTCAACACATGTAATGATTCAAAGGCCAACCTTTGGTCCTTTATAATTTTTTGATTGAGGAATACACATCGTGATACCCTTTCATGATGTGTAAAACCTATTTTTTCCATTTTTTATAAAAAAAAATTTGAGCCTTAAATTCATAATTATTGAGAAAATAAACCAAAAACCAATTCATTATTGAATAAATAATGATTAAACCTGAAATAAATGTATCCAAAGTGTATATATATATTCAGCTTATCAAATTTCCCTACACTTGAACAATTACTTTCCCTCAAGGAAAAAATCATATCAATGGGGATTCCAAATAAAATGATTTTTAAAGTAAGAAAGTTTCATTACAACTAAGAAAATAAAACTAAGTTCAAACAGAAAAAGTAAGTCATCCAGAATCAATCCTATAGAGAAAATCAGTCATGGATCATAGTCAAGTTCTTTATTCATATTTGTTCTTCCTTTAATTATGATTTCATAATTGTTACTCATAAAATATTCCCATTTTTTAATTTACCTCATAATAAATTTTCTCTCATCACTCAAGATAAAATTTAATAGGAGTTATGCTCATGCCATGAATACATGTTCCTAATCATAGGATTTCATTGGTTCTAACAGCTCTACTTAATAAAATAAACATCAAAATCAATCATGAGGGATTAAGAAATATGGTTCTACTGTCTTTGAGTTTGAGGGTAAGTGGGAGGATGATAAAAATAAATATAAAAGGAGGGTAATCTCTATATTATAATGCATGATAATTGTGAATAGTTAAATGACGTAACTCCTCCTAGAAAAAATGTTTACATGCTCCAAATAACTCAAAGTGGGTCCATTAATATGTCAAGTATCAAGAATGTACCTAATTCCATGCTTTTTTTTCAAAAATCATGTCTAGTCCAGATCTGAAATCCATCACCTAACCACATATGATCCATAATATGATTGACTGGTCTGGTAATGGCGATTTTTGACCTTCCTAGCACAGAACCCATTTATATCATTATTTATTATTATTTTATATTTCTTTTTAATGTAATAGGATAAGGGTAGATAATTCCAAAAGTAATCATAAACTATATCATAATAATTTGGTGAAAGTGTCACTGTACATCTCCTTAGTAACAACATATCTTTTATGGATGAGATGAAAAATCACCCACAACTTTTTAGAAGAAAATCATGCATATTACAAAGAGAATGGTAGTAATGGATAATAGGATTGAAACAAATCCATCCTAAAAAGGTCATTCATGGATACCATGGGCTACAGAATGATTGATATACTGGTGGGTCTTAGGAAAGAGTGATAAATAAGGATTTCCTAAATCATTTTAAAAGTTTATTTGTTCAATAATAGCCTCAACAAGACCTCAATGAAAGTTCTGATAGGGTTACATACCCCTGGTATCTATCAAGAAATATTCTTAGAAAATAATATGAAAATGAATATATAAAATACTCTTGGTAATTGGAGTATATAAAATAACTATAAACCAATCATGGAATAATATCTAGTAATAATTCAATTAAAAGAAATTTCAAGAATATAAAATTAAAATTAAATTAATTAACCCATAAATCATGCTAAAAATATAAATAGAAATAAAAATGGATTTCAAAAATGTCTAATATAACAATTTATTTCATTTAAATGGTTGTAATGTTATTTAAAGTTTAAAGCATGATTTTAATGAAACATGTATCCTAGACTAGTGAAAATAGGTAAAAATCTAAGTGTATCAACAATAAATCTAAGTGATGACTCCCCCATGATTAAAATTATACAATGTTCACACAGTTCTAGAATATGATGTGGGAGAGTCAACAATAGAATCAGAGATAAAAATGAAATCTAAATTTTTAATTTAAAATAGGGAATCGAGAGTTCCCTGTAATGAAAATCATGCCATGGGGAAAATAGTTGGATTATGATTTTAAATTGTGCTACCAGTAAATATTGTTAGAAATAAAATACCTAAACTAGATAAACCATTAGTACATAGAGTTTAATTAATATAGAAGCAGAATAATGTTAGGTGCATATAGTAAATGAGATAGAAAAGAGAAGATCCGATAAATGAAAGGAGTGGCTACAAAAAATTTTGTAATGACCTATAAAAAAATGATAATAAAGTATAAAAAATAGGTCCTAATCACACACAAAAATAAAGAAAATAAAAATATTGGTTTACTCCCATAAATAAATAACAATAAAATCATCATCTAGATGGATGTAAGATAGAATTAATTAGTGTTTTCCATTAGCTTAGAAGTCCTCTTCCTCCTATATAAACTATTGATGTTATCATTGAGCTCATGGAGGTACTTGGTGGTTTTAACCACCTCAGGAATGTATCGACCATAAATCTCGTGTGGTACGAAGAGAATCCAGGAAGGCTATTGAGGGGAACCCCACTGAGTATAGATCCAAATATAGATCTCCTCAAAATGTCTCTATAGGTCAACCATATACTGATAGATCTCAAGCGGGATGATATAGTGTTGTTTGATAGGATATTTAATGACTATAGAAGATTTAGTAAAGCTATACATGGATAAAGTAATACAACAGAAAAATTAAAATAATAAAACCATGAAGTAAAGTTAAAAACTATTTCCTATCCATATATATAAGAAATGATACATTAGTGAATATGAGAAACAATAGGAATAAAAAAATAAACACTAAGAAAAAGTAAAATATGGAGGGGTATATAGAAATACTAAACTGTATAGAAAATTCCACCACTATCATCTTAATTAGTCCCATCTAGAATAGTGGTGGTCTTGATCAACTCTTACAAATATATATAATCAAATCATCTAGGGAAGCGTCATCAACCGTCATAGGAGTTTTTGTGGTGCTGGTTGTAGGCTTCGTTGTGAATGATGTCAGGGAGATTTCAATCCACACTAGGGTCATATATTTGGTACCTAGATTATTAATAGTCACCTTAGAAGAAATGGGAGGGAATGACCCTTTCCCTGTTAGGCCTTCTCTAATAAGAACTCCTTCTAGTTAGTAGAGTCAGTGATCTAAAGAGGTAGGTTGTCCATGGATGAAGTTTGGTTGGAGATAAATAGAGAATTTGGGTCAGTATGTGTGGAATATGGGAATATGAAGGGGATGGTGGAGGTGTGTGGGTGGAGAAAAAGGATGATACACTAAAAAGAATCTTTAGGAGGATGAAAATATGGCATTTTTCCAGAATAAACTAATAAATAGTCCATATATTGGATGGAACTGTTATGGGGGTGTAGATATGGTCGGTGGAGAAGCTATAGTGGAAGGGGTGGTGAAATTGTGGCAATAGATGGTGCAGCTGGAGTGGTGGTGTAAGTGGGGGAAGATGGATCAGTAGGGGAAGTTGTATCATAAGCTAGGTTTGGGGCTGGGACTTGATGAGTGAGTGCCTAATTTTTCTCCTCTGTATTTGGACACCAAATAGAATATTCTTATGCCCTTTCTTAGTAGCCCCATCTTTTGGATTATAAGTAGATCTATGGGATCCATATTCCTAATAGAAGAATGGGGATGGGTGACATCAAAGGCGTCGAGATGGTAGGAAGGATAGGTAATAAAGATGATTCCCATCAGAGTTCCATCGGTCTACTATATTGGGGTCTGGTAATAAATGGATAACTATTCATCCATGTTGAAAGTAGGGCCACCCATGGATGAGGCTAATATGATGATGTAAATATGACTAATTATTTCATGATCATCTCCTCAGACTATCCAGGAATGGGATAGATCATGGTGGAGGATCTGTTAGGCATAATCATGAAGTTGGGTTCTCTTCATCATGCACAGGTTATAAAAACTTTGTTGATCCCTGGAGATCAATTCCCAATGTTGTTTAGGATATTCCTTTTTTGGCTTGAGCTAAAAGGTTAGGAAAACTAGGTAGGCGACGATGTCAACGGAGTAAATTCCATGGTCGACATCGAAATATATGAGGGTGAGATCCCATGGCCTACCTCTAATCCATAAAGTGACATGGGTGATATCTAGCTTTATGGTGGCCAAGAACTCTAGTAATTGATCTCTAAAGGTCTCCCCATGCACCTAGGTGATTAGGGAGAGGTTCAAGAATCTAATGAGGTCAATAACCTCCTCAGGAACCTGAATCCTCTCAAGCACGATGTGGTACAAGGAATTGTTGGACCACATAGGCTTCACCTATAGATGTATCAAACTATCCTGATTCTATTGCACTGTGAAATTAAGAAACATGTATAGATGTAGGCATTGGTCAGTGCCCTATAACCTACTGAAAGCAGACTACAACTTATCAAAATATTTTGGGGTGTAAGAGACAGATGTGAATGCTAAAGTGGAAGGATATGTGGGTGGTGGAGGAGGATATAGTGTCAAAAACATTAGTGGTGGTGTCTCATCATTATTGGGTGCATGTTTGGAGGATCTTACATTGTATTTCTTGGTTTTGGACATTGTATATGGATATAAATTAGTAGGGGATGGAGAGGAGTGATGTAGATGAGCAAAAGGAAGGACAATATGGGAGAATGATTGGTAGTGAGGGAGGAGGAGGGTACTAGAGAGTGGTGGAGTCATGCACATAAGCGGAGAAAGAAGGGGGAGGGATTTGAAACTTGGTTTCATATATTTTAAAGTCATCCCAGATTTTTTACATCATGTAATTAATACTAAACATGAATACCTTTCATTTTTTATTTTTTTAATTACTTAATTTTTACATGTCATGTAATGATTACATGATGTTTATTTTTCATTTTTTACCTACTCCTTCCCTTTTTTGGGCCAAGTCCTCAAAACAACTTTCTAGCAATTCTGAACCTTCATAAATACTAAAATAACATATTGGTCTAATCCTATGTTGTCTCCAAAACACCAATTCCTATCATTTTTAGATCTATACATGCTTCAATTTAGATTATTTTAAATGTGAGGAAACAACCTTGGTATAATTATTAATAAAAACAGATGGGGTGAAAAGTGGGATGACATTCCTCATTAGAGGTAGAGTGCAATTCATGTTATTCTGAGAATTGTGTACATTTTCAATAGGAGGTAGGTTTTTTCTTCTTTACTAGTCATGTGATCATCTTTCTTATTAGTAAGTGATAAGGATTGAAAAGATAATAAATATTAACTTTTCTTAGAAAACTTTACCAAATAAAACACAACTTGCTCTTCACTAACTTTGAATATCTATCTCCCTTGGTTTACATCGATAATCACCTTTATAATGGTTATAAATGGCCTCCCTAGAAATATTGGGACATCTTAGTAATCCTATATATTTAATAAGATAAAATCAGAAGGTAAAATGAATTTTCAATACTTTACTAGGGAATCCTCAAATAGTCCTTGAGGGTGATTGATTGAGTGGTTAGCAAGTTGGAGAGCCACTCTTGTTGGTTTTAATTCTCTGAGCCCCATCTTTTTAAAAACACTCATAGTCAGGATATTGATACTTCACCCAAGATAGAACAATTATCTTTCAAAATTTCATATCCCTATAGTCTGGGGAATTGTGAAACTCCTAGGGTCTCACATCTTTGGAGGTAGCTTCTGTTAAAAAATTGTATATAATTATACATTTAGGGAGATGACTCTTAAGTCCTCCATTTTATTTTGTCTAGAAATAATGTATTTAAAGAATCTAAATAAGTAGGCACTTGATAAATTGATTTAGTAAATGGAATATTGTTGAGTAACCACTTAAACATCTAAAGAAATTTTTTATATTTCCCCACTTTTTTGTCTTGTCTCATTCTCTCTGGAAAGGGTAAATGGGGAACGTATGGTGGTAGTTCCACATAGAAATTTTCCTTTCTATTTTTATCCCGCATGGGAGCTTTGTTAGTTGATTATACCTCTTGAGTTTTCTCCTAACCAGATTTATCATATTCATTTAATAGATTTTCTCACTTATTCTTGACAGTTGAAAGTATAGTATATTTCCACTCTTAATAACTACAGATTTATCCTCCTCCATCATATGAGTCTAATTATTATTGGGAAACATACCCAGTAATTGATCTGATAAAGTCATTGAGATTTGGACCACTTTATTCTTAAGGTTTCATAAGTCATCCATTTTTTTTCATCTCAATATCTTTGGATTTCATCCTTTGATATTCTTCTTAAATGAAGGTGGTAAGAGAGTTTTCAAGATTGGATTTCAGAGGATGGGCTTGTTATGGTGTTCTAAGCCTAGCTTTTAGAAACTTCTATTATTGTGCAGGTTGAAACTATTGAGCTCTAAAAAAAGGTTATTGAAATTATTGTTGTAGCTGAGGATCTAGACATTAAGGTGGGTACCCAGGTGTTCACTGATTCATTTGTGGTACTTTATAACTCCTCTACTGATAATAGCATTGTTTTTGTTGTTGTGGCTACTGATCCGACCTTCGCAAGTAGTATTGTTGCTGTTACTACTTGGGATATTGATACTATTGATTTTATTGACTGTAATTAAAAAAATTACAATAATAGCTCTATGAAAGTTCTAAACCTACACAACATTCCTAATAAGAGTGTGGGCCTCCACAAATCTTTCATGATTGGATATTCATGATAGGATTAAGAGGGGTGGTGGAGAAATAGGTAACTGAAAACTTTTAAGCTTCATTTTCATGGCTTCAACTTGGGATGTGAGGTGGGTATTTTTCTCCACTTGATGTATTCCTCAATGGGGTGGTCCTCTATTTCTCTTTTATTGGATAAAATTGTGATATATCTCATCTACTAGTGCTCTATCAACTTCTGGAGTCTTCATTATAAACCCAAATTCAGCGGTGTCATACACAATAGTAAAAACAATAGACTACAGTCCCTGGTAAAAGGTTTTCAATTAAATCTAAACATCAAAATCATGATGTGGGAACATCATAGTTCTTTAAAATGACCACATGTTTTTCAAGCTGATTCTCCTTCTGCCTGATTATAATTTTGAATATCATTACTGAGATTATAGGTTTGTATTAGTGGGAAATATTTATAGAAAAATTTCATTACTAATTTTTCCCAAGTTGTGATGAAATCAGGAGACTGACTTTTAATCTAATCATTGGATTAGTTATGCAATGAGAATGAGAAAACATAGAGTCTAATCACATCATATGAAATTTCCCAATTTTGAAAGGTATTACAACTCTCTAAGAAGTTAGAAATATTCTTATGAGGGTCTTTGTTTGAATTTCATTGAATTACCTCATTTCTAGATCATATGAATACATATATGTTTTATTTTGAAATATTTCACCTAAATTGGTGGGCACACAATAATAGGTGTAACACCACTAATGGATAGTAAAATGTAACCCAATATGGTTTTCCCCTACAATTCTAGTTGCTCAGCCTGATGTTCAGTGGTGCATATTGAAGGTTTGTCTACTGCGGTAGTTTGAGATCATTATGATTAGCCATTGAAAAGAATTAGCATACAGAAATAGATAAATCAATCTTGGGATTTAAAGGAAGAATTTATTAAGCTTCAAGGATCCTCGAGCGAGGCAAAAATCCCTGATGCGTGTACCAGCTAAAATAAAGAAGATAAAGTTTTTAGTCCATGATAAAGAATATATAAAAAGAAAAGATGAAGGAAAAAAGAAGAAAGGGGATGAGGGTGAAGTGATCCAAGGTTAGTCCAAAGTTCATTGTTCCTAAGAATTTCTATCCCCATAAAGATTTCCAAAATTTTATATTACTAGAAGAAGTTTTTAAATCCTCTTGGTGTTGATCATATTAGAAATTTATATCCCAAACTACACTTAGCTACTAAGGAATAGCAAAGAGGTTGTTTGGGTTCGAACCCACAGAGATAACTTATAAACAAGAAACCTAACAATATGATCCTTTTGAGTAAGATTACTCACTATCACTCTTTTTGGTTTGAAATTACTAAACTAAGAAGCTTTGGATTTGAAATAGATTAAAGGAAGGGTCTAAGGTCAATTTCAGGTTATATGTAAATGAAAATCCTAAATCTAACTTAGGAATGACCTATGGTATAAGTAGTAAAGTAGTAGAAAATACACCGATTGATCTTAGTAAAATTAGTTGGATCAACCTAATATGGAAAATAATTCTTCACCCATATTAGTTTAAAACCTAAGAAAGAAAGGCTTGGCTTCTAGGAAGAAAGAATCACATACTATTAGTCCTATATATGTGAACTCTAACTAAGTCATGGTCATTTTATTACACCTTTTATGATCAGGGTAGGTAAAATTAAATTATATTGAAAATTGTTTTAAACCTAGTGACTATTCATAGGTTTACCAAGTTTGGTTTCAGATATTAATTAGGTTCAAACCACCCCTACTCTCAACCACTAACCCTAAGAGGATTAGATGTGCATGACAGTGTTGATCAAAAGAACGAATTTACACAACATGATTTACATAATCATAAAATTGTTTGTAAATAATAAATCCATAATTAAAACAAATAATAATCCATCAAAAACATACTTTTAATGAATAAATAATGAATAAAAAGTGCCAACATTGAAATTAAACAACGATTAGTATTGAAATAGGCATTGAAATGGAATGTAGAAATGAAATGAAAGAATAAAAAACATATAATGGAAAAATGAAAAGTATTTGATAAAATAAGGAAAGGAATTCATTACAAATTTTTTAGAAGAGAAACAAAAGTGAAACAGAAGAATAAAATTAGAGAAATAACATAGGTTCAAGCATCTTATACGTGGTGGAGGCATTCTGATATAAATTTTATCAAATATACACAACATGTAAAGTATTCACATCATGTAATGACTTTTCATGGATTTTTTCTTGACTTTTATATGACGTGTAAGTGGATTTAATGTTTTGTACTGATGATATGTATTATTCTCTAAAAAATATTAAATCTTACAGGATCCTTAGGTTGTATCTTTCACAATATGAGATCTCAAACATTTCACGTCATGTAAATTATGCATGTCATGTATGTGATTCACATATTTAACATCCTTCACATCAAGAAATTACATAGGGATTCTGATTTTGAATATCTTGTGATGTGTATTGTGTTTACACATCATGTACCGGACTCACATCACAAAATGATTCATCAGATAACCTTTTGTCCTGATGAATAATGTGAATGAGGAATACACATTGTGAACTCCTTTAACAATGTGTAAAACTAATTTTTTCCATTTTTCATCCATTATTTATTTGAGCCTTAAATTCCTAATTTCATAAAAAAATAAAAAACCAATGAATTATCAAATAAATCATGATTAACTCTTAAATAAATTCATCCAAAATGTATATATAAATTCGTCTTATCAATTATCCTTTTATTTCTCTCTTATTGAGATTGTAGGATTATTATATAATATTATATTCCATTCCCACACAAATCACATCATTCATAAAAATTTTCTTGATTTTTAAGATCTTTATTGGTCGAAAACATCTCATGAACTTTCACCTCTTCTGTTAAACTCAATTTCTTTCCTTTATCAGTTTCACTTATCTCATATTTCTCTATTTTTTTTCTAGTTCCAAAAAATAGGCCAAAATATCATGCATTCCTTATTGGAAATCTAAATTTTCTTAGGGTTTTCACCTAACTTTTGACCTTTATTCCCTTTCATAGTATAGGAAACCTCCCTTATAAATCTATTCAGGAAAGAATCTTCTTTATTTCTTTATCCACATCTATCGTATAGTTATTCTGAACAAACAAATCTATTTTGGGTGGACTCATATAATAAAATTTTGTTCATGGATTTATTTATCCAATAATTTGACATGTTTTTCCTAGTACAACTCCCCCTTGATTGTTTCCACTTTGTTAATAAAGACATATTATGCTAGGAGTATTATCTGTTTTCAAACCTTCCACAACACTAGTATAATCATTAAAATTATTGTATTCCATAAAATTATCTAGGATTTTATTAGTGTTGTCTTCTTTTAACTCGAGTCTTACTTTACTTAGGTGGATTTTCCTTCTTATCTTCCATTATTACTTTTAATGGGAAGTATATATCACATATTAATTCTTGGTACAAATAGATTCACACTCATTTTTAATCCCTTCACTTTTAGAAAAAACATACATTTTCTCAAACTGATTGGGTGAAAATTTTACTTGTTCTACTAAAACTTTCTTCATACCATCTTGAGAAGACTCACCTTTATCATAAATTGACATATTTATGTTCTCTAGACTCTTATTTAGTTCATTTTGGGCTATTAGATAGATAATTTCCATCTCTTGTAACTCTTCCTCCCATTGAGTCAATTTTTCTTCAACATAACTTACTATTTTCTACTGCTTATCCACTTTAAATATATTATTGTTAGTCTCATAAACAAGAGATATTTATTTTTCTATCACTATCCTTCTTTTCAGTATCTAAATTTTTATTTTCATTCACCAATTTTATTTTTTCTTTCTTAAGTTTTGTATTGTTCTCAAGATTTATTTCTAAATTATCTTTTAATATTCATTCGATCTCTATCATTATGTATTTATCATCATCACTCCTTGAAGAATCAAACCCTTTTTGAATATGGGATAAGAAATTTACTTAATCTTTTAAAGAGCTACTTTATTATAAATTTCATTTCTCATACTTGGTCATAAAATTCCCCTTTTTGTTGGAATGCATATTCTTTTTATTATTGTACTTTTTTTATTTTTGGGGCTTCTTATATTCCACATATTACTCAAAATTTGAAAACTTATTCTTTTGAAATTCATAAGAAAGTGTACAATGCTATCGGAATTCCAACACTGATAGTTGTTCCCTTTTTTCTTTACACTTACTTTTTCTTGAATTTATTTCAATGAATATTAACAATATTATTTAAGACTTCATCAACATTATCCTTATTATAATATTTTGACTCCAAAATATATCTTATCCTTTTCCATCTTAAAATCTATAACCTTTATCATTTTATATGATATGAGAATATTATGAAGTTCACCTAGGGATAGGTCTTCCCTATCCTCTAAAACTGAAACATTGGGATCAAATCTATCTAGGAAATTTCTCAGAAGTTTTATTACTATGGTAGAATCATCCATATTCTCACCAAATCCTTTGATATTTCTCATAATATCATTGAATCTTGATAAATTTTATTTATTTTTCTCATCATTACCAATATTTATGTCTTTAAATATACTTTTCCAAACTTGGATATTTTCTTCTCTGACTTTAACATTACCTTCATAACTGCTTTTCAACTTGTCCTATATTTCCTTGGTAGTTTGAAGTCTTGTGAATTTGGTGTAGACCTTTTATAAAAGATACATTAAAATTTAATTCTGATCCTTTCCATAATTCTCCATGTTTCTCTTATCATAAAGTTTCATATAATATTCCCCAATAATAAGTAGAAATCCCATTATTATAATATCTTGAACTTCCAGTCCAAGTGACAGGAGGAAGGGTAACATCTTATTCTTCTAGTTATGATAGTTATGACCATCACAAGTAATAATTACCCTAATAGTCATATAATATATATTATGTATCCTCAACTACATCATGGATCTTTCAAAGGGAACCTTCACTATGGTACCACTTGAAATTAATAGATCTGGTTGGATCACTGAGAAGGGGAAGGGGTGAATTAGTGATCTATTTTTATTATTACAATTTAATACCTTTTAAAACAAATTCTGTGACTGGTTAATGTCTGGATACACACTCAAATAAATATCTCATGCTTAATCACATGCATATAGATGAATACATAGAAAAGGTACATGAGTATTTATAAGTTTTGGCCTTAAATAACTATTACTTATTGTGATTAGTTAGACACACTAATAACATATTAACCCATATATATGTAAGAAATACAACAATAGTTGGTAAGAAACCCCAACTATAATCCTTTAGCAACTGGTTATACAACCCAGCCATAAATTTCCTCTTCAAAAATTGGTTATGTGTCACAGTTGAAAACTCTAATTCAGTGAATGGTTAGACACCCCAATCACAATCTTCTTTAATTTTTATCTATATATAGAAATATCTTCTTAATGCTCTAGGTTTATTCTATAGCACTTGATTTGATATTTCTTTATGATCTCATTGGATCTAGATCACATGTTCACAGCTTCAAAAACTACTGTAATAATTCTTTTAGTCTTGAACCTCACTTTAGTATCATTGTAATATGGTTCTTTTTTAGGAATCTAAATACTCAAGTATGTATTACTTCCTCTATAGTATTTTAACTCTAAAATTTAGACACTTTTCTTTTTCTTGAAACTCTAGTGTATTAGTATATCATAAAAACATGTAATAACTTCTAATTTTCTTAACACATTCATCTTATATATTTACATAATATCATATGAATATTCATCTCAATATTAAATTTAAGGTAACTCTAGAAATCGTTGAAATAGTGACTTTCTAATTTTAATAAAGGAAATTATATTTTATTTTCCTCTAGTTCACACCATCCTTATCAGATGAATGATTATAGGGATATTTTATTTTCCACAAAATCCCATAATATATTTTATTTAAGGTAGTGTCAACTCATTGATTCTATCACTAATTTTAAAATGGGCACAAAAAAATGCCTTATATTCTCATCTCAAATATTGTGTTAAGAATCCTCTAGATATACATGATTTTATCTATTTTAAAACCATTTAAATCTCTATAAAATTCACTATATTAAGTTTAATCCAGGTCTATATAAACCATTCACTACCACAACATGTCCTATGGAATAGAGGTTCTTTTCTTAGACCTTGGTTATTGTCTAGTTTTGAATACTACTCAAAAAAGTCTCTAAGAATATTCCATGGGGTATTCTAACTCTCCATTTCTCACAGGTTGTTAATTTTTCTAAAAATCCCACCAAAATTACAATAGAAAATACACCATGGTGCAGTGTGAGCCTTTTTCTTATTTTACCATCTCATTTATTCTCGGTGTGGATTATTATTTTTCATCTTGAATCACATTTCATTATAATCACTTTGATTTATATTTCCATGAAGATCATCTCATGTGCAATATCTGATTTAATTTTCCTCTAACTCAAATTATTTTATTCTATAAGAGTCAAATTTTCTCAATGTAAAATATCCATTATAGTATGATATTTTCCCTTTATATATAACTCTCAAGAATTATCAAAGTAAAAAATTCATTCAAGGTATGAAATATCACATGAGCTTTAAAATTCTATTATGGCCTATAAATATTTCATACACTGAATGAATGTTCCCATGGAAAAAATTTGGCATACTCAATTGTCATATGGGCTTCAAAAAATATCTTACGAATGACTCACATAGTTAAAATATCATACGTGTTGGATAAATCCCTTTTTGATAATTATACTTCAACACTCAAATTCTATACTTCACTAAAAAAAATTAGTGTCTCTCTTAAACATTATGAGATGTCATGATCCCCCTCCATTTGTACCCATCTTGGGACGAGAGTCAAGATAATGTATGACCCTAAAGTCCCACCTCTTATAGGCCCCAGGTTAGTGAATAGAACAAAGGATGTAGAATACTCAATTGAGAGGTATTTCCCTCATCATAAAAAGGGATCAAGAAAAAAATGAACTATCACAAAAAAAATCAATCACATAACATAAAATAACCCAAACCATTCCATATGTGTATGTCAAGAAAAAAATAGAAATGTCTCCAAAATAAAACCATAGGGGAAACCTATAGATAACTCCATAATAACTCTAAACTCTGAGATAGTAATGTATATCTTAGCCCCAAAACCCTTCTAGATACCTAAAAAGAAGTTTATATACATTGGGTTAGAAAAAACATATATAATCGGTAGGACCCTACCCAAGGTCTCTTATGAAAATATGAGAAGTGAATATTGATACACCGATGAATAAATTGTAGAACCAATAAGCACCTAAATAGGTTAACTATACATCCCAACCTTACCATGGTAATATAACTAAATAATATAAGAAAGTAGAAAGATACTAACAGTAGAAAATCGATAAAATCACCATGAATCCACTTCCCCTAGTGAGTTTCTGATCTTACACCCCAATGTCAAACATCACATTATCTTATCCCTTACATGCCATCTCATCACTACATATCCAAAAATATATGATGTGGTTTGGGTAGTAACCCTACCTACCCCAGCCTCCCATAGGGACTAGCATCCTTTTCAAAAATAAAAAAGATCATGAATATTTCTCATGCTACCGCTTCATCATAATCTTCATAATCACACATCCATCTGTAAAATCACAACCAGGGTAGTGGGGGTCAAGAAGGTGAAGGAAATCAACCTCATTCCCTCCTCCAACCACAAATGACCTCCACTACATATCACATCCTATCATCAGCAGGTATCACCACCAATTATGTTGTCACCAAGGGCTATAATCTTCCGCCAACTATGTTATATCGTGATGTTAAAAATGAAGGAAGAGGGGGGGAGGAAGAGGGGGTAATTATCCATCTATTCCTCACCATATAGATTTTTGGGAAAAAAACCACCCAACACATCTGGGATTTATTATATAGTACTTAATATGGGTGAGTTTTGTAGAGAAATAACTTGATAATACAAGAATAACATAGACAACAAACAATCCCAACCTAAATTTCTTGAATTAATACATCATTATCATCACCTTCTCATTCACACCATACTATCATTACCACATGATTCCTCTAACTAGATGAAACCCACCACATATAAAAACTACAGACAACCCATAGTTTATGTTCTTTCAATTATAGATTCATTCACATTTCCAGATTATTTCATTAATATCCATCATTCATTATTTAATCTATTAAAAACCTATTTGGTGACAAAATATTGTTACCAATGTCAATATTTAATTTCTATTTATGTCCAGCTTATTCATAATTATAAAATTCATTAAACTAGTTTCCACATGTAAATTCCAGTCCAATTTTATTAAATTTCATCCCACACCATTACCATTTCATCATTAATAACCACATATTTCATTGCTACCAAGATATGCATCACACATAAACCTATAACCTTTCCACATAAACTTACATATATCCTACTGAAACCAATTCTTCAACCCAACCATCACACCACAACTTCCACAAATCCTCTACCCACAACACATCCCATATCAAAACTATTTCACACCACCATCACACAAATTCCATAAAGGCAAAAAAAACATAAGGCCAAGAACAAACATACTTTTAGCAGAAAAAAATTGATTTATAAACCACATATTTTTTTATAATTCATTTATAGTGGGATTTTGCATTATATCATCTTATCATGCATCAATATTTTCACATAGTATCCAGATTTACATGAAAAACTAATTCTTAACTAAATATAAATATTAAACCATTTATCAATGGTGGGTTTAAACAAAAATTCAAATAAAGGGTTATAAATCCACAATAGTGGTTTATAATTCAAAGTATCCACAATATGAATATCATGATAGGTTAAATGTTTTAGGAGAAACCAATTAGAAATAATGAAGAAATAGATAAACACAAGCAATTACAACCATTTAATTCCAATTGAATTTAATCCAATTCATTATCTTCATTACATAATCTATACCACCCTCCCAATAGATAATAAAATCATTCTAATTGTATATATGAAAAAAATAAGGTAATAATAACGATCCCCTATGTGGAGTTTTCTATATGTCTTGTTACATAAAAATAAAATAACAAAAGGGATTATTTCATCACCTTGATATTTCTACGGTAAGGGATTGATCAATCATATTATACTAGCATTGAATGTAGGAATACAAAAGGGAAAAAAATCCTACCTAAAACACGAATCACTTCCATAGAAATAAAAATGGGAACTAAGCTATTGAATGTGCCCAAAATCATGAGCATTAAAAATTCATGGAAAAGTAGATGACTACAAGGCTCAAGAGAAAGTTCTTTGTTCATCGAGACATCAAGGATATAATAAAGGACTTAAATGAAGGAAATATTTTATTTTAAGATTCCAGATATAGATCATGGAATATCTCTTAGGATTAACATAGTTGAACTTCATTTTCAATTTTCATTTAATTCAGGTTCATTTGAAACTTGTGAAATAACCCATTTAAAACCACGATTTTATGGAACTAAAATACTATATTTAATCCCTAAAAAATATTTTTGAAATATTTTTTGAAGCCTTTAATTTTAAATTTTACATTAAAATCATTTTTCATGTCATTCTAGAAAATTCTAGGTATTTTGAAAATTTAGAAATTTTTGAAAACTATTGAACCAGTTGTGGGAAGGGATATACCACATATAATTAAGAAAAAAATACATGAAGGAACCAACCAACCTAAATTATGAACCAAATGAATACACAAAAGAAGAGTGACCCTAAGAAGAAACCAACCAACTCCATGAAGGAACCAAATTACTAAAAAGAGAAACATGTAGGGTCAACATTGGGGCTATATGAACCTTCATCAAAATATTGTTTACTATAGATCATTGCATCACAATTTTGTTCTTCAGTAGGGATCACTTACAAATAGGGGGGATCACTTATTATCTCTCTCTTAAAAGGCCTAATAATGGGGATTGAAATTCATGAGGTCTATATTTTGTTCCCAACACCACTCCACACCCCTATGTGGGACATGGATCATATGTGTCATGATGTGACACCCATATGTAACACCATGAAACCCTAAATCTAGAAACCTATAACCCTATGTCATGTGCTACATTCAATTTGGGACTCCAAAAATCTTCCCCTTAGTGATTTCTTATGAATCAAAGGCTTCCTACCTCCTATAATAATAATTATATGATCAAAATTAGGGATGCATAAACTTCCATCACAATATCTTCTTCTTTTTCTCACTGCCTCATGGTTTTTTTCTTCAATAGGTCTCAATACCCACCAGGGGGATCACTACCCATCCCTCAATGAAAAGACCACATTATGGGAAGGGAAGCACAAGGGTATTATTTTTCATGCCCAACACCATTTCACACCCTAATGTGGGACACAAATAAAAATTTTTATTGCGTGAAACCCAAATTTCACTCCATGATATATTAAATCCAACAACCTATGACACTAGGGCACAAACTATATTCAATTTTTTACTCCAAAAAAACAAAATAACTATAAAAAGGAACAAGTGACCATAGGAAGAAACCAACCAACTACATGAAAGAACCAACATACCATAAAAATAATCCAACCAATAGTATGAAGTAAAAAAATGATCACAAGAAGGAAACAAGAAACCACCTGAAGGAACCAACTGACCACACAATAGGGGAAGCAATTGTATGATTATTCAAGTGACCATGTGATTGAACTTATAAATTTTAAATGGAAAAGTCCTTGATCTCCCTTGTAATAGTTCCAAAACATGGAAAATCATAAATGAAGTGTTTTATAAAACTGTGATATTATATCAAATAACTCTCAAACTATTCTCATCCCTAAGAATTAATCAGAACTGGAAAGAAAATTGAAAAGGGGTTTTGAAAAATCACTCAAAAGATACCTCTCAATAATATCATTATAACAATAACACACCCAGACTTTGGAGGAGAAAAACACATATCTAGTTTACATCACCAATCAATGGGGTTATTTAAACTTATATAAATCACAAGTTTAAACACATCATCTCAATATAAAGGAGCAAAAAGGTATTAAAAAACTTATTGAATTGAGCATGCATCTCTAAATCTTATTCCAAAGTGTTCTTCTAAAATACATCATGTCTCCACAATACATGAACCATGTGGATAAATCTCCCACGAATCTCCTTCTATTGATGATCCTAGATCTCAACTAGCCACTCCATAAACAATGTGTTGTTCTCAATGTCCAACTATCCCTAATAAATGAAAAAAGAGTTATCATGAAGATACCAATGTATCTAGGACATGTGGATCACATTATGAACTCTATTAAGCCATAGTGAGAGTTCTAACTGATAAGCTACCTCACCAACATTCTCTAACACCTTGAAAGGACTAATGGACCTGGGGGAAATCTTACTCACTTTTTTAAACCTTTTCTACCCTCGAAAAGGGGAATACTTTAGTAACATATGGTATCCAACCTCAAACTCCAAGATCCTCTACCTATGATCTTCATAGGACTTATAATAATATTGTACCACATTAATCCACTCACAATACACCTATATCATCTCTATTATTCTCAAAACCACATCAAAACTAAGGACTACTAATTCCCCAACCTTAACTCAACACAAAAAATAATAACATGGTCAACCATAAAACACCTCAAACAAAGCCATACTGATGTAATAGGGATAGTTTTTATTGCAAGAAAACTCAAAAAATTGTAGGTGGGTCACCCACAATCCTCTAAAATCCAAGACACAATCCCGTAATATATCCTCAAACATCTATATGGTCTACTATGTCTCCCCATATGTTTGGGGATTTAAATAGTTTCTAAGGTGTAGCTAAGAACCAAAAGAATATTTAAATCATCTCTAAACTCATGAGGTAAAATGAGAATCTCATTTGGATACAATGGTCTTTGGTACCTCATGGACTATAACAAACTCATCCATGTACTACATTTCTAGAGCATCTATAGCACTCATCTCCCTTATTTCCAAAAAATGGGTTCACTTCATCAATCTATCTACAATCACCCAAATGGCCTCAAAAAATCTTGAAGCCTAGGGTAACTCAAAAAATAAATCCAAAAATATTTCCCCCCACTTCCACTCAAGGACATACAAGGGTTGAAAAAACCTATAGGAACATGGTTACCTTATCTCACTTAATGAAAAACTATATCCCATGCCATGACATCTTCCACCAACTACTCCATCCAAGGCCACCAAAACTACCTCCTCAAACCATGATACATCTTGGATACACCCAGATGCACCACTAAGGGTGAAATATGAAACTTATTGAGAACTCCCTTAGGCATGGAAAATGGAAGAAACATTATCCTTAGAAAAAACACCTAATTATAAACATCCTCAGACCATCCCTATAGAGAATCACCATGACTAACACGGTCACGCATTACCTCAAACTATGAGTCTCCCCATTAAGACTTATCCACTTTCCATATCAAGGATGATTCCACTACCATATAATATATAAAACCTTCATCATTGAATCCATATACATTGAGATGCATTGCTGAAAGATCTACTATCCCTCTCCATATATCACCAGACTCCCAAACAATATCTCCCTATGACTTTTGGATCAGTGCTTCAGTGACTATATTCCCATTTTCTAAGGTGTATGATATCTCAAAATTATAATCTAGGAGGAAATATCTCTACCTCCATGGATCTAGATTCAAATATCACTAATATAAATCATACCTCAGAATTTTGTTGTTTGGGATGATCAAAAAGTTATCACCAATGAGGTAATGTCACCATTGATTTAGGGAAAACACTACCACTGATAACTCCAAGTCATGCATGGAATATTTACACTCAAGAAGATTCAATTGTCTTAACCCATAAGAGACCACCTCTCTTTTATGAATAAAGACACATCCCAAACCCATATGAAAAGCATCACAAAATACCTCAAACATCACCCCTTTCTATGGAAGCTGAAACACATGGGAACTGACCAAAATCTCCTTCAAGTAGTCAAAACCTACCTAAAACTTATTAATCTAGATGGAATCCTAGTTCTTCCTTGTCAAAGTTATAATTGTGGACGAAACTTGAGAGAATTCAGGCACAACCCTCCAATAATAACCTACAAGACCAAAGAAGTTAGGAACCTCTTCCATGCTCTTGTGTACTACCCCAAAAAACTGACTTGGTCTTTGATAAGTTCATGAACACGCCCTATTAGGACTCAAAATTTCCAAGGAAATGCACCTCCTAGTTCTAAAACTTGAAATTGGAAAATTTTCCATAGATATTATGGTGTTGAATAACCAATATAAAAAATTATGAGTGCTCGAAATACTCCTCCTCTAACTTGGAATATATAAGGATGTCTTCAATAAAAATGACTATAAACTATTCCAAGAACTCATGGAATAGATATTTCATGTTCCCCATGAACACATCTGGTGCTTTCATGAAACCAAATGACATGACCACAAAATAAAAGTGTCTATTCCCACATCAGAAAGTAATATTTTGGATATCCTTATCCTTCACCCTCTTTTGGTGATATCCAGACCATAGATTGATCATAAAAAAACAATTTTCCTCCTTCAACTAGTCGAATAGATTTAATATTATCATAAGGGGGTAACAGTTCTTGATTTTCACCTAATTGAACTTTTGGTAGTCGACATGTAGCCTCAAACTACCACCGACCTTCTTAGTGAACAATATTGGATCAGCCCAAGCAGATACATTGTAACGACCTGGAATTTTTGAATAAATCTTATTTCCTAATTTTGTGTGTTATTTTATTTTTTTTATATACTCAACAAAACTGTTTCATTGGATAACATGAGTATAATTGAAATGAGACTTTTGGGTTTTGACTGTTATATGACCATTGGTAAATATGACCGCTGGAAACTAAACATTTCGATATTTGTCTCTAAATGCAAGTGATCTTGGTTAATTAACATAGAAAAAAGATTTGATGGCCTCACCCAGTAGTCTTGGACCGATCGAAGCCCATCTAACAGAACATGGGAAGAAGGTAGCACCACTGGGCTTTGCTTTGTACCAAACCCAAGCCGAAATTCATCGTGTGAAGCTAGAACGGAATCGCCTTCGCGAGAAGTTCGAACTGATAGAAATTACTACTCATGCGATGTTGGCTGAGCCTCTCTAAGATTCTCTAACCTTAGCACACCTTACACTTAGGTCTTATGCTGGTGTGATAAGGGGCTATGTAAGGAGACCGTAACTACCATGTGTAATCCTTTGTTTTAAATAAAAATTTTGATTTCTTTTTATGATGAGGTTTATGAATTTTCAAATGTCCGGATAAATATAGTATGCATATTTTTGGTGAATTTTATAGAAAGTATATTTTAAAAAAATGTTTATGTAAACCTTAAATAATTAAAAATGTGTAATGACTTTCAAAAAATGGTCTTCTACTATTATGTTCAGTACGAAATTTAGAGTCTAATAAGATCAACTTAATTTTTTATGAATAGTAAATTGTGAATAGTGATTTTATGCTTAGGATTAGTAATGCGACTAAATGGATTAGTAATCTCACTTAAATAAAGCATTAATATAATCTAGGCACCTTGATTAAGTAATGTGATTCAATAAAATGGTTAAATAACAGTTTCATAAATTATTAGTCAAGTATTAGTTTTTTCAGGTGAATAGTGTTTTTAATTAAAATTTTAATTAAAATTATTTAGAAAATTATTTTTATAAAATGGATTTCATTTTTGAAATCAGAGCATCTATATTTGGTTAAGGTGAAATTTTGGGATTTGTCTGAGAAAGTTGAATTTTTGATGAATAGTGAATATACCGTTTTTAAGTTACGGGTGTTCAATGACATCATTAAATGATGTATTAAGTATGTAATAAATATGGTATACTTATGAATAGTAATATAAGGTATGAGGTGTCCTAAGTGTCCAATACCATGGGTAAATACCATGGGCAAGCCCATGGTTTTGCCAAAACCACTAATGAGGTGTCCCTTGGCCATTAATGCCTTGTCCCCTCACTTTCCCAATAAATACCAAGCCATCCTCTCATCCATTCGACTCCAAACTATCCCCCAACAAAGATATGGTCTCATTACCTCCCGAGGAGTCCTTCCAAGGTGCACCCAATCACTCAAGGTCCCAACCTTTGAGTTTTAAGAGTTACGTTTTAAGGTAAGGGATCCAAACTCTCTCTTTATTTTCAAATGCCCTCTTTTAAGCAATTTCTTTTATGCTCCATGTTATTATGTTGGAGGATGTTCTTTTATATTCCTATTACTTCCATTTTCATGTTCATATAATGAGAGATCCCCTCTTACTCTCATTATTTAGTTTTATGAATGTTTAAGTGGCGCCGTTAGGCTGCCGAAATTTTGTAATGGATTCTTTCTCCCTTCTCTTTTTTCAAGATCTATTTTCATGTAAAGTCTTTCAAGTTCCTTTTTATTATGTTGGGGTATGATATATATATCTATCATACTGATATTTTATTATCATATGATGAGGGAACCCATTTGATCTCTTAAATTCATTATTTTGAATTTTTAAGTGGCGCCATTAGGCTGCTGAATGTTTAAGTGGTTCTTTCACCCTTCTCGTTTTGAAGTTCTAATTTCATGTCAAGTATTTCAAGTTCCTTTTTATTTTGTTGAGGTATGATCTATATATCTATCAAACTGATATTTTATGATCATATGATGATATACCCCCATTAAATCTCTTTAATTCAGTATTTTGAAGTTTTAAGTGGCGCCGTTAGGCTACCGAATTTTTAAGTGGTTCTTTCACCCTTCTCATTTTGAAGTTCTACTTTCATGTCAAGTATTTCAAGTTACTTTTTATTATTTTGGGGTATGATCTATATATCTATCATACTGATCTTTTATGATCATATGATGATAGACCCCATTTTATCTCTTCAATTCAGTATTTTTAAGTTTTAAGTGGCGCCGTTAGGCTGTCGAATTTTTTAGTGGTTCTTTCACCCTTCTCGTTTTGAAGTTCTAATTTCATGTCAAGTCTTTCAAGTTCCTTTTTATTATTTTGGGGTATGATATCTATATCTATCATACTGATATTTTATGATCATATGATGAGAGACCCCATTTGATCTCTTTAATTCAGTATTTTGAAGTTTTAAGTGGCGCCGTTAGGCTGCCGAATTTTTAAGTGGTTATTTCACCCTTCTCGTTTTCAAGTTCTACTTTCATGTCAAGTCTTTAAAGTTCCCTTTTATTAATTTGGGGTATGATCTCTATATTTATCATACTGATATTTTATGCTAATATGATGAGAGACCCTATTTTATCTCATCAATTCATTTTTGTTGAAGTTTAAGTGACGCCGTTAGGCTGCCGAATTTTCATAAGAGAAATATTATTTTTGTCTTCCTTCTATGTTTTTCATTTCATATGGTATATCTTTCAAATTTCATTACCTTTTTCTTATACCCTTTATATTCTTTCCCCATACTGTTTTATGGATCATTAATGAGTGGGTGACCCATGTACCCTCTCTTTTCAATGTTTTCTAAAACCTCGTATCATAGCCATTATGTCGCATAATTTCTGTCTCAAAATGTATCTCTCTTATTCTCAAATTCATTTATTTTATTAAGTTAATACTCAAAGCTATTTCTCATAAATGGGTATTCACATATATACCAAAATGTTCTATTTTAAATTCTTGGGTTTACATACATGATACCCACTTTACCTTTCTGTGGGTTTAAAGTGACATAAAGATCATGTCTTTAAAGCAGTTTTTAAAATGTTATGATTATGAAATGAAACCCATTTATTTTATGCTATATGGGTTGTTTATGAAATTATTGACGATGATATATGTGGCTCAAATGATAATAAAGACATGTCAAGGGTGCTCCCTGATAGCGCTCCAATGCATTGAGTAAAGATTTAATCTCTATAGATGACTATTTTTAACGACGCCTTGGTGAATAACCTTGGTAATTTTTAATGACACCTTGGGGATGGACCTTGGTGAAACAAAAATGATTGTAAATATTAAATGTTGTAGCCACATCTTCATGTTATGAAAAATGTTATTTTTATTATGATATACCTCGTGATTTCTTTCTCATGCCTTAAAGTTCTTTTTCATGACATTGTTGATGTATCCCAAGTTCACATGTTAAATGTTTCCCCTTGTTTCCCTTACTGGGCCTTCTGCTCACCCTTTCTTTTGATGTATATCCCCAGGTTATGAGATGCAGTAATGAACCTAGGATAAACATGAGGAGAATCCTTTCAAGTGTTTAAGAATAATGTTTTATGTTTTCATGTTTTAAGTTCCTGGTTTCCAAGACACTAAACCTTAAAGATCCTCGGTTTTGTAAAATGTAATGAAAGTTTATGTGATAAAAAGGCGGGATGCTATATACATTAGGCTATATAAAGACCTTATGCATCAAATAATTAATTTAGAGCCTCAACTCACAAAGATATATGGATTCCATATAATAAAGAACCAAAGAAATTTTAGAAGTGTCTAGATGTAACTCTATTATAAACATGATATCATGTTGTGGGGGTTGTGTCATAACCACATCTGAGATGAAATTTAGAAACTACTAAATAACTCTAGGGTTTTCTACCACTTGAGTCTCCACTAACAACTCTGTCAATTAATATATAAGAGACTCTACACATTTACCTCCCATATTACAACTCTTCTCACTAACTAACACTATTCACTATCCATCCACATCAGAAAAAATGAATCTTGTTTGAAATTATAAAATAAATTCATTCCTGTATTAAAACCAATATATACTAGGGATGATATCATTTAGTTGTGTATATAATAAGAACAAGTTCCTCATTAACTGATGTTGTTTCATCATTAGTCTATATCCTTTGCACATAGAAAACAAGCAATTTTGGCCTTCAACAGGCATGGAAAACACAAAGGGGACTGGAATCCTCCCCACTTCCATTCCTAATGTATAAAATAAACTATATTTAATTATGTAGTGAAATATCTAGAATAAAAAAATTATAAAATAAGGTTTATGATAAACTAATCACACCTTAAACAACCTTTATTCCCTCTGGAGTTCAAACCTCCATAAGATGGACCTACCTATGTAATGTTCCTCTACCACATTGTTGGTGACACCCATAGTCATCATCCAATCTTGGTTCTTGAAGATTAAGTACATCATAGGTCTAACCTTTAACATCTTTATCTCTTCTCAAATTCTAAACTAACACTTATGGCCTCTTATGTTGTTGTAGCTAGATAGGGGCTTAACTACCCAAACCAAACCATCCTCCCAGAGTGTTTGGGAACTAATCCTAAGAGTGAAAATAACCTTCAAATTCATAGTACACAAATAGGAAGACCTTGGTAGATTCTCAAGAATCACAAGATCTAGAAAAAGTATAAAGAATATTTCTATGACTGACTACTAACTAATTGTAACCTTTACTTCCTGAACATTCATGATCACCCTACTAAAGAATTACTCCTTGAAAAACTCTACTAAACTCCCTCTAAAGGGGATCCTTCCTAAAAATGAGTCCACTCAGTCACTTTCTCATTCTTATACACCTCCATATATGTAGGAAGCATAAATTAAGTGACTGCATATCCGATTTTTGGTTGAGGTGCCTCTTTAATACATTTTTCTCAAGACTCCTCACCTAAAAAGATATACAGAGAAAAAAATATGAGGTATCTAAAAATAATCCTATGCTCTCACACTCTTAATATCCCCTAATAAATGGAAATAATATCTTGCCTCTTCATTACCTTCATCATTGATAAAATGAACTACAAATAAAACCCCTTCTGAAATATAACCCAAGAAGCATCCTCCTCATTCCTCTCTCTAGGATACAAGAACTACCAATAACATGCCTCCCTTAACATTTTATTGACATTAAATAGAACTCATTACTCAACTCATAACTGAATTAGACTAAATTTAATATAAATATCCTCTATCTAAATCCCTATCACTAAATTATATATTCTCCCCTATACTTTTTAGACCCTAACATTATAAATCATGCAATTCCATCCACTATATCTCATCCTACTCTATCAGAATGATCTTCTGATGATTTACTAGATCATCCCATTGAACCTATGCCTCCTAACCTACATATTAATGATGACCATGATTCATCTATGGAAAAATCACATTGGAAGGAAGACAATTCACAGTAACATGAAATTTAATTTTATTTATTAATTAAATTTAATTTCATTCTCAAAAACACCTCTTTCAATCATTAATGAAAAAAATCATCATGTAAATAAATCCAATAGGTATCTCCCCCATAATCTTTGTTATCGCAAAAAAAAATTTAAGTGAGATTAAGGCCTTTGTGTTGAATCATAGGGGGGCCTAAACACTTCTGTCGTAGTCATTATCATTTTACACATCACACACTAAGTCCAACTAATGTTGTTTCCTTTACATTCTCATGTAAGCCTCACCAATTATTAACTCTAAACTCCATATTATATCTCAAAAAAACCTTTGACACCACTATGTAATCCCCCCTCTCTATTGGTACCCCTCTTGGGATGGTTGTAATGCCCCGATCCTAGAATCCTAGATCTGGTGTATTATTACGTTACATTGGCATTATTACAAGGAAAAAAAATCTTGAATGACCATTTAGTTTTTGGAGTCTTAAAAATCCATATTACATACATAATTCCCATAATACATTGGGAAAATAGAATAAAACATTCTAGATAAAAAATGAAATAAAATCCATCCTTGAAATCTTATTCAATGTTTTCTTCTTCATAACCTGGGGAAAGAAACATAATAAGGTTGAGCACAAATAATTTGTAAGAGTAAGTATGATGGAATAAATAATGAATCAATCTATATAGAAATGTAAATAACTTAGTGAAATTTCCATAATAATAACTAGATAAGGAATAAATAATGTGGCAAGTAAGAAACTGGAAAACCTTTCATAAGTCAATAAATTGAGAATGAACTACGTCTCTAGATATGAAAATGAAACATCTCAGGGAAAAAAATTAACTGATACTAAATTAGGGAAATTTATTTATTATCGGGCATCATGTCTCAAGCACATGAAAACCTATTACCATCAAGACCTTTCACCAAACAGTTTAAAACACGGATAGAAACCCATTTAATTTGGTGAACTTATTTTCCTTGTGAGAACCTTTCGATGCATCAAGGATCTATATAAAGTATAGGATACACCCATCATTTTAAATCCAAATCATTACTAATATTTAATAATCAAAATAACTAATATTCCTTATCAAATATCTGTATCTAATAGAGAATGTGGTTTCATCAATAATTTCACAAATAATCAAATAACTGTCAAAGAAGATACCGTAGGTAAAATTTTATACAGTTTAGGAAATACTAATATCCATTTAATGAGAATATAGATCCAATGAGAAATTATTACAGTAAATTTATTGTTTCAAGGGATGGTTAACAATCACAGAAGGAAGTTAGATTTCAATGATTACCATCAATAATATGTTTTAGAAAAATAATCATCAAACATCCCAAAGTATCCCATACCACTTGGAAAATTTAATTCATAATCCCCATGATAGAATGTTTTTTATAACATGAAGAAAAATGATTCATTATATAATGTATAAAAGTGGAAGTATATTCACTATACCAAATAAGTAAGTGGTGTATGTGGCGTATGCCTTATGAAAAGAAAAGTAAGACAATAATCCCTTACCTTATACTTCCTTTTTGTTGTGTGATATTTAACCTATTATATAGTGTTTTAAAATATGTTAAAAACTAATACCTGAACCACAATCATATTTATATTATCATATATTAACTTTTTACAGTATTTTATTACATTTTTGTTTAACAAAATTCCATTATTTTGACTATTTTTTATGTTAATTGACTAGTTTTTTGAGTATGTTCTAACTTCTTATTTGTTGTTATTATAAAATATATCATGGTTTAATAATATTAAGAATGTAAACCATGAGTAAATTATCTTATATATTCAGTAAATCTGTATTTATAATGGTCCATAATATTTGGAGATTAGACATGAAGTGCACCATTCATGGAGATGGTAGGTCGTACGTTTGCATGAATGCTTCTTTCATTTCTTTTTTGTATAAAAATAATTAAAACTAAACTATAAATATGTATATTATAATTATATTATCATATATATGTTATATATTTTTTATATATTTATGAAAAACATCATTTATATGTTCCAGGTATCCTATTGCTTTGAGGGGGTGGTAGTCCACACTTCCTTAAATGAAATTATCATATTTACACAACTTCGATAAAAAAACGTATGTTAAAAATAAAAATCACATAAGAATAAGAAATTATAAATAAAATATATATCTTATATAAATATAGTTTCCATCATAATTTCCACCATTATAGGTGGTTGGAAAAAATTGAACAATCATCATTTCGTGAGCCTGTATTTCACAGTACACATAAACAATATGTTCATTACCCAATTGATGGAGGTGTCTATAAGTGTAGGTTGATAACTTATCATAAAAAAACCTAGTATATTGATGATATTAGTGTTTGTATGTAATAATATAATAATAATATTATAGGGAGTGGATAATGGAAATGAAATTAGAAAGCATGAGATAAGGTGTTACCTCTTAATCAGGTAACTTCTTTTGGTTTATACCAAAAGGATTTCTTGGGAAGTTTTATTCCCAAAGGGGTGATTATAGGTCTAGGGGAGGGGTGTTTTGAGACAATTTGGCCAGATATTGGCCTAAATTAGGTGTTTTAATAGTTTTTAGGAATGGGACGAATTGGTGGCCTTTTATAGTGAAGGGGGGGTGACACTTTTGTAAATACCAAATAGTATTCAATAATGGGTGGTCTATCTTACCTAAAGTTACTCAAAAATGGAAAAATAATTTATTAAAGGAGAATAATATTCTATTAAAACCTCATACACACAAAAATATTTTTATTTTTATAATTTTATTCCTTATCATCAATGATTCCCTAATTTTATCATTTTAGTTTTTATTAAAGAATCTAGTTTTCTAATCTAATTAATTCACCCATTAAGACTAAATTAAAGTGAGATTTATTCTAAAATATAGTTCCACTAAATTATTAATATTATACAAAATTTATAGAATAAAATTCCATTGTGTTTTATAAATTAATTTTAAAACAAGTTCTTGTGATGCGTTAAAACGCTGATTGAACCTGAACCGTGTTAACAATGTTTTTACAGTATATGGGTCAATTTTTTAATTATAGAAAGATTAAATGATATATTAATAGACCATATTTAATATTTAATAACACTTAAAAATAAATTTTCATAATATATGTTTTTATTAATTTTAAATCATTTAATAAGATTCAATTGTTGTAAAACAACAATTCTGTCAATTTTGACATTATTTATTTAATGTTATTTTTAAATTATCAATCTAATATTTTAATTAAAATATATTAGGTTTAAATATGTTAAAAATGATATTTTAATCTTAAAAAATAAATAAATACAATAATTTGATCAATTAACTTAAATTTTAATATTTATAGTATCATTTATTTTAGTTAATTATTAATTAAATAATCATTATGTTGGCATTTCTTAAGCTTTTTAAGTTACTAAATCATCTCTAAAAATTATTGATAAATTATCATGATAAAAATAAACTATTTATTTTAAAAAATGGTATTTATAAATCACAATATTATGTTTTTTACATCTCTCAAAATTTTATAAATGTTAAAGGTAAGGAAAGTTCTCTTTTGGTCTTTTTCCTTACTTAACCTTTTACATAGGGAACTTTCATTTAATAATATCCCAATAAACATATATTTAAAAACAAGTGGGGACATGGTAAAATTATTGTCATCCAATGGATTTTGGAAAATTTTCCAAGTCATTTTGGTCCTTAATATTAAGGTTTAGTCTCTTATAAAGCTTAATCGCACCTTAATCAATGTAATTAATCTCAATCACATTCAATAATCATTTTGGTCAAAAAATTAATTTTATCTTATTAAACCAAAAATAAAATTCTAATTACATCCATGTATATCGGGTTTTAAAAATTAAAATCAATGAAGTGGGAAAATTAAGATTAATGCTAGTCCCGCAGATTGGGAGAAATAACGGGTTTTTATAGTAGAAAAACATTCAAAAGTTTATTAAGTTTTTATATTCTATTTTAAAGTAAAATTAATTATAATGAAATTAATTTTATAAATTTTTGTATAATTGATATAATGTGACTCTAAAACAAATCTAAAATATAATTTATCATTAATAATTATTTAAATTAAAAGGCTAATTTTAACTAAATTGCATTAATTTTAACTATTCATAAAAAAATGAAGTTTCTCAGAAAAATACCAAAAATTCACCCTAAGCCAATTTCAAAATTATAAATTGAAAAATAATGTTTATCTGTAAAAAAATCATAAAAGTGTCAAAATTTTGTTTTAAAATATTTTCTCCATTAAAAGGCGGTAAAACTCAGTCTTGTATGTAATACACGTTAATTAAGTGTTGTATGTTGCATAAGTTTAACATTCTGTATAAAGAATGCCAAAAAAAATTATATTTATTCTAAAAGAAAAATATTTTAAAGTCTTGGGGTGTCACATTCTCCCCACCTTAATTAAATTGTGTCCTTGTAATTTGAACTTTAACTTAGTAATCTATGGATTGAAAATAAACTGTTTTTAAAAGACCCGCATCATAAAAATGGTCAATACCATGTTTTATTAATAATAGAGAACAAAAAGTAAAACTATCACATATCTAGGTTTCCTAGTATGATAACATAGGTGAAAAATGGAAACATGGATATGGAATAAAAATCTAACCATCAAGTTCTCATTGAGAGTGCTAGAGAACATGTTCATATGAAAGTTTTTGACCACAAAACCATAAACCATAGTTATGAATAAAGGTCATTAATATTATAAAAAATGATGATAATAGGAAAAAAAATTGTTTCAAAACCATTTTTTCTATAGTTAAGGGATCCTTTCACTATATAAGAATATAAGTAAATATATGTTTCTATAAACATAATATTTTCCTTTGATTACGCCTAAAACTATTTCTACTTCATTTCTTACCACATGATACAATATATAGTGAAGTAATACATTAACCTATAAAATATCATCCAATGATAATCTCAACAAAAAATTATAAATGTTTAACTTTTTGAACTGATTATGACCCAATCACTTCTGAATAAAAGTCACTGAATTTATAGAATGAACTTTTCATTATCCTTTAACCAACTTGAAGCATCTTTTAATTTTCACATTCCAAACATGTGAATAACTTCATCATGTATCCTCTTGAAATATATTAATCACTCGATTCACCATAAAACCTTATTCGAAACATGGATTCTTCCTTATTCCTTATGTAAGAAACATATTATTGGATATATTACTTTAATAAAAAAAGTGTTGTAAACTCTATAAATGATATCATATACCACTTTTCAACAATTCATTTATCAGTTCCAAGGTAATCAACACTTATACAAATAAATCATTTCTTCATCATTATCTCAACATCAAGAAGAAATTATGGGGTTTCTTTTCCTCAATAACGTGTTTTCCAAAAAAGTTTAACTTTATAATGAATATATTTTCTTAATACCATTCAACATATGGTCTCAAATCCTTGATGAAAAATAACTAAAGTAAAATACTAATATATCACACAATTATTATAACCATTACATTGCTACTAGAATACTCAAATGAAATAATTTTTGAACAAGTATATTAATCATTCCTCTTCATCTTTGTTAGTTTCATAACTTCATCACTATCCAACAGCATCATTTGGGCTATATTCCTTTGATTATTTGGACATTGATTTATATAGTGTCCCATCTCATTAGAGTGGAAGAATTTTACATTGGAAAACTTTTTATTTCCCTTATAATCATGTACATGGTGTCCTTTTTCTCCACACTTATAACAAACTCTCATTCCCTTCAAGAATTTACTAGGGTGATTCTTTCCACAGTTATCACATGTAGGAAAATCCTTATTTACCTTCTTCCCTTTATCCAAATTTTTCTCTACCATCATCTTCTTCCCTTTAAATCCATAGGACTAGGATAATTTTTACTTATCTTTTTAACAAGTTATACTATTTTCTCATATGATGAGAGTACTTGGGAGACTATCTCCCTTTAAAATGATGGATTAAGACCATGAAATATATGATCCTTATTACTCTTTACGTTGTGTGCCTTTTTGGAGTTCTCATTCCTTCTACTAACATCCATTTATAAACATTTCCATATGCTATATTAGCTCATAAAATTATTAACTTCCTATAACTCTAAACATGGTATAGCACATAACATAAATTTAAGCATCTTAAATCTTGGGATCATAAGATTTGGTTACTTTTGGGGAATATTTAATCTTAAATCCTTCACAATTATAGGTAAAGATAATGCGAATTATCCTAATCGTATCCCTCAGGAGTATCAAACCAGGTGCATGGAAAGGCCCAATTTTGTGTACCAGGTTACCCCGATTCAGGTTCAGAACACCTTGTCAAAGTTGTTACTCCTAGGTACATCTGTGCCAGAACTACATCCACTTGTATTATCCAGATAGGGATGTATTACAAATAATTACCACATAATATTTCTATAACAAAATTCTAGGAAGATCTTTTACACTTATCATCAATTTCTATCGTAGGGTTTTGATCCCTAATCTGTGTTTACTAAATCTATTTTTCAAGGTTTCTGATGAACTCACTTTGATACCCATTATAACACCCCAACCCCAAAAGCCTAGAGATGATGCATTATTACATTACATTGGAATTATTAAAAGGACACAAATATTTAAGGACCATTCAGTTTATAAGTCTTGTAAATCCATATTACATACATAATACCCATAATACATTGGGAAAATAGAATAAAACATGTTACACAATAAACTAAAATAAAATCCATCCTTGAAATCTTATTCAAAGTTCTCTTCTTCATAACCTGGGAAAAAAAATAATAAGGGTGAGCTCAAATTCTCAGTAAGGGTAATTACAATAGAAGAAATAATGAATCTATCTAAATGGAAAGGTAAATAACTGAGTACACTTTCCATAAAAATAACTAGATAAGGAATAAATAATGTTCCAAGTAAGAAACTGAAACACCTCCTATAAATCAATAAATTGAAAATAAACTATGCCTATAGATTTGTCAATGAAAAATGTCATGGAGAAACAATAATTGATACTAAATGAGGGAAATTTATTCTTATTATATATCATTTCTCAAGCACATGAAAACCTATTACCGTCAGAACCTTTCATAAGACGGTTTACAACACGGATAGAAAACCATTTATTTTTTCCAACTTATTTGTCTCATGAGAACCTATTGATGCATCATGAAGCTATATAATTTCTGGGATACACCTATAATTTCCATTCCAAATCATTCATCATATTTAATAATAAAAATAATTAATATTACTTATTAAATATCTTTATTTAATAATTAATATGGTTTTATCAATAATTTCACAAATAATCAAATAACAGTCAAAGTTGATACCATGTGTAAAATGGTATACAGTTTAGGCAATACTAATATCCATTTTATGATAATACGGATATTCAATTAAATTTATAATGAAAAATTATTACAATAAAGTGGTTTTTTCAATGTAAGGTTAATAATCACAAAAAAAGTGAGATTTCAATGATAACCATAAAGAATATGTTTTAGAAAATTAATCATTAAACATCCCAAAGTGTCCCATACCACTTGGAATATTTAATTCATAATCCCCATGAAGGAATTTTTTCATACCCTAAATAAAAATAATTCAAGATATAATGTATAAAATGGACATTAGATATACTATACTAAATAAGTAAGTGGCGTATATGGTGTATGCCTTACGAAAAGAAAATTAAGACAAGAATATCTTACCTTATCCTTACTTTTTATTGTGTTGTATTTATCCTCCTTTATAGTGGTTTAAAATATGTTACATACTAATAAAATAATCATATTCATATTTATAGTGTCATATATTAACTTCTTGAAATATTTTATTACCAGTTTTTTAACAATCTTCCATTATTTTGACTATTTCATGTGTTAATTGCCTAGTTTGTCGAGTATGTTCTAACTTCTTATTTTTTGTTCTTATAAAATATATCATGGTTTAATCATATCCAGATTTTAAACCATTACAAAATTATGTTATATATTCATTACATGTTTATTTATAATGGTCTATAATATTTGGAGATTAGACATGAAGTGCATCGTTCATAGAGACAGTAGGTCGTACGTATGCATGAACGCTGATTTCATTTCTCTATTTTATTAAAATAATTATAAATAAATTATAAATATTTATATTATTATTCCAGTATCCTATCTATGTTATATATTTTATATTGTTTTATTAAAAATATCATGTATACGTTCCATGTATGGCATGAATGGATCATATCGCTTTGAGGGGCCGGTAGTCCACACTTCCTCAAATGAAATAATTGTATTTAAACAACTGGGATAGCATAAAATTATGTAACAAATAAAAATTACAGAAGAATAATACATCATAAAATACATATTTGTCTTATATAAATATATTTTCCATCATAATTTCCACCATGATAGGTGGTATGGAAAAATTGAACAATCGTCATTTTGTGAGGTTGTATTTCACCTTACACAAAAATAATATGTTCGTTACCCATTAAATGGAGGTGTGTGTAAGTGTTGGATGAAACTTTATGATAAACCATCCTATTACATTTAGGAAACTTTTTTTGTTTTGTAATCATATAATTATAATATTATAGGTATTGGAGAGTGGAAATGAAATTAGAAAGCATGAGAGAAGGTGTTACCTCTTAATCAGGTAACTTCTTTAGGTTTATACCAAAAGGATTTCATGGAAAGCTTTCTGCCCAAAGTGATGATTCTAGGTAGAGGTGAGGTATGTAGGGAGACTATTTTGGTAGGTATTTTCTGAAATTAGTTGTTTTTATAGGCTTTTGTAATGAGGAGAGGTGGTGGCCTTTATAGGGAAGGGGGAGTGACACTTTTGTAAATACCTAATGGTATTCAATAATGGGTGGACTATCTTACCTAAAGATCCTAAAAAATAGAAAAATAATGGATAAATGAATAATAATGGTCTATTAAAAACTCATCCACACAAAAATATATGCATTTTAATAATTTGGTTCCTTGACTTCTAAGATTTGCCAATTTTATCATTTTTGTTTTTATTAAAGCATCTAGTTTTCTAATCGAATTAATTTAACCATTAAGACTATATTAAAGTGAGATTTATTATAAAATATAGAGACACCAAATTATTAATATTATATATAATTTATAGAATAAAATTACAATGTGTTTTGGAAATTAATTTTAAAACAGGTGCACGTGACACGCTAAAACGTTGCATGAACCCGGACCGTATTAGCAACGTTTTTTTTTCAGTATATGGCTGAATATGTTAATTATAAAAGATTAATTGGTTCATTAATAGAGAATATTTAATATTTATTAATAGTTAAAAATAAATTGGAAGAATATTTTATTTTTATTAATTTTAAATCATTTATTAAGTGTGATTTATTGTAAAATGAAAATAATGTCAATTTTCACAATATTTATTTAATGTTAATTTTAAATTATCAATATAATATTGTAATTAATATATATTAGGTTTAAATATTTGAAACATGATATTTACATCTTCAGAAATAAATAAATACAATAATTAGATAAATTAACTTCACTTTCAAATTTTATAGTATTATTTATTTTAGTTAATTATTAATTAAATAATCACTATGTTAGAATTTATTAAGCATTTTAAGTAACTAAATCATCTCTAAAAATTATTGATAAATTATTATGATAAAATTAAACTATTTATCTTACAAAATGGTATATATAAACATTAATATAATGTTTTTTACATATCTCAAAGTTTTATAAATATTAAAGGTATAGAAAGTTCCCTTTTTGTTTTTTTCCTTACTTAAACTTTTATATAGGTAAATTTCATTTAATAATATCCCAAGAACCATATATTTCAAACCAAGTGGGGAAATTGTCAAATTACTAGCATACAATGGATTTTTTACAAGTTTCCATGTCATTTATATCCTTAATATTAAGGTTTAGTCCCTTATTAAGCTTAATCATACCTTAATCAACATAATTAATCATAATCACATTCACTAATTATTTTGGTCAAAAAATTAAGTTGATAATATTAGACTAAAAATAACATAATATTTATATCTGTGTATGTCAGATTTCCAAAATTCAAATAAAAAAAGTGGTAAAAATAAGATTAAGGCTAATCCTGCAGACGGGGCAAAGTAACAGGTTTTTTATAGTACAAAAAAGTTCAACGGTTTGTTAAGTTTTTATATTCAATTTTAAAGTAAAATTAATTATAATGAAATTAATTGTATAAAATGATGTATAATAGATCTAATTTGACTATAAAAAAAATCTAAAATATAATTTATCATTAATAATTATTATAATGAAAATTCTATTTTAACTAAATTGCATTAATTTTCATTATTCATCAAAAAATGAATTTTCTAAAAAAATACAAAAAATTCATCATAAGCTAACATAAAAATTATAAATTCAAAAAATATGTTTATATTTAAAAATAAAATTCATAATATTTTCAAAATTTAGTTTTAAAATAGGTTCTTCATTAAAAGGCTGTAAAACTCGGTCTTGCATGTAACACAAGTTAATTCAGTGTCATATGTTTCATAAGTTTAACATTGTGTATAAATCATGCCAAAAACAAAATTATATTTATTAAAAAAGGAAAATATTGTAATGTATGGGGTGTCACAATGTTATTTAATATAAGGTATGAACCTTGGAACCCATATCTAGTAGGCCCCATGATGGTGACCCGCACTGAGGGTGTAAACCACTTAAATGAGAAGCATTACCCTCATTATATAAAAAGGATCGAGAGACAAAATGAAACACAAACATAAATTTTAGTAAGTGGGAATTTTATTTTCATGAAAATATAGTCAAATTAAAATTGAAATATTTCATGGGGAAAAACTAATTGAATAGGGTGAATATCAATTTTGAACATACTATGTCAAACTAATCCTAGAATGAATTTTTTAAATTCTACCTTAGAAAAAAGATTTTGTGAATAATTGAAAATGTAGTATTTAACTAATAAAAATTTTATTTATAACAATTTTTTATAAATGAATAATTAAAAATTTATATATTATCAATTTGTTATAAATAAAGATAATATCATTTGGAGAAAAGGGGATATTTTTTAGAAAACTGTTTTTAAGTGCATTAATTTTAATGTTTTTCCATTAAAATTAATTAAAATAATCTCTTATATTTAATTATTTAAGTGAAATTTATAGATTATATATCTAATTATATTAATTTAAATTCATATAATTTCTATTATTAGTCATATAGTTTATGTAAGATCATCTTATGCCTGAAAAATGCATTTTTCTTGAGAAACAGTTTTTCATCACATTTTAAGGGTTTATTTTTAAATTAATTTCTACCACTTATAGGAATAGAATTTCATAAAATGATTTCCATATTTGTAATCACCATTTCCAATTTTTTTAATTATTTTAATTTCATTTTTTGTCATTATGAACTGTAAAATTGGTAAAAATTGGTTACCATAGTTATGATCAAAATGGGTTTATCATGGGTTAATCTAAAACGATAAGCATTAAAATGACCTAAATAATTATATAAATAATAATGGTTGAGTTTATTTCAACCATACCCTTATAAAATTATAATATGAGTCATTTTTATCCATTTTTTTAATAAAATGATATTATAATATTTTAAAACTTTGAAGAATTATAAGTGTGCCACTCACGTCAAATATAAATAGGTACCTTATCCACTCACTTAGTCACACCTATTGAGACATTTTTCTCAAAAAAACTACCAAAATATATCTCTAACATTCTTATACATGTTCTAGAGATTATAAAATTCGAAAAAGACTAACCCTAGGGTCCTTAAGATGATATCTAAAGGGTCTTTTTCAAAGAAGAGGCAATCATATTTACCGAGAACATTCATTTTTCTTCTTCTTTTACCACCATCAATTATGTCCTAAACAATAAAATATAAAAAAACCCATTATATAATGTATAATTATATTTTATTTTTTTATGTAATATTATTTATCCATCTCATTCTTCATCAAATGGGAAACAAAACCATCGCTCATGTGTACAACAGATTGCTGCCTTGTGAACCAATGTAATTGATTTTCCATCATCACCTCACATGGATAGTAATAATTATGTAACTAATGAATATATGTGATACTTATAAAATAATAATGATTCATGAAATTTAATATATCATTTACCACATTACCCTTCCACCTATTAAAAAATGATAATGTCACTTGTGTGTACATATGGACTCCCACCTCCATAAAGTTGTGTGATTTACTTTTCATCTGAGATTTTCATGGATGATTATAAATGTGTATATAATGAATAATTTTTATTTTTATATCATGATTAAAATTATAATGATGATATAACCATTATCAATAAATAAGGATCATATCTTATAATTCAAAACATTAATGAAAAACAATGCAGTTAACACCTGAAACAATGATAATAATGAATGATTGTTAACAAAATGGTGATAATGTGTTTTAAATGGATAATATATGATATTATAAATATTTATATGGTCATATAATGTAATGATAATAAATATAAATCTATTTTACATGAGATTAATTCATGTTCAACTATGTGTAAGCATGAGGTAAGGGATTTCATCTCAATTTCCACTACATTGAGACATATTTGGTATTATTCACCAATTTTATTTTATGTGGTGTATATACCAACCCTTTGATATAATTAACACTAATATCAATTTATTCATGGTGATTAATGTTTTAATTAAAGTTTAAACTTTCAATGGGATACAATTTAAAAGTTACCAAATAAGTAAGAATTTATTTTACAATCTCATTTTTTGGGATTGCCTATATTTTTCATTTAAAAAATCTTATAATTTATCCTTCATAAACTCCAGTGGTTATATTATCCTATTTATTTTAAAGGATTTTATATATTTTCTTCCAAATTTTTCAATATTTTTTACTTTAATCATTCAATGAAATTTTAAAATAAAATTTGTTCATATTACTTTTTTTGATCAGGAATATTCTTCTTCCATGTCTATATTTTTTAAAATTGATTTACAAAAGTATTTTTTATTTAATAAAATGAATTATTAAGGAAATTTTATGTCCTCCTATAATTTTTTAATAGTTTTAAAGGAATATTTCTAATGTTTCTTGAAATCACAATTTTTTATTTTCTTTATAAAAACTCAAAAAGAATGTTTCTTTCTAATGTATAAAGAATTAATGGATTTTTGGTTTTTATAACTGTTTTATACTGTTTAAAATATTCTATAAATTTTAACTGGTTTTAAAAAACACTTTAAAGAAATATTATTTTAGTTTTTCACTTCCATTTTCTGTTATTCTTAAAAATACCTCATTTTATTATAAAATCTATATTTCTAATGAATTAATGGTCATATTCTATCTCATATTAATTTTGTAGTCATTAAATTTCTATTAAACATTTAAATTTATTATGTTAATATTTCATTGGATATTAAATTTCTCTTCTTTATCCATACTTTTTTATCATAGATTTTAGTTTTTCCTAAAACATATATTATTTCTACTAGTGATGTTTACTATGAAATTATTTTAATTGACTAGGGGTATCTTGATATTTTATATTCTTTACTAAATATGGATATTTGCTGGTGTGGAATATTTTTTATGGATTAAATTCATCATTCAATATATGAGGAATGCATTGTATATGTACTAATGGGTGGGGACCATAATTATATGGACCTTTGAATTTTCAACATGTTTCATGAGAAAAACCAGTTTGCTAGCCTTATTAAATGAATTTTGGGGTTTATAAACCCATAGAATTAAATTTATTGGAACAAGGCCTTGATGGTAAGATATCATGATGTCTAAGATCATGATGTCCAAAATTATAAATTTACTTTATTAATAATTTAGTTTTTATTATCCCTAATATTATTACCTTGATATTATTCATAGATGCATTCCATGCTCAAGTTATTGATTAAATGGAATGTATTTATAGTGTTTTACCTTTCCATATTTATTATTCCTTATTCACTCTTGATAGATTCCACTATATTCAACCCTTACTAAGAATTTTAAATCTACCTTATTTTGTTTTCTTTTACCTAGGATATTTATAACAAGTCATTAAATTTTTTTCAAGGATGCATATTATTTTCTTTTATTACATTTTATATTTTATGTATAAAATATAAAAAACTAATCGATCCAAGACTGCAAAACTGATCGATCCATGGTGATTTGATTCCTTTTATCATATGTCAATGTAATAAAGTAGTCATCAAATTTTTGTTAATGTATCTTAGTTTTTATAGTTTGTATTAGAGAAATTTTATTAGAATCTTCAGGGAGTAGATTTAGAAAGACATAGATTATGGAACATAACCCTATGATAGAATTTGAGGATATTTCTAATTGTAAGATAATATCATAAGTTTTTTTTGGTAAGATAGATATTATTTGGTTTTCCTTGAATTACATCCATGTATATATACTACAAGTGTATATGGTTTTGGTATAGATGAATCTTAGGGTAATAACCCTAAAAATAGTTGGTTGGGTATATCTTGTTCATTATTCTAGTGCATGGTGAATAGTCCCGTACTGTACACCTAGTTTGAAACTCCTTGGGGACATTCTTGTATTAATTAACACTTTTTTTATAAACCACTATGAAATATTTAAAAATATTTTTATGATTTTAATAACCAAGAACTAGTGCAAAAAACATTTAACAGGTCGACGTTGTCACGTCGGTTCTATATAACTGATGTGCAAAGATGAAAATATTAGTTTATCACATTGGTTATAAAATAAATGACATGATAAATTGAAAGAATTGATTTTTTACACCGGTTATTTTATAACTGATGTAAAAAATATCAAGATTATATTGATCACATCAGTTATTTTATAACCGATGTGAAAGATCAAAACAAAGTGCTTTATCATATCAGTTATTTTATAACTGCTGTGATAAATCAAATCATGGAAATTTATCACATCGGTTATTTTACAACCGACATGATAAAGTATTTTCTATGTCGAATATTAAATAATCGATGTTATAAACATAAAAAAAATTGTTTATCATGCCAGTTATTAAATAACTGACCTGATAAATCTTTTAAATGATTTATCATTCCCCATATTCTTTAATTCTGTTTTCCTCGATCAGGAGACCTATGACTGATCTCTCTTGTATGGAAAACCTATAAAGGATTATTCAAAGTTTTTCCCTCTATCCTTGTTTTTCCAACATCATTTTTTACCTTTATTATCACCAGATCTATCTGGTCGACTCACAGCACTAAAGTAAGCCTTACACGCCTCAGATTCATTTTTTTATTTTTCGTGATGCCCTAAATTTATGTTTTGAGATTTTATTTTTTATCTTTATTCTTGGTATCATGGTAAGTGTCATAGTGTTATTTTATACCATACTAAATTATTTTCTGGTAAAATAATCCATGGAAGTGATATCATGAAATTTTACAATTTTTGTGTGTTTTATTATGTGTGTGTCTGTGTGTACTTTCATGTGTGTGGGGGGTGGCGTCGTCCAGTGGGTGGGGGTGTCCATGGGGGTGGGGGTGTCTAGGGGTGAGGGGGTTGTCCAAGGGGTTAGGGGTTTCCAGGGGTGGGGGTGGTGTCCAGGGGGTGAGGGGTGTCTAGGGGTGGGGGTGTCCAGTGGGGTGGGGTTGTCCAAGGGGTGGGGGCTATCGAAGGGGTGGGGGTTGTCTAGGGGGTGGGGGCTATCCAAGGGGTTAATGGTGTCCAGGGGGTGTCCAAGGGGGTGGGGGTGGTATCCAAGGGGGGTGAGGGGGCTTTCCAAGGGGGTAAGGGGTGTCCAAGGGGTGGGGGTGGTGTCCAGGGGGTGAGGGGGCTATCCAAGGGGGTAGGGGTGTCCAGGGGGTGGGGGTGTCCGGGGGGGGTGTCCAGGGGATTGGGGGGTTGTCTATGGGGGTGGGGGTGTCTAGGGGTGGGGGATGTCCAGGGGTGGGGGGATGTCCAGGGGTGGAGTGTCTAGGGGGTGGGGGGTTTTCCAAGGGGATAGGGTTGTTCATGGGGTGTCCAAGGGGGTATGGGTGTCTAGGGGGTGGGGGTAGTGTCCAGGGGGGTGAGGGGGTTGTCCAATGGGTAGGGGTGTCCATGGGGTGGGGTGTCTAGGGGGTGGGGGGAGTCCAGAGGGGCGGGGGACTGTCTAGGGGGTGGGGGGTTTTCCAAGGGGGTCGTGGTTTCCATGGGGTGTCCAAGGGGGTGGGGGTGTCCAGCGGGGTCTGGGGGTGTCCAAGGGGGTAGGGGTGTCCAGGGGGTGGGGTGGTGTCCAAGGGGATGAGGGGGTTTTCCAAGGGTGTAGAAGGTTTCCAAGGGGTGGGGAGCATCTGGGGGGTGACTGTCTAGGGGGTGAGGGCTATCCATGGGGGTGAGGGTGTCTAGGGGATGGGGTATGTCCAAGGGGGTGGGGGTGTCTAGGGGTTTCCAAGGGGTTGGGGGTGTCCAGGGGATGAGGGGGAACTCCAAGGTGGTAGGGGTGTCCAGGGGGTGGGTGTGTCCAGGGCGGGTGAGGGGGATATCTAAAGGGGTAGGGGTTTCCAGAGGTGGGGGGCTATCCTATGGGGTTGCGGGGACTGTCCATGGGGTGGGGGTGTGTAGGGGGTGGGGGGGGGTCCGGGGGTGGGGGTATGTCCAAGGGGTTGGGGGTGTCCATGGGGGTGGAGGTGTCCAGGGGGTGGGGTGTCGAGGGGGTGGGGGATGTCCAAGGGGGGTAAGGGGTTGGACATCCCCATTACCCCGGTGGACACCACCCCCACCCCCTAGACACCCCTACACCCATGGACCGCCCCTCACCCCTTGGACACCACCCCCACCCCCTCGACACCCCCACCCCCTAGACAGCCCCCCTTGAAGGGTGTCTAGGGGGTGGGAGGGTGTCCAGGGGGTGGGGGCTGCCCATGGGTGTGGGGTGGTGTCTAGGGGTGGGAGGGTGTCCAAGGGGGTAGGGTGGGGGATGTCCAGTGGGGTGGAGTCCTGTCCAGTGGGGTGGGGGCTGTCTAGGGGGGTGGGGGCTATCCCGGGGGTGGGGGCTATCCTGGGGGTGGGAGGGTGTCCAGGGGGAGGGGGTGTCTAGGGGGTGGGAGGGTATCCAGGGTTGGGAGGGTGTCCAGGGGGTGGGGGCTATCCAGGGGGTGGGGGTGTCCAGGGGGTGGGGGTGTCCAGGGGTATGGGTTGTCCAGTGGGGTGGGGTGGTGTCCTATGGGTGGGAGGGTGTCTAGGGGTGGGGGATGTCCAAGGGGTGGGGGTGGTTGTCCAGAGGGTGAGAGGGTGTTCTGGGGGGGCTATCCAGTGGGGTGGGGGGCTATCCATGGGGGTAGGGGTTGTCCAATGGTTTTTAGGTTTTTTAGTTGACATTTCATGTTTTGAATTTTATGTATGTGAATGTTTAATTTTTCTGTGATTCTTCTTATTTTGGTATAGTTCTGATGTTTTTCTCATATGTATTCTAGTCTAGTTTTGGTCTGGTTTTGGTCTGTTTTATACCTGTTTCAGGTCTTCTTTGGAAGATCATAGTAATGGTTAAATGGTTTTATTAAAAAAAATTATTTTACATCGGTTATTTTATAACAGAAGTAATAAATGCATGGGAATGGTTTTTTATGTCATTTATTTAATAACTAATGTAGTATATATGTTTTCATGTCGGTTAACCAATAACCGACGTGAAAAACGCATTACATACTGGTTTTTTACGTTGGTTATTTTATAACTGATGTAATAAATGCATGGGAATAGTTTTTTACTTCTTTTATTTAATAACTGATGTAGAATATATGTTTTCATGTTGGTTAAACAATAACCGATGTGAAAAAATGCTTCACGGACTAGTTTATCATGTCGGTTATGAAAATAACAGACGTGATAAACTTGTTTTTCACATCACTTTTTTAATAATTGCTGCAAAAAATGATTCAAAGGTGCGGTTTGTTATGTGAGTTATTATATAACTGATGTAATAAACTATATACCATGTCAGTTATTTAAAAATTTATGTAATAAATCATGACTCTGAAGCATTTTCCACATCAGTTTTTTATGAACCGACGTGAAAAACGCTTCGATTTTTTGTTTTTTATGTTGGTTTTAAAATAACTGACATAAAGAACAATATTTATAAAATCTCATTTTATAACTTCAGCAAAAAACCGATGTAAAAAATAAAAAAATAACCGATAAAAAAAAATGTTTTTTTCACTAGTGAAGTTTATGATTTTGAGATTAGATTTTCATAAAGTTTCAATTTTTTCTAAGTGTTACACCAATTATATAATATGATTTAAAATTTATAATGTTATGATATGATTTATTTTATTTCATTGTGTAAAAATAGAGCTTAATATAAATAATGGTATCAATACTCATGACCAATGTAGAGATTTCCCTAATGATAAATCCAATACCACTAGTATTAGTACCGAGCATATCTTGGTCATATTAGTGAAGCTAAAGGTTATAACTAGTAACCATGAAAATATAGTATAAAATGATGTTCCATGGTATGATACACCTATATTAGATCATTTCATATGATAGAAGATTCCATATTTTACTGGATCTACTAATATAGTTGCATATGAGAAATGGATTAAGTCCTTGAAAAGATATTTATAGCCTTGGGATGTAATGAAAAGAAAAATTTTATACTAGTAGTGTATTATATTAAAGTTGATCCTGATCAATGGTGGTCATTGATCCATAATATTCAGAGGGAAGAAGAAATAAAACATATATATTGGAGATATTTTAATGTAAAATTATTTGAAAAATATTTACCCAATAAGAAACACACTAAAATGACGAGAAAATTTATCAGTTTAAAGAAAAAGGAAGAAAAGAGTATTAAAGAGTATGATTCTGCCTTTATAAGAATATCCAAGTATATATTATGGATTACATCCATAATATGTGATGTAAGAGTGGACATTTCTTTAAATAGATTAATTTAAGCCTCTAAAAGGAACTAGTTTCTCAAAAAATTTCCTCACTTGATGAAATATTATTTTGTGCCTTCAAAATAGAGAAATAATTTTCTATATCTTATATCTTCAAGGGAAATAAAGTGAATAAGAGGCCATATAAGCACCCAAAAAAGGGAATACATCAAAGAAGAAGAAGGGCCCTCGTTGTTTCCTTATACATAATGATGAAGTTACTACCTATGCATCAAGGTGGTTAAAGATTCATGATCAAAACTATCAAACCAATGATCTTGAGTTGGTAGCTGTAATTTTTACTTATAAGATATGGATAAATTATCTATATGGTGAAATATATGGGATGTACACATATCATAAGAGCTTGAAAAACGTATTTTCATATAAAGAGATCAACATGAGGAAAAGGTGATGTCACGAGATATTAAAGTATTATGGTTTCTAAATACACTACCACATAGGGAAAGAAAATAAGTTATAGGATGCATTGAGAAGAAAAGATCTTGGAGTCCTGACCAAGATGAGAATTGAAAACGATCATATGTTCATGGATTTAGTAAATATGGTTATAGAAATTATTAAGGAATGGGAAACATCACTTGTTGTTCAAATAATTTTCAAATTTTATTTATTAGAAAAGATAAAAAGTTCTTATCCTAATGATGATCAATTTTAAAAGAATATTAAAGTCATTAGTGATGGGAAATTGGAAGAATTCGTTTATGAATATGGTGTTCTGAAATTTTAAAAGAGGCTGTGTGTTCCATCTACACTTGAACTAAAAATGTAATTATTAGATGATACACATTTCTCTAATTTCTCTATACACCTAGGTAGCACTAAGATTTATAGGTATTTGAAGGAACATTTTTTGTTTGAAATATAAAGTTTGAAATTTTGGATTATGTACCAAGATTATTGGTTTTTCAATAGGAAAAGGCTGAGAGATAGCATCCAAGAGGATTCATGAAACCTCTACCGGTTTATATATATAAATATGATGAAATTATTATGGGATTTATCCCTATATTTCCATGCACTCTTATAATAAATGATTCCATATAGGTTATTTTTATCACCTTACCAAATACACACAATTTCTTTCTATTAGATAATATTTACCTCTTTATATCCTCACATGACTCTATACTAATGAAGTTGTAATACTTTATGGTGTATCACATTCAATTATCTCTGATCATGATCTATGATTTATATCAAAATTCCTAAAAAGTATTCAGAAGTCTCTTGATACTGAGCTTTATTTGAGCACCGCCCACTATTTTTTAATTGATGGATAGTTCAAATGGACTATTACAAAACAACAATACATGTTTAGGTAATGATAAAATGACATTAAAGGTATTTAGGACTATTATTTATATTTTTTGGAGTTTTCCGATAATAATATATTCCATTTAACTATTCAAATACCATTGTGTTAAGAAATATATGGAAAGAGATGTTGTACACCAATTTGTTGCGAAGAAGTTGGTGAAAGGTATCATATAGAACTAGAACTTGATGAGGAGACAATGATAGAGGTAAAACTAATAAAACCCATATTAAATAAGCTCAAAATAAGAAAAAGGTTTATATCGATAATCTAAGGAATGATTTGTAATTTCAAGTTGGAGATCATTTTTTCTTGAAATTATCTCCATAGAAGAGCATTATAAGGATTTGTAAGAAAAAGATGCTGAGATCCAGGTACATAGAACCTTTTAAAATTTTGGAAGTAATTAGAGATGTGGCTTATTATTTAGAAATTACACCAAGCCTATCAAAGGTACATTATGTGTTCTATATCTCATGGTTAAGGAATTATATTTCAGACCCAATTTATGTGGTCACCTATGAAGAAATAAAATTAGAGCTTGATCTATCTTACTATGAAGATACTATCCAAATCCTTGACACAAGAGAATAAGTGTTACAAAATTTGATTAATCAAAAGTTAAAGGTACTTTAGAAAAATCATAAAATATAGGAAGAAACATGGGAACCTGATTATGTTATGAAGAAGAACCACCATCATTTTTTTAGAAATTAATATCAATGAAAATTTCAAGGATAAAATTTTTAAAGGAGGGACAAATGTAACACCCAATCTTAAATTATAGTAATTGACCATTTTATTTTCATGAAACTATATTAAAATATATTTTTTTAACATTTTATGGAAAAAAAAAATCTAATTTTATAGAATGATTATCAATTTAAAACTTACCATGTCAAAATAATCCTATAATGAATTTTTTAAATTTTCCCTTAAAAATAAACTTTTATGAATAAATAAAAATATATTATTTAACTAATAATAATTTTAATTATATTAATGTGTTATTATATTTATAATTATCACATGTTTATTATTAATTTTATAAAAAAACAAGTTCATTTGGACGAAAAAATGATATTTTTCAGAAAACATTTTTTAAGTGAATAATGTTTTTGAATTTTAATTAATTAAAATAATCTCTAATACTGAATGATTTAAATGAAATTTATAGATTATATAACTAGCTATAATAAATTAAATTCATATAAATATGATTAATAGTCATATAGTATCATCTTACTCTTGAAAAATGCATTTTAATAAAAAAAAATTGTCTTATTTTATATGTTTATTTTTAAATTAATCCCTATCACTTGTAAGAATAGAATTTGATAAAAAAAATATTTAGAACAATTGTATAAAAAAATAAGTATTCTTATTTCATTTTTTCATTATTAACTATAATAATGGTAAAAATTAGTTACCATTGTTAAGGATAAAACATGTTCACTAGGGGTTAATTTCAAAAAGATAAGGGTTAAAATGACCTAAAAACTTATATAAATTATATTGGTTGAGTTTATTTATACCATAACCTTATCACCTTCAAATAGGAGTCAATTTTTATCCATTTTAATAAGAATGTTACTAAATAATATTTTAAAACTTTGAAAATTTACAAGTGTGCCCCTCACCTCACTTATAAATGGACACCACCCTCACTTATTCACACCTATTGTCCATTTAGCTCAAAACAACCTATAAAAATATCTCCCTAAAACATTTATCCTTTTTATATAAGTGATGGTATTCCAAAAGTAACACTCATAGGGTCCTAATGAGGATATATAAAGGAGGACTTTCAAAGAAGAGGTAATCATCTTAACCGAATGATTTCATTTTTCTTCTAATTTTACCACCTTCAGTTATTTTCTCACCATTAAAATATAATAAAACCATTATATATCATATAATTATATTTTATTATGTTTATGAAATAATATTAATCTATCTCCTTCTTTATTAAATGGGATTCAAAACCATTACTCTTGTGTATGGAAGACTACAACCTTACGAACTGACGTAATTTGTTTTCCATCACCACCTCACATAGCTAGTTATAATGATAGACCTAGTAAATATATATATTATATTTATTAAATAATAATTATTCCTTAAATTTAAAATATCATCTACCTAATTACCCTTACACCCATTAAAATTGACAACATCTCTCATGCGTATGTGTGGACTACCAACTCCATGAAGCGATTGATTCATTTTTCATAAACTCTTTCCAAGGACGATTATAAATATGTATATAATGAATATTTATTATGTTTATATCATTATTAAAATTATTTAGATGATATAACCATGATTAATACAAAATGACCATAACAACATGTAACACCCCTATATTTTTTGAAATATTTTTTTTCATATTAATTTAATCTTTTTGACATTTTTCATTTCACAGAACACTGAATATAGCTTTTTTTATTTGGAAGCACTAATTTTGGCTTGTGGTATACACAAAAACAAGTTAAATATATACTATAAACAATAGTTATATTAAATTTGGTACACTAAACACAATTTTTGTCTTGTGTACAACATAATTATGTGTTCCTTCGATAGCTTGTGTTATACATAATGCAACCTTTTACCGAACTACAAATACTATTAATATTTTAATTAAAATATTATTATAGTTAACATATTTCTATTTTAATGGAAGTTACAAATGAGAGTAAAAAAATTGTAAAATTATGGTTTATAAATGTCTATAAAATGAATCCTTTGGTTATCAATTAGTCAGAAATGAATATAAGAACTATTTGAAAATAAATAAATTACTTTTCGAAGAAAACTATTTTTCTATATGCAAACAAAATTTTGTCTCAATAAATTAAAAAAACTTATTTTGATGATTTTTTTCAATAAAATTTATATATTATATATTCAATAAATTTTTTTGATACTCATCCAATAGATTTGATAGGTATAAGATAAGAATAAATCCAATTTTATGAATACAAAGATGTATTTTTCTAAAAGGTAATTTTATCGCCTTTAAATGGAGAACCCTTTTTAAATATACATTTTTACAATTTTTATTTGAAAAAATAAAATGAATTTTCGAAATAGGAATATCAAAATTTACTTTTGGTGAATTTTTTGGTATTTTTATGAGAAGTTTCATTTTTTGATAAATAGTTATAAATACTGAATTTTAATTCAAGACTGCCTTTTCATCTAATTTATTTATATAGTTAAATTAAATATTAATTTTGTTTTAAAGTATAATTAGATAAATTAAATACCCATTAATTTAATTTATGTCATTTTACTTAATTTAACATTAAAATTGGATATAAAAATAATTCAATCTTTTTGGATGTTTTTTCTTTAAAAACCCGCTTTCTTGACACATCTATGGGGTTAATTTTAAATTAATTTTTGCCACATATGTGGTTATAATTTTGGAAAACGGATTAAATATTTTTATTCAGTATTATTTTTAATATATATTAAGTTAAACTTAGTTTTTTACCTATTATATTAGTGAATGTAGTTCAAATTAATTTCAGTGATCAAGGTAAAAATGTGTTTTCTTCGTGGTTAAAGTTTAACTTAAGGGTCCAAATACCCTATACACATGTCCAAAATCCATTTTCGTGACATATTTCTACCATATCCTCTATTTTATACAAAAATAAAAATTATTGGAGGTTCATGATGTAAGGGAGACCTCTCAATAGTGTTTACCTTTTTATAATTACAAGAATGTCACCCCTCATCTTCTATAAAAGGTCACCCACCCCCTCACTTAATCATAGCTATAAAGTTACTTTTTCTCATAAAAACCTTTCCCAAATAATCTCCAATGTTCCCGAATCTCAACCTAGAATCCTAAATTTGTGAATAAAGTAAACCAAGTTAGTTCTTTGGTGCAAACCAAAAGTAATTACCCAAAGAAGCGGTAACGTCCTTCCACAAGCTCTTTTGTTTTATTTTCATTATCCACTCCACCTCAATTATTATTATTAAATTTTTATATAATAACAATAGTATCATAAATATATATGTATTTTTGTTATAATTTTTTTACCAGCAGCTACACACACTTCCATCAAATGGGTAACAAACTTACCATTCGTGTGTATGGCGGACTACCATTTCATGAAATGATGTTCTTAGTTTTCCCATTTCCACCTATAATGGTTAAGAGTTATGATGAAAATAATATTTTATATGATATTTATGATATTTATGATTTCTTTATGCTTCAGAAATTATTACATAAAACATGCCTTCATGATTTCCATTTTGTGTAAATATGATAACATCATCTGTGGAATTGTGGATTACTGCCTATCAAAGTGATGTGATTCGTTCACACTTTACATGGAATGTATTAAGGATGGTTTTAGTAAAATTATATGATATATATGAAATAATAATTCAAATATAATGATAATATATATGTATAAATATATTTCATTTAATTTATTTCTTTTAATACAACAATAAAACGAAAATAAAGTCCATGCGTATATAGGACCTACCGTCTCCAAGAACAACGTATTCCATTTCATATTTCTATATTTTATAGATTATTATAAATATTTATATAAATAATATACATTATATTTACATAATTTTTTAAATTACTTAAATAATTAAATAATTATCAAAGTAATAATATTAAGAATAACAATTCAAAACATGTACGAAAAACAAAGTGGATATTACCCAATACGTAACATTAACATGAAATTATTAATAAAAGCCTAATATAAATTCATAATAAAATCATATATGGTATTATATAAGAGAATATGGTTATTTTTTATATTTATAATAAACTTATACTTGTTATATATGAGTTTTTAATATGTATGAATAAATTCAAGACTTAAGGTAAGGGTTTTCTAGTCTCACATTTAATTTTGTGAGATTTTTTCTTTATACACAACTCATTTATTTTGTGTGGTGTATATAATTCCCATGAATTTATTATATTATTTACTTAATTAAAATTTTTATATTTACATATCCCTTATATGATCTTTCTTTAATGGGGTTTATGGTTCAAAAGTTACCAAATTGGTGAAGTAATTTTTGTCTCAATTTGGCTTCTTTGAGACACATGCCATGTTATGTACCTATATTTTTCTATGAGGTGTATATGATTCCCTTTGAAATATTATATCATGAATATACTTATTTTCATTATATTTTAATCTTCATGTAATGTTATTCTTTCCATATTATTATGATTCAAAGTTACCAAAGTGGTAATGATTTATTACTACAATATTATCGTTTATCGATATTATTGATGATTATTCTTCCATTGATGAAATATTATGATCAATATCTCAAGAAATTTCATATATTTTATTATACTATGGTTATTACTGATATCTCTATGTATTGGTACCATGTTTCAACTCATTTTCACTTAATATAATTAAGAAATTGTTTTCAAGAAAATCTAACATTATTTATCTTTTTGGTCGGAAATTTGTTTTATTCACAAAAAATGTTTTATAAAACTGTTTTAAAAATGAATTACTATGATTTATAAAAGGTATTTTTATCCATGTTTTACCTTTTTAATAAGAAATGTTTTAAAAGTATTATCCTTTTTTTGGATCAAGTCACTTTTCTAAACTTTTATTGTGTAAAAGTAATGTTCAATATGTACGGATTCACCCATTTTCATTTCCTTGAAGCTTACTTTTAATGTTTAGAAGGTTATTTTTAAAATTAATTGTTTTTAATAATATTATTGAAATTCATTTTTTTAATGCGGTTTTCTAAGAAAAGGTTTTCCAAATTTTTTTATCTTTTAAAAAGTGTTTAAAATTGTTTTTAAGGATTCATTTATATGTTATCAAGGTTATTTTCAAAGGAAAAAATGTTTTAAAATGTTTTATGTTTTAAAAAGTGTTTTTCATAGAGGAAAGGATATCTTAATCAAGAAATGTTTTAAATTTTTTTTCATGATTATTTTATATATTTTCAAAGTGGATTCAAAGAAAAGGGTTTTGAAAATGTAATATGTTTTAAAAATTTATTTTTAAATAAATGTTATGTTCCAAGTGATCTTTCAAAATCCTTCTCTACATAAGATTATATCCTTTGATATAGTGTATGATTTATGAGGGTTATTATCCAACTACACCATTATTATTATTTCATTGAATAATTTATGATTAAGATGAAAAGTTGATTATGAAACTCATTTCACTTCCATGGGTTATACCATGATAAAACTCTTATGAAACCCACTTTCTTTCACAGGTTATTATATGATGACATGATTAAGAAGCCTATTTATTTTCTATAGGTTATGATATGATGAAATGTTTATGATACCCATTTCATTTAATGATTTATGATATGATTTTTATAAAACTCCTCTATTTTTTTATGGGTCATGATATGATGAGTGTTTTATTATCTTATAGAGCACGTATGTATGATTTCATTATGTGATGGGTGGGAACTATATATCTCTCCAGTGTATTGGGTAATGATTTATATATCTCATGAGATGTATAGGGATAAATAAGGAGTTAACTCGGTTCAGTATGTCAAGGATGAAATAAGGAGTGAACTCGGTTCATCAATATAGGGATGGAATAAGGAGAGAACTCGATTCAGTAATACAAGGGTGGAATGAGGAGTGAACTCATTTCAGTAATACAATGTTGGAATAGGATACGAACCTGATTTGGTAATACAGTTCTGGAATGAGGAGTGAACTCATTTCAGTAATACAGGTCTGTAATAGTAGTGAACCCAATTCGGTAAAGGACTTTTTCCACTAAGATGGTCTTGGAAGTGAACCTTGAATACTAATAATGTTTGGGCAGTGAAACCATTCCACTAAAATGTACTTGGAATTAATCCTTAACTATTATAGAAATCATCTTGTATTTTTATGTGTCTACCACAATCACATTTCTTATGATTATGTTATTATCTCGTGGATTATGCTCTTTATTTCATTATGATTCATGTCTTGTGAACTACTAGTATTTATGACATTCCTCTTGATAATGATATTTGATATGTAGGGTATGATCTTATAATGTTAAGATCATGTTCTTGTACCCATATACTCATGTTATTCTTACATATCTCCCTTGTTTACCTTTACTGAGAATCTTAGCTCACCTCTTTCTTATGTTTCCTTTCCCCATGTTATGAAGAAAGGTATTAAGTATATGTACTAAAGGGGAATATCTTTAAGGGTGATGTTGAAGATATCTCACTAAGTTATAATATTATGTTTACAAGTTTCCAAATACACTAAACTATTATAGTCCTTGATCATGAATTTTTGTAATGTGCTAAATATTCATCTAAAGTGATGTAATATCCATTTATGTTATGCATCGGTCCCTATATTTGGTATCAAAGAAAAGTTTTTGCCGACATTTTGAAACTAGGATGATAAAACTTTAGTGAGATAACTAGGGATATTTCTAAGCATATGTCTAGGGATGTCTCTAAGGATAAGCCTAAGGTATCATATATTTAAAATTAAGTGTCATTATTTTGGAATCATATAATAAATTTTTCATTATTATGTGGTTTTATTCTATGATAAGTGTTTCTCACCCTATGATTTATTATTTTAGTTAGTAGAGGGAACTTGAAGAAACTTGGTTAACATTGATTGTTTCAAATATGAAAATTATGGGAATTATTAAAATTTATTTCCTATATGGAAATATCAAGAAGATAATCAGGAAGGTGGTATGAGTATTGGTTATATTGTTGAAGATAAAGAGACCAAAAACTACATGTGAAAGGTATGGGATTTTCTAACAGTATTGTTTACATTAAACTTAAGAATAATGATTATATTGATGTTGAGGAACCTAAATAAGTGATTCATATTTCATAATCTAGGAAAGGGGTATTAAGGGATAATATGATGAAGCCTGAGTTATGGTTTAAGAATAAAGTTGGATGATTGATGTGTATGTGTTTTGGAATTCAATGATTATGTTATATGAATCATGAAATATATAAATATCTTAAGTATAAGGTTTTCATTAAGGATTTAAAATCATATGTTGAATGGTGTTGATGAATTCAAAAAGTTATTTAATGGAAAGGTGGTATTTTGATTAAGGGAAGGTAATCCTTAATGTATTATGAATGTTGAGATAATGATGTTTGGATAAAGATATGTTGGATACAGGTAAGTAAATTTTATGTTATTTATTACTTTGAAATTGATTAATGATTTGTTGAAAAAGTGTTTTAGTCTATCATTGATGAATTTTAGAACATTTTGGATTTAAAGAGTGTTTCTAATAAGCTTCGGGATAAGGAACCATGCAAGATTTCAATAAGGATTTATGGTCATTCAGGTTATTTACATTTTCCAAGAGAATACATGATTAAGGTATTCACTTGTTTTTTTGTGAGAAATAAGATCTACATTATGATATATTGGGGATCAATGCCAGAAAAATTGATAAATTTAGTGAACTTATTTTTAAAGTTTGGTATTTTCATCTTTCGAAATGTAACAACCCAAAATTTTATCAATGGAATTTAACTTCTTATAAATATTTCATATAGTATAAATCACATAAAATCCCATAGAGAAGACCATACAAATTTATAAATTAATAATGAATGAAATAATACGTATTTCTAAAAATTAAGGAACATATACCAATTGAATAGTAACTTGACTGTTGAAATAATAATGTGACCATAAGGAATAGTAAACTAGCCAATAGAATAGTAACGTTACCTATGAAAGTAGAAATAAAATTTATCTATCTTATGAATTAAATTATAAAATATTTTTATCATAGAATAAGTAAATAAATTTTTTAAAATGATAAATTAAGTATTGGTGTTTTTTTTGAAACGTAAATGGTTATTTATAATTTTATAATTAATATAATGATTTAAAAGTAAATTTATTTTCATTAAATATATTATTAAATTAATATTTTTTTCTTATGATTATAATATAATTTTATGAGATCTTAATTGATTTTTCAAAGTGTCATAAAATCAGTTATAATTTTAAAATCAATATTTTTAGAATAAATAGTGATTTTAATTGAAAAATAAATTTCTCATGTTTAGAAAATTATTTTCATAAAATGGAGTTTATTTTTTAAATATAAATGTCAAAAACTAGTTAGAGTGGATTTTTGGGATTTTTCTAAAATAGTTGAATTTTTTTGAATAGTGAAATATGTTAATTTACAATATTTATACTTTTAGCCAAATAAATGAATTTTTGAGTCATATTTTATGTATGGATGATGTAATAATAATTATATAGAACAATAATTCTCTTTTTACTGTATTTATTCATGAGAATCATCACTATTGATAATCATAAGCCAAAATAATAAACTAATGAATAAAATAATAAAAAACACCCCTCTCCTCCCACTATAAATACCACCCCACCACCTCTTATCCTCACACCTTCTAAGACATGCAGCTTGCTTATATTCTACCCAATTCCTCTCCAAAACCTCTTACTTATGTTTTGGTCTTTCTAGTTTAACCAAAAGACTATTTTCAAGTCCCTTAATGAGGTTCTCAAGGACACAACATTCAAAAGATAAAACTGTCTCTCTCTATCTTTAATTTCTTTTCTTATCCTTCCATCACCTCCCCTATCCAAAGTAAATTTATAACACCAATGACATAAATATATAATATAATTTTATTATGTTAATCATATATCCACAATCAATTCTCTTATCTTCCCATTTTTTCTAATAATGTAAACATCATCTGTGAGGTGTCGATTCCCCACCATCATGGATATTGATTTTTTGTTTTCTAATACTACCTTAAAGTATGGTCATAAAACCATTATAATGGTTAAAACATATTTTAAAATGTATATTAAAACTTCTTTATTATTTTGTATAAAATATATAAAAAAATATTAATTAATAAAACAAAGATAGTTCGTGATGATCGAAAAAATGCCTAAATAATATAAATGGTTATCATAAATGTTTTATCTAATGAATCACCATATTATCTGAAAATAAATGATATATAATACCATTTATTATTATTTAATTTCATTAATAACAAATAATTTTAATTCATGATTACTATTCCCATTTTGCATGATCTTTCATACATGTACACAAGCAAACCAATCATGAAAACCAAGGAAATGAACACTCCAGAATAATGAAATTAAATATTATAACTCATCAGTATTTCCATAAATAAACTTAATAAAATTATATTCAATAAAATATATGTGAATATATTTATAATTTAATTAACTGATGGGTCAAATTTGATTATCCATGACATTTAGTGCAAGTGTGGAACACTTTCAGGCATATGGTAAGGGATTCTCTCCAAATTTTCATTTTTCATTTGGGATAGGCTTTGTCTCTATTTACCCCAATTTAATTCTTAATTATTAATATTTACTACTAAATTATGTTACTATGTTCTAATATTATGTTTCCAAATCAATTCATCCTTATTTTACATGTAAATGCTTGTTTTATATGGTTCCCTTTTCAATTCCTCCTGATAAGAAAGCCCGATTAAAGGTAACATCCTAATTTATTATCCATTTTCAAGTACCATCCATAATATTTTTTTAGAAACCATTATTTTTATAAAATCACTAATTTTATCATGAAAAAATATCTTTGTTCTTTTATGGTTTTATAAAAAAAATATTAATATTTCCTCTTTAAAGGCTCTTTAATATTTTCCATTAAACCTCGCTAAAGAGAACCATTTCTAAAGTTTCTTAAACACCATTTATATATGTTTACAATTATATTTGACATCATTTATCATTATATATACCAATTTTCCATTATAAATTTCCAGATATTATTTAAATCCATTCTTTCATGGACACCATTTTGATACTTCCTTTAGTTATGCCTTATGACATGATTATGATACCCATTTCTTTCTATGGGAAACCCTTATGTTTATTCATTATATTGATTTTTCACATGGAACACATATTTATGAATATGTTATGATGGTTTCACCCAGATATCACTCTAATACATTGGGTAATGTTTAGTCTCATGAGACGTCATGTTGGGATAGGGATTAAACCTGATTCCTTTGTAGGAATTTGTCCACCATGTGTTATAGTCCTTGTAGTTAGCCTTGACTAATGCTTATATCATGTTGTATGTTGTTTCCATATTCATATGATTCCATGATTACATGATACAATGTTCTATATGTTATTATTCCTTGTATTTTTTTCTATTACATACATTATTTGTGTCATTATATTATTCCTTCTAACCCATGTGCTATGATTTATTCCTATGTTTATTCCATTACTGGGATTTTTAGCTCATATATTTGTTCATGTATTTCTCAGGTTATCCTATACAGATATAATATCTAAATTAAAGTTAGGATCTATTTATGGAGATTAAATAAAATATATTTTTATTTCGGTTTCATGATTTCTAATCATGTCATTAATCTTACAAAGACACTAGAATTTAAGATCATTAGTTTGTATTTGATGGATATATATGCTTTAAATCATGTAATAATATGTAAAACGTTTGGGGTCATTATAGTTGGTATCAGAGAATGGTCTAGTTTTTTTTTGGGATTGGGAATAGAAGACTTTAGTAATAACCCTAGGGATAATTCTATCATCATGAATAACTTAGGTTGAAACTTTGGGAATTAAAATATATGATGTAATTTTCATTTACATGTTTATCCTTCTATGTACAATTTTTCCTTTTTATATGATTATTAGCTTAGTATTTATTCCCCCTTAACTTCACATTATTTTTTTAGTTAATGGATGTAAATAGGAGAAATTGTGCCAACAATCAATGTGATAAGAAATTTGATGATTTCCGTAATTAAATTCCAAATGTGATGGTAATAGGAGCTCAAAAAATCATGATAGTACTTTATCAACTGGATCAAGTTGTGAGTAATAAATTGATTAGTGGGGAATTCTCTCAGTACCCTAAGAATGATCAAGTTACGGTCAAATAATTTATGTGGAAAAGGCGTTCTTTATTTAATGGATCTTCTGAATCCCTTATCATAGAATAATATATTAACTCTATTGAGAAGATATTTTATGTCCTCTAGTGCTTGGAAGAAGAGAAAGTTTTGTTGGTGGTCTATAATTTTTATGGGGAAGATGATTCATGGTGGATACTGATAAAAAACAATGTCTAAGGAGGAAATTGATTCCATGGAATGAGAATCACTCAAGAAAATGTTTTTTTATAAATAGTTTCCACAAACACTTCGTCTTAAGATAGAAAGGGAGTTCCTTGGAATGAAGAAAAAGAAAGATAACTCTATTGGGGCATACAAGGAAAACATTACAAGGCTTTTATGATACACCTCAAGCATTTTCATAAACACTGAAACCAAGTTGGATTACTTATTTAGTGGACTAAATCTGATTCTATTAAAATAATTGGATATTCAAGAATTTTACAACTATAAGAAGAGTGTTTGTTGTGTCGTTAAGGTTGAAATAGATATTTGATACTCTTAGTGGTCTTGTGGTCCCAAAGATAAAATGCAGAAAAAGGATTTTAATAAGGGAGGATCAACAAAAAGATCTCATGATGGAAATAAACTGCAAAAACCCATGTGTTAACTGTTTGGGAAGAAGTATCTTGGAAACTACCTAAGGGGAACCAGGAGATGCTTCAAATATGGAAGAGATTGGAATCTGTCTAATAACTTTCAAATGGATATGAAGAATCTTTCTAATTTGAATGAATAAAGGAAGGTTCATATCTAGACTCATATTTTAGTGATATGTTTCAACTACAAGGAACATGGGAATTATTTGATCCAATTCCCTATAATTTTTTTTTAGTAAATCAATAAAAACCTCAAAGGCAACAAGGAAGGAATTATGCAATCACTGCTGCTAAGGTGGATCCAGACAATGATGTGGTGAAGTGTATGCTATTTATTGATTCAATAATAGAAAAAATACTATCTAATTCTGGTTCTACGCATTCTTTCATATCTTGCATGTTTTTTAGAACTATTCAAACATCACCTCAAAATATAGAGGTTGAGTTATTTTTAAAAATAGGAAATTGGAAAATTATTGCATCCAAAGTATATAACTCCTGCCCAATTAATTTTTTTTGTGTTTAACCTCTTGTAAAATCTTTTCATAGTTACTTTGGAGGAGTTTTAGGATATATTGGACATGAATTGGATATCTTTATATAAATCCAACATCAACATTTGAGAATGGGAGTTCACTCTTTACATCCTGAGGCATCCTTCAATTCTGTATAAGTGTAAGGAGGGGGTTGAATCTCCTTTAGAATTATTTTCTTAACTGGGGATATTATTTACTTTTAATCAATAATATCTATATAAAATGATTAAGATAAATGAGAGCATCATGATCAAATAAATTATCATTGTCAGGGACTATACTGATGTATTCCCTAAAGAATTGGTTGGTTTTCTTTCTGACCAAGAGGTTGAGTTCTCAATTGAAATTATTCTTTGATCTCTACCTATATCAAATAAATTTTATAGAATTTCCACTATTGAGATGGAGGAATTGAATAAGCAGTTGCAAAAGAATCTAGACAAGGGTTTCTTATGCCTAAGTGCTTCACTATGGTGTGTGCCAGTCCTCCTAGTCAAGAATAATGATGGATAAATGTACCTCTGCATTGATTATTCTGATCTCAAAAAAATCATGATAAAGAACAAGTATACCTTTCCACTAATAGACAACTCATTTGATCAACTACATGGGTCCAAGTATTTCTACAAGGTGGACCTTCATCCAGGATATTACCAATTAAAGGTGAAGAAAGAATAGATTCCCAATACTACCTTTAGAATGACGTATGGACACTATGAGTTCATAGTGATTCCATTTGACTCACTTATTCTCCAAGAATTTTAATGGACTTAATGAATATATTATTTAGAGATTACCTTGAAAAACTTTTGTAGCCTTTATATATTTTATTCTCATATACTCTAAAAGTAATGAGTAGCATGAGGAGCTTTGGTATACTATGATAATGACATCACAAAGGGAGAAACACTTTGAAAATTATAATAAATGTGATTTATAGATGGAGGAAGTATCATTATTTGGGGATGTTATTACCAGAAAAGGAATATCTATAGACCCTTTAAAGACAAAGGCAATCAAAGGGTGGCCCCGAACAACATTTGTAATGGAGATCTGTGGTTTCCTTGGTCTATATAGGTATTAATGATGATTTTTGAATAACTTATCATCATTTTAAAACCCAATAACCAAGATAAATATGAAGTTAGTAAAGTTTATCTTTACTAATGAATGTAAAGAATGCTTTAAAGAGTTGAAAAAAGTCTTATCATTGCATCAGTGCCTACACTACTGCCAAGTGGGGAACTCTTTGTGGTATATAAAAATGATTCAAAGAATGTATTAGGTTGTGGGATAATGAAGAATAATAAAATTATAGCCTACACATAAAGACATTTGAAAATTTATGAGTAAAAGTATCCCATGCATGATCTGGAGTTGGTGGATGTGATATTAACATTGAAAATCTAGAGGCAATACCTCTCTGGGGAGAAGTTTTTTATATATATTGATCATAAGAGCCTCAAATATATATTATCACAAAAGATCTTAATATGAACCAATAAATATGTTTACATCTCATTAAGGATTATGAATTCTCAATCCACTATCATCCTAGTAAATAAAATAAAGTGGTTGTTTCTCTAAGTAAAAAGGATCCTACAACTTTATCAATGATGATAATTGAGAATGATCTAATATTATTGGACCTGTAAAGGATAGACATGGGAATCCTTAAGGAATGGACATCATCAATCCTTTATAAAATGATTTCTCAACTATCCTTTATGGAAAAAATAAAGGATGCTCAAAGAAATAATGATGAAATTTAAAAGAAGGTGGAGGCTATTATAAATGAAAAATCCTCAGAGTTCAAAATTGATGAGGAATGAGTTAAAATATTTGGGTCACTACTTTGTATACCACCCATTACAAATATAAAGAAATAGCTTCTGAATGACGTGCATAGATCAACTTTCTATATTCTCCTAGGAAGCACAAAGATTTATCAAAATCATTGAGAGCACAATTGGTGGGACAATATAAATAAAAAGATCATTGAATATAAATCAAAGTGCCTATTATGTTAGAAAGTGAAGATTGAAAGGAAAAATTTTAAGGGGATGATACTACCATTACCCATAACAACATGGAAATGTGAAAACATAACTATGGACTTTGACACTATACCTCTAAAGACATCCAGAGGAAATGATTATATATGGGTCATTTTGGGTTATCATACAAAGAAAAATGAAATTATTGCAATTATAGAGGAATTATCAATCAATAAACTTGGATTGATATACATCAAATTATTAGAAAGGATGAATAGTGTACCACTATCGATTGTGTCTGATCAAAATCTAAGGTTTACCTCCAAGTTCTATAAATGTATCCAACGTGATTTAAACATTGAGTTGAACTTCAGTGTGTCTAATCATCCTAAAACTGATGGAAAATATAAGAAAACTACTTAGACATTGGGGGACATATTAAGAGAATGTTATTTGGACATCAAGGTAGGATAAGACTATCATATACCTCTTGTCAAGTTCCCTTACAATAATAGTTTATATTCAAGCATCCAAATAGATCTATATGAAGCCCTTTATGGAAAAATATTAAAAACAGTGGTACGCTAGGATGAAGTTGGTGAATGTAAGCTACTTGGACCGAAAATGGTCGAAGAAATGGTAAAGAAGGTGAAAATCATTCATCAGCATATCTAGACTTCCCAAAGTTGATGGAAGTTCTATGTAGACAATCTTTGGCGGGACTTAGAGTTTGAAGTTATAGACATATTATTCCTCTACATATCTTCATGGAAGAGGTTCATGAGATTTGGTAATAAATGAAATGTAAGTCCTAGGTACATTGGCCCCTTCAAGATTCTTGATCATGTCGGAGTTGTGGCCTATCGACTAGCACTTCCACCAACCATTTCTCAAGTACATGATATATTCCATGTATCCCTCTTGACAAAGTACATACTATATCCCTCATATGTATTGAATTCAGAGGTCGTGCTATTGGAACATAATCTATCTTATGAAAAGAAATTGGTGATGATATTAGACTATAGATATAAAGTTCTATTCAACAAGAATACTCACCTGGTCAAATTACTATGGTGTAACCATAAGTACGAAGAGGTAACATGGAAAACGGATGAATAAATAAAGGTAATTATGCTCACCTATTTTCAACTTATAATTTAAAATTAAATTTCAAGGGTGAAATTTCATAAGAGGGAAAGAATGTAATGACCAAAACATTTATCAATTGAATTTCCCTTCTTATGATTATTTCATATATTAAAAATCACATAAAATCACAAAGAGAACCCAATAAAAACATTATAAATGAAGAATGATTGAAATAAGTGGTATTTATAGAAATTAAGTAACCTGTACCGATGAAATAATAGCTTGACCATTAGAATATTCTCGTGACCATTAGGAATAGTAAACCCACCAATAAAATAGTAACCTCACCTATAAAATTATAAATAAAATTTAGGTATCTTATGAATGAAAATATAATATATTTATATCATAGAATGAGTAAATAAAAAATTTAAAATTGATATCTTAAGTATTGGTATTTTTGTGAAATGTAAATATTTATTTATAATTTTCAAATTAATATAATTATTTAAAAGAAAGTTTATTTTTATAAAATAGATTTATAAAATAATATTTTTTATCTTATTATTATAATATAATTTTATGAGACCTTGGTTAATTTTTCAAGTGTCATAAAATTAGTTATATTTTTAAAATCATAATTTTTTTAATAAATGATGATTTTAATTAAAAATTTGATTTCACATGTTTAGAAAATTATTTTCATAAAATAGAATCCATTTTTGAATTATAAATGTCAAAAACCAGTAAGATTTAATTTTTGGGATTTTTGTAAAATAGTTGATTTTTTGTGAATAGTGAATTACGGTAATTTACAGTATTTAACATTTTAGCCAAATAAATGAATTTTTGAGTCATTTTTGGTATGGATTATTTAATCACCATTATCTAGAACTCACATTATCTATTTATAGTATTTATTCATGGGAATCATAACTATTAATAATCTTGATCCAAAATAATAAACTAATGAATAAAATAATCTAAAACACCCCTCTCCTCCCATTATAAATAACACCCCTCACCACCTCTTATCCTCACACCTACTAAGACTTGGATATTGATTATATTATACCAAATTACTCTACCAAACCTATTCTCTAAATTTTGGTCTTTCAGGTCTCACCAAAAGACTATTTTCAAGTCCCTTAATGAGGTTCTCAAGGACATGACACTCAAAAGGTAAAACCGCCTCTCTCTCTCTCTATTTCAATTTCTTTTATTTTCATATTCTTCCCTCACCTACTATATGAAAAGTTACTTGATAACTCCAATATCATATATATAATAGAATTTTTTATGTTAATCATATATCTATCATCAATTCTCTTCTCTTCCCTTTTTTCTAATAATGAAAACATCATCTATGAGGTGCCGATTCCCCACCATCATGGATGATGATTTTTCATTTTATAATAACACCTTCAAGGATGGTAATAAAACCATTATAATGTTTAAAAAATATTGTAAAATTTATATTAAAACTTATTTATTATTATATAGAAAATATATAAAAAATATTAATTAATAAAACAAAACTAGATCGTGATGATAGAAAAATGCCAAAATAATCTAAACAGTTATCATTAATGTTTTATCAAATGAATCACCCTAATATATATAAATAAATTATATATAAGACCACTTAATATTCATTAATTTTATTAATAACATATAATTTCAATTCTGGAAAACTATTCCCATTTTACATGATCTTTTATACATGTATACAAGCAAACTAATCATGAAAACCAAGGAAACGAACACTCCTAAATAATGGAATTGAATCTTATAACTCATCAAAATGGCCTTAAATGAACTTAATAAAATTATAATCAATAAAATATATGTGAATAAGTTTCTGATTTAATTAATTTATGGGTCAAATTTTATTATCCATGACATTAAGTGCTAGTGCAAAACACTTTTGGATATGAGGTAAGGGATTCTCTCTGAGCCATCATTTTTCCTTCAGGTTACGCTTTCTCTATCATTACCCAAACATAATTCTTAATTATTATTATATAATCCTTATACATTATATGAATTTTTTTGTAATCTTATGTTTCTATATCAATTTATCCTTATTTTACAAGGACATACATGTTTTATATGGTTCTCTTTTCAATTCCTTCCGATAAGCAAGCCCAATTAAAGGGAACTTCTCAATTTTTACCCATTTTAAATTATTATCCATAATATGATTTTTTGAACAATTAGTTTTATAAAATAACTCATTTTATGATGAAAAACTATCTTATTTAATTTCTTCTTTTAGAAAACAATTATTATTTTTCACTTTTAAAGACTCTTTAATATTTTTCCTTAAACTTCACTAACTGAAAATTTCTTTTTTTATTATTCAATCACTTTTGAGGAAAGAGTGAGAAACCATACATGACTTCAAAGAAGAAAAAATCCACACCACGATACAAAAATCAAGAACAAACAACTCATTAAAACTACAAAAAAAGCTCCTACCCAGCATCATAAACATGAAATCAGTTTCTTTTACTCATTGCTTCACGGCAAGCAGTCTCGTGCATGACTTCATGGGAATGGAATCGATGGAAAAGACATACCCTCTCAGTATTCAGATCCGAAAGAAAAAACTAGGAGAAAAACTTTTCTCTGAACCCCATCTGAAGCAATTCCTGTAATAGAATAGTTGCAAGACTCTCAGACCTCAAACCGCTGGCCACCAAAAATCCATTCTTGAACCGAAAATCCCCAAAACGCAGCAAATCATAAAGGATCACACTCCATTTCATCACTGAAAAAGCTCGCAATGAAATTGAGGATTTTTGTAACAAATCTATTCCATTTTCAAATCCTTCATAGAAATACCACGTCTTGCAGAAATTGAAGATCCAGAAATTCACAACCACTGATTAATCAAAGAGAGAGAGCAAAACCATCGCACATATACAGCAACATGAACCAACAAAACTTAAAATAAGACAACAATAGGGATGAATAAAGTAGATGAAATCACCATAACACCATATGGAAGTCTGACCACCCAGATCCCATCACCTCCGACCAATACGCACACAAAGACCATGGTGAGCAGCCCCCGCACACACTAGAGACATATCAGAGTCATCAGTCCGTGGATCTGGAAACAAGGTCATATAACAGCACCACGACGCCATGGTAAAACATATGTTTAATCCTTATATTGATTATTCATGTTAAACACATATTCATGAAAATGTCATGATGAGCATTCTAAGATAATGATCTAATGCATTATGTGATTTTTTTGTCTCATGAGATGTTATGTTGGGATAGGGAGTAAACTCGATTCCTTTATGGGAATTTGTCTACTATGTGAAATAGTATTCGAAGTTAGCCTTGAATCATTATTATGTCATGTTGTATGTTGTTTTCACATTCCTATGATTCCATGACTACATGATCACATGTTCTATATGTTATTCTCACTTATTTTTATTCATGTTTTATTCCCTTTTATGTCATCATGTTATGCCTTCTAACCCATATGTTGTGATTTATTCCTATTTTTATTCCCTTAATATTATTTTTATCTCATCCCTTTATTCATGTATTCCTTGGGTTATCCTATATAGATATAATATCTCAAAGTAATTTAGGAGCTCATTATAGAGATTAAATAAAATATCTTTTATTTTAGTTTCATGCTTTATAATTATGTACCTAATCTTTAAAATACACAAGTATTTAGGATCATTGGTATGTATTTTATGTCTAGTTATACTTAAAATCATGTAATAATTTGTGTAAAAGGATACTTCCATTATATGGAAGGGTTAAAAGATTGACCATTTATGGAATGGTTTAAGTTAAAATTTAGATGATGTTTTAGAGACTAGATAATTATCTCTCCATATAAGGTTTATGAATATTGGATAACATTTTATAACCATTTTGTTGTGATGATAACTAAAGATATATTAAATTACTTATAATTCTACCTCATGATATTTTAGTATTTCAGGGATGAAAAATTCAACTTCATTTCTTAGAGTAAGAGATGAAGTAGAAATTGAGAAAGGGATAACTAAAGGGTGATATTACATATATAAAATGGAATAAAATCATGTAAGTATATTTCCTTATATTATTTGATGGTAAAATAATTCCTCACCTCAAGGAAAAAGATATTGAAAAATATTTATCTGAATACCTTTGTTTCTATTAAACTGATGCTCTTAGAAATCATCACAGATTTATGGTTTTAAGGCCCTTAACTTTCTATTGATCATTCATAAACTGGTGTTCAATGATCTTTATCACTCTCTATAATTATTTAAACTTTTCCTCTATGTATAATATTTTATACCAACCTATGTTCTCCAACGTGGAAACCTAGTTGTGAGTTACTTTGGGTAACCATTATAGTTCCAACATTCCCTTTTTAAAGGAAGTTTTAGTATTCATTTTTATGATTTGGGTTTCTAAGAAAAACAATTTCAAGTATTAAACCATTGATAACTAAGAAAAATTTTGAGGGAGAAATTCATTTTAAGGGGGTAGAATGTAATAGCTTGAGATTTTGTGAAATATTTTATTTTGAAATTAAATTAACCTTTTTGATATTTTTCATTTCACATAGCACTAAATATAGATTTTTTTATATGAAATCACTAAGTTTGGCTTGTAGTATACACAACACCAAGTTAAGATTATTCTACACAAAACACTTAGATTAACTTTCAGTACACACAACATTATTTTTTTCTTCTCTTATACACAATTTTGAGTTCATTTGAGAGCTTTTATTACATGCAAGGCCTAGTTTTATTAAACTACAATATAGTATTAATATTGTTATTAAAAATTTATTATAGTTATCACCTAGCCATTGGAATTGAAGTTAAGAATAATATTAACTAAATTGTGAAACTATTTTTTACACATGTATATAAAATTAATCATTTGGTTATCAATTAGTAGGAAATGAAAGTAAGAACTATTCAAAAATAAAGAAATTGCATTTCTAAGAAAACTTTTTTATGTACAAACACAATTTTACCTAAATAAATTTAAAACCCCACTTTTGATGAATTTTTTCAACAAAATTTATATAATATATATTCAGTTAATATTTTTATAATCATTTAATATATTTTATAGGTATAAGATAAGAATAAATTCAATTTTATGAATAAAAAGATATATTTTTATCAAATGTAATTTTACCGCCTTTTAATGAAAAACCATTTTTAAATATAAATTTGTACACTTTTTTATTTTTATTTTAAAAAAACTTTATTTTTGACACAGGAATATCAAAATTTACTTTGGGGGAATTTTTGGTATTTTTCTAAGAAGATTCATTTTTTGATGAATAGTGAAAATACATAATTTTAATTCAAAACTTCTTTTTCATCATATTTATTTATATAGTTAAATTATATAAAAATTTGGTTTTAAAGTATAATTATATCAATTATACATAAATTAATCCAATTATTTAATTTTAATTAATTTATTTTTGAAATTGTATATAAAAACATTTCAAACGTTTTGGATGTTTTCGCTTTAAAAACTCGCTTCCACGACATGTCTATGAGTTAAATTTTAAATTCCATTATGCCAGATATGTTGTTAGAATATTGAAAATGGATTACATATTTTTAATAATCATAATTTATAATATCTATTTAGTTAAAAAAGTTTTTAACAAAAATATTAGTGAAATTAATTAAAATTAATTATAGTGATTAAGGTAAAAAAATGAGTTTAATCAGTAGTTAAACTTTAACTTAAGGGTCCAAATACCACTGAAACATGTACAAAATAAAATTTCTAGGGTTATTTATACCATATAATCAATTTTTAAAAAAAATTAAATTTATTGGAGGTACATGATATAAGGGAGACCTCTCAATAGTGTTTTCCTTTTTATATTTTACAAGAATGCCACTCCTCCTCCACTATAAAAGGGCACTCACTCCCTCACTTAATTGAACCTCTCAATCCACTATGGATTATATAAAACCTACCCAAATAATATCCCAAATTCTCTCATCTCAAAATATAATCCTCACTTATTTCATAAATCAAACCAAGTTAGTCCTTTGGTGTAAACCAAAATAAATTACCCAAAGAAGAGGTATCGTCCTTCCATAAGATCTTTTATTTTATTTTTATTCTCCAACCCATAAATTATTATTAATATTACATGATTATATAATACCATAAGTATCCTAAATATACTTATATTTTTTTATTATAAGTTTTATACCTACATCTACACACAATTCCATCAAATGGGTAATGAACTTATTGTTTTTGTGTACGACGGACTACCACCTCGCGAAACGATGTCGATATTTTTTCCCTTTACCAACTCTCATGGTTGGAAATTATAATGGAAATATAGTTTTTATATGATATATATTATATTTATGATTTCATTATTCTTTTATAATTATAACATAAAACACACCTTCATGTTTTTTATTTTGTGTACATATGATAACTTCGTTTGTGGACATGTGGAATACCACCTCCTCAAAGCGAAGGGATTCGTTCAAACATCACATGGAATGTATTAAGGATGAGTTTAGTAAAATTTTACAATAAATATAATATAATAATTATAATGGATTATAATATATATAAATAATTTACTTTATTTCTTTCAATACAATAATAAAATGAAAACAATGTTCATGTCTACGTACGACCTACCGTCTCTATGAATAGTGTATTCCATTTCATATTTCTATATTTTATAGATTGTTATAAATATTTATATACAGAATATATATAATATTTAAATAATTTTTTACATTATATAAATAATTAAATAATTATCTAAGTATGAGTATCAAGAATAACAAGTCAAAACATATATGAAAAACAAAGTGAATATTACCCGAAACGTAACATTACCATGACATTTTTAATAAAATGGTAATATATAGTCATAATAAAAAAAATATGGTATTATATATGATAATATGGTTCTGTTTTATATTTACAATAAACTTATACTTATTATACAGAATTTTTGAATGTGTATGAAAAATGTCATGACTTAAGGTAAGGGGTTTCTCATCTCACTTCTATTTCATTGAGATTTATGCCTTATTCACCACTTGTTTATTTTGTGTGGTGTATATAATACCCAATATTTTATTCTATTATTATCATAATTAAATTTATGGGTATTTACATATGCCTTTTATGATTGTTCTTTTAGGGGGTTTATGGTTCAAAGGTTACTAAATCAGTGAAGTAATTTTTACCCCAATTTTCCTTCTTTGAGAAACATGCCATGTTATAAACCTATATTTTTATATGAGGTATATATAATTCCCTTTGACATGACATATAATGAATCGTATTATTTTCATAATATTTTAATAATTATATAATATTATTCTTTCCATATTTTTATGATTAAATGTTACCAAAGCTGTAATGATTTATTGATATAACCTTATCATTTATCTAGATTGTTTGTGATTAAACTTCCATTGATGAAATATTATGATCCATATCTTAAGAAATATCATGAATTTTCTTATCCTCTAGTAATATAATATATCTCCATGTATTGGTACCATTTTTCAACTATGTTTTACTTAAGATATTTAAGAAATATTTTTTAAGAAAATTCAAATATATTTCTCTTTTCGGTCAGAAATTTGTTTTATTCACAAAACCATGTTTTATAAAAATATTTTCAAAAATATTTTACTATGATTTGTAAAATAAATTTTTACCCAGTTTTTACCTTTTAATAATTTTTTTAAAGGAATCTCATTTTCATTTTCCAATCAAGGAACTTTTCTCAACTTCTTATAGTGCAAACAGAATGTTAGGATTTACCCACCATCATTTCAATGAATCTTCCTTTGAAAGTTTATAAGGTTATTTTAAAAAGAAAGTTTTTTTCCTAATTTTATGGAAACTATTTTTTTAAATGGTTTTCTAGAAAAAAATTATTTTATAATGTGTTTCAAATTGTTTTCAAATGTTTCTTTATATATTTTCAAGGTTATTTTCAAAGGAAAAATGTTTTCAAAATGTTTTATGTTTTAAAAAGGATTTTTTAAAGAGAAAATGATATTTTCCACGAGAAATGTTTTAAATGATTTTTCATCATTCGTTTATATTTTTTCAAATTGGTTTCAAAGAAAATGATTTTGAAAATGTTATATATTATAAAAATTGATTTTTAAAGAAATATTATGTCCCAATTGATCTTTCAAAACCCTTCTTCATCAAAGATGATATCATTTGATATTGTTTATTCTTTAATAGGGTTATGATCCAAGGAAACCATTCTTATTCTTTCTTTTAATGTTTTATGTTTAAGATGAAAATTTTATTATTATACTCGTTTCGTTTCCATGGGTTATACTATGATAAAATGATTATGAAACCGGCTTCCTTTCAAAGGTTATTTTATGATGAAATGATTATGAAACTTGTCTCTTTTTTATATGTTATGATATTAGTATATTCTTATGATACCCATTTCATTTCATAGGTTATGATATGATGTTTATGAAACCTATCTCTTTTTTATGGGTTATGATATGATGAATGTTTTATTATCTTGTGGAATATATATGTATAATTTCATTATGTGATGGGTGGGACTTATATCTTACTCCAATGCATTGTGTAAAGATTTATATGTGTCATGATATAGATAAGGATGGAATGAGGAGTTAACTAAGTTCTGTATGATAAGGCTAGAATGAGGATCGAACTTAGTTCAGTAATAAAGGGATGGAATGATGAGTGAAATTGGTTCAGTAATATAAGGCTAGAATGAGGCGTGAAATTAATTTAGTAATATGAGGCTATAATGGGAGGTGAACATGGTTCAGTAATACAGGGCTGGAATGAGGAGTAGACTTTTTCAGTAATATAGGGCTAGAAAGGGAGTTGAACCTGATTATACAATATAGGTATGAAATGGGGAGTGAACCCAGTTTAGTAAAGGACTTTTTTCATTAAAATAGTCTTGGGAGTGAACCTTGACTACTAAGATAGTTTAGGGAGTGAACCCATTCTACTAAGATGGTCATGGAATTAATCATTTAATACTATGGAAATCATTTTATATATTTATTTTTCTACCAAAATCAGATGTATTATGTTTAGGTTATGATATCATGAATTATGATCTTGATTTTATTATGATTCATGTCTTATTAACTACCAATATTTATTCCATGAGTCTTCATTATGATCTTTGACATACAGGGTATGATATTCTAATATTAAAATCATGTTATCATGCCCTTATGCTCATTTTATTCTTAGATATATCCCTTTTTTACCCTTACTGAGCATCTTATATCACCCATTTCTTATGTTTCCTTTCCCCAGGTTATGAAGAAGGGTTTTAAGTAGGAGTAATAAAGGGGAATATATTTATGGGAGACGTTAAAGATCCTGCACCAAGTTAAATGATTATGTTTCCAAGTTTCCAAAGACAATAAACTATTATGGTCCTCAGGCATGCATTTTTGTAATTTACAGAATATTCGTCTAAAATGATGTAATATCCAGGAATATTAAACCTAGGTATATATACTACTGAATCATAACAAACATGAAAAATGATGTATTTGACACAAGAAACAATGATAATAATGAAATATTGTTAACAAATAGTGATAAGAAGTTATAATTGGATTGTATATGATATTATATATATATATATATATTTATTATTATTTTATGTCATTATAATAAATTTTATATTATTATATAGAAGGTTAAATTATGTTCAACTAAATGGAAGTGTGAGGTAAGGTATCTCATCTCAATTTCAAATCCATTGAGATATATTAGGTATTATAATTCTATTTTCTTTTATGTGGTGTATATAATTCCCCATTGACGTATTTAACCATTATCTATATTTATTCATCAAGATTAATGTTTTAATTCAAGTTTATACTTTCAATTCGTTACAATTTATAAGTTACCTAAGAGGTAAGAATTTATTTTACAATCCCATTTTTTTGGGATTGCTTATATTTTTCATTGAAGTAATATTATAATATATCCTTCATAAAATTCATATATTTTCTTATCATATACATATTTAAGGATATTTCATGTATTATTCCAACTTTTCCTCTCTTTATAAATTGAATCAATATGATAAATGTTTAAAATTAAATCTAATTTTATTTCTCTTTTTGATTAAGTATATTTTTCTTCCAAGAAAATATTTTAACAAAATGCTTTAGAAAAGTCATTTTTATTTAATTGGAGGAATTATTAATTATATTTTATGTTATCATCCACTATTTACAAGGTTTTAAAGTAATTTTTAGGATTTTTTCCAAAAGTCCCATTTTCCACTTTGTTTAAAAAAATCAAATGGAAAGTTTCTTTTTAATGTATACGACATTAACAGATTTTCCTACCACCATAATTATTTTACACTTCTTAGATTCTTCTATAAGTTTTAAATAGTTTTAAAAAGAAAACTCTTTAATTAAAACTTATTTTAATGTTTTTCTTCCATTTTATTTTATTCTCCTAGAGACAAGATTTTATTATAAAAACTATATTTATAATGAATTGATAGTCATTTTTATATATTATTAATTTTATGGTCTTTATTATTCACTTGAAATATTTACTTTCTTATAATCATATTTAATTAGACGTTAAATTTTTATTCCATATCCATATTTCTTATATGATTTCTATGATTATTTCTAAAACCATATAATGTTTCTATATACGGTGCTTACTATGAAAGTTATTTGATTCAGTGGAGAAATATTAAAATTTCATATTATTTACTCAATATATATATATATATATATTTATATTTATATTACATATTTTTTATGCCTTAAATTTATCATTCAATATATGAGTAATTTATTTTTTATGTAGTGATGGATGGGGATCATAATTACATATTCCTTTGATGCATTGATAGGTGTCATTAGAGAAACCGGTTGGCTAGAATTATTAAATGGGTTTTGGTGTATACCTACCCATCAACATAAACTATCTTGGTAAAAAGCATTGATGATAAGATATCATAATGTATAAGATCATGATGTTTATCATTATGAATTTCCTTAATTGAGAATTATATTATTATTATCTAGGGGATTATTAACTTGATATTATCCATCGATTCATTTCTTTCTCAAGTTATTAATTAAATGGAATGTGCTTTCAGTTATTTACCATGACATAATTATTATTGTTTATTTAATCATGATATATTCCATTATACACAACCCTTACTGAGCATTTGATCTCACCCTTATTTTTTATCTTTTCCCTAGTATATGAATAGTGAATATTTGAATGAGCTTTAAGGTAACCGATTACTTTATTTTATTATGTTTTATGTTATATTTATAATTTAAAATGGAAATCATGTATGTATTTTGTTCTTCAAGACTACTAAACTGATAAATCCTTGGAGGTGTGATCCCTTGTATTTTATTCCAATATAATAAAGTAGTCACTAGATATGGGTTACTAGATCTAGGTTATTATAAAAGGTAATAAACCACCAAAAAACACCATGGTATAACATAAAAGAAACCAAACCATCCCACATGTGAATATAAATAAATGCATATAAGAGTCTCTAAAATAAAAACATATGAGAAAACTACACTAGAAAATACAAAACATCTATGGCCTCCTAAATAATAATGTCCAAGTTGATCCATGAGACCCTCTTAGAAACCTAAATCATAGTTTATATACATAGAGTGATCATAACATGTATACATGGTAGGATCATACCTGATGTCTCCTATGAAAATTTTAAAATATCATATTAATGCACTGATGAAAAAAGAATATAATTAATAAACACTTAAATAGGTCAACTATCCATCTCAACCTTACTATGGTTTACTCAGAAAATAACTCTAGAAATTAGTAATATAATAAAAAAAACAATGATAAAGGTTCCCTATATCCACTCCCCCATATGTTTATTTTCTTATTCCCCAAAAAAAATTGTATAGTGTCCCTTCCCTATACTTCCATCTCATCACATGTATCCAACCATCTCTGATGTGGTTCAAGTCACAACCTTACCCACCCTAACCTCTGGTAGTGTAACATCCCGACCCTAATAATTGGCTTGGAAAGAGTCGTTGTGCCACAAACCTTAGGTGAAATCCATCAGACACCAAAGGATAACAATAAATTCCAAGGTCTTACTAAATGGATGGGGGATGGTTTTACATTTTAAAAAATAAAACCTATCATGAAAAAGATAAAAACAACCAAAATAAAAATACATGATGCATGAAAAGTAAACAATACAACTAAAAAAATATCAATCACTAATAATATCATAGTAGTAAAAAAGGAGAAACTAGGAGACTAAAAAATTAAATAATATTGACTCAAGAAATAAGGTGTCACTTTTCCAAACTCCAAGGTTATGACCAACTCCAAGGCCCCAACTCCAGATAGCTATATCAAGAAGAAAAACTTTAGAAAAATGAATGATTACCCTTTATTGTGTCATGGGAAACAGTATATACATATTCACCAAAGTGTATATATAGGGATAAATAATCATACCCAGTATGAAATCCACCAAAATATTCCCACACATTCCACTAGGAAAAAACAAGTTATCTCACAGTTTAAAATATAAATAAAACAAATTAGTGGAAATCCAAAGCAGATTACCAATTTAAATCAATAAAATATAAATTGTATAAATATTTAATCTATTTAATATACTTGGAGTACCAATTATATATCCACACACACATGCATAAATATAACTAGAAGAGGTCCTAACTCATGATAAAAAACATGTCCACCATTGAATCCATCACTTGGCTTTGAAACCAAGTCACCCTTTTCCCACACCGATCCCTTGTCCAAACTCAAAAAGAAAACATACAATGCAACATGAACTCACAACTATGTATGACAAGGTATCACACCCATTCATTTCCTAAAAATAAATTAATCTTTAAAAATATTTAATCAAAAAACTTTCATTCCATAAACCAAACCACAATTTATAACAACAAATAAAAAAGTGTTTTTTCTGAAAAACTATTTAAAATCCAAAATTTCCAATTCCACCAAAAACGGTTTTTGAGGAATAAATAATAAATATTTTCCTTTTAAAATCATGGAAAATAATTAAATAAAACTAAGAATTTAAATTATAGAAAAATTAGAGAAAATAGATAATCCACCTAACTCACAAAAGATTTGATTTCAAAGAATTATATAATGATCTAGAAATATCCAAGTTTAATTTTCCTTTCCATTAAAAGATCTGATGAAATCAGCCTCCAGATCAAGGAGAACCTCAAAAGGATCCTAAAAATTCCTATGGGTTTGAGAGGGATGGAATGGGAACCAATTAGGATTTACATTCACTGGAAATATTAAAATATCCTGGACCCAACATAATTGAAGGTGTGAAAGATAGATTCACATAATGAATATTCAAGATGTAACATACATAGAAATTCATGTCATGTGAACTTTAAAATCCAAAAGTTCTTTCATGAAATGAATAAAATTTCACACCATGAACATCCTCATACATCACTTGATAAATCTACATATAAAACCATTCACACCCTGAATAGAATTCATGGTGTCTTCTGAGAAACCAATCACATCGTGAATATCCATTTTCTTTATGAATAACCATTCATGAAGTAAATTAATTGTTATATCTATATAGAATATTATGTTCTACTTATTCTCTAAAAACCTTACAAAACTCAACCTAAGAAATCAAAACATTAAAAAGAGGTAAAATAAGGATGTACCTCAAACTATAGGTGTTCCATTCTCCACACTAATAGGATTTTCATCCTTAGAAAGTTAAAGATTAGTGGAGTTTTGGAAGAGTTTTTTCCATTTATCTAAAATTGATTTTTTGTGTTCCCAAGTCTCCTCTTGAAATTACCCATGTTTACATAAAACCAAAACTAAGGGGACACATTTACCACATGATATTTTATCTTGGTTGTCTAATCTATTAATCAGTACATGCAATAATGTAGCATTTGTTTCAAGGTCAGCATGATCACATTGAATCACATGTCTAGGATCAGCCTAGTATTTCATCATTTTAGATACATGATAGATATTATGAACCAAAATGAACCTTATATAAAATAAAATCAATAAGAAACATAACCAATTCATTCATGTATCTCAAATGGTCCAACTTACTAAAGAGACAATATTCCTTTCTTACCCATTCAAAGATGCCCCATTTTGAAGATATTTTTAAGAAATCATGATATCCCACCAAAAATGATAATGGTCATCAATGGTTATATATATATTATTTTTGGTGACTTTTGGTTGAAACAATTTGTTTCCTAATCATCTGAATCTCATCAGTCATTTCATAAACAAGGATATGTTCCAATTGTGGAGGTTCTTTGGTAACTACCCAACAAAGTGGATATATACATGAATAACCATACAATGCCATGAACTGATCCATTTATATCATCACTTGATAACTATTGTTATATGAAAACTACACTAAGGGAAAAGATCCTCCCACAAACCATAGAAACCCATAACATAAGATCGTATCATGTATTCTAGTGTCTAGAACATTAATTCTGATAAAATATCTAACCAAGGATGACATGTTGTTCTCATACTCAACTGGGTTCCAAAATCATGTTGAAGAGATCACCAATACTAAGATAAAATTTTAATATCTCAATCAGAGATGATTGAAATGGGAATTACAAGTAATTTTAATAATTCTTGAATGTAGATATTTTCCAATTCATCTACCATATTGGATTCACAAATCAGATTAAAGTGAGTTTTGTTTTTGAGTTGGTCCATAATTACCCAGACCGAATCATGTTTCTGAATAATTCTTGTCATACGAGAGACAAATTCTATAGAAATATATTCCCATTTCCATATAGGAATAGGTAATGATTACAACATACCAATTGGTGATTGATGCTCAACCATAACCTACTGATCATTGAGTCATTTATTTACATAATCAGTCACATTTTTCTTCATACCTAACCACCCAAAATGGGTTCTTATATCCTGGTTCATATTTTATATTCCAAGATGAATTGCACATTTATAACAGTGATATGATGAAAGAAGTTTTTACTGATGTCATATAAGAATGACTATCTAATCTAAAAAATTCAACATTGATTTTTTATCTATTTTCCATCCATCAATGGTCTCCCTACATTTTAGTTTTGAAGTAATGGTAAGGAAATAATGATATGACCTTTATGAATCCTTAACTTACTCAACCAAATCAAGAAAAATATTCAATGAAATGAAAACTGTGACTTTATTTTTCTTAGTGTAATCCTAATGCATGTCCATAATCATACCCATCAATTTCCATTAATCACAAGATTCTCTTTCTAGTTAGTTATATGATTTTTGTCTTAAATCATACACCATGAATTTTTTTTACCTGGTGTGTAAAACAAGTTAAATTCAAACATATATAGATATTTCGTCCATCGTATTTTTCTCAATTTCAAATCACTTAGTTAAAATATCTGTTTAAAGATTTTATAATCTTTTTAAATAGTGAAATTATCATAAAAGAGATATTGAAGACATGTTTTCAAAGCATAAACCACCACAACAAATTCCAATTAATGGTCCAAATAATTATTTCAGGAATTCATAACTTTCATGATCCATAAACAATGAAATTATGTACTTGTATGAGAACACAACAAATTCAAGATCTTGATGCATAATTATAGACCACACAAACTTTCATAGGCTCTATAAATACAAGAATTGGTATTCAAGTGAGTCCAGATTTAAGCTACAAAAAGGATAACTAACAAACGTCATTCTATTGTAATGGAGTTCCATTTCACATTATCATTTTCATAGGAGATGTGAGACATGAGGATTCATGAAAAAAGTAGTGATAGTAACCATATAAGCCCAAAAATCTACATATATAAAAAAGAAATTAATAAAAGGTTTCCAAGATATTAGGCCTTATATATTCTGAAGGTCTAATGATACACCTTTATAAAAAATGACACTCCAATGGAAGTGAACTTATTGTATCCATAAATAACATTTAGATAATGTTTCATAAAACTGGTTCAATCACGAATTGTTCAATACAATCTCTAAATGTTCTTCATTTTCTTATCAGGTTTAGGAATATACTAGAATGTCATCCAAAAATACAATAACAAAAGGAGTCTAGGTAAATTTGAAATACATGATTCATCAATTCCATGAAAACTACAGGTGAATTTGTAAGAAAAAATTTAATAAATAGATCTTCATAATGACCATAGTGTCTCTCAAAGGGTATTTTAGGAATATCCTCTTTCCTCACCCATAGTTGGTGATAACCTAACTGTATATAAATATTATAGAACCATTGGGATAATTTTAATTGATGAAACATATCGTCAAATAATGGAAGAGGATATTTATTCTTTATCAAAACCTAATTTAGTTTATGATAATCTATAAATATTTGTAAGAAACTATCTTCCTTCATTATAAAAATAACTAGAGTAGTCCAAGGTGATATACTCAGTCTTATGAAACCTTTTCATTCCAATTAATCCAATTATACCTTAAATTCCATCAATTTTATTAATTCTATTATATATGATGGAAGTGAATAAGGATTTTCCCTATAAGTGGATCAATATAAAATTCCAATTCACTTTCAGGTTGAAAACCAGTGAATTATTTTAGGAATAAATTAGGATAATGATCTATAATGGTAGGAAAAATTCTAGTTTCAATTGTTTCATTAGTCCCCAAAGTGACCACTACTAATTGATAAGAAATACTTCTCACCATCAATGATTAAGGTCCTGCTATTGTAGAATTCCAGTCTCATTTATAGAGATGTAGAATCCCATCAGAAGATATAAAAGTCACTCATCATGCATAAAAATTGATATAATTCTTGATAGAAACTAACCAATACATTGTCAGGATTCAATAAAAGATATCCATCTCTGGAAAATTAAATCCCCAAACAAACTATACTCAATCGATTGTTATAGAGAAAGGTGAACATTTAAATCCCCTACACTCTCTCTACCCTAAAGGTGTCTGGATACATATCATGTGTGGTGTAATATTGATATGTAACACCTTTTGATTGATGAAACATGAAGTAATAAATGATTGGGATTAACAAGTATCAAACCAAACTTACATAATAGTTTAGTTAAGAATAATGGTACCTTATACCATCAAAGGTGTTGATTGATCCTCTGTGACCATCTACTCAACACCATACAATTGTTTACTCGCCCCTCCTTGTTCCTTGGTGCCCTATTGTGGTTTCATTGTCTAAGGAGTTGGGGTGTTCTTAGAATAACCCTGGATTTCTTGATTATAATGATGATAATTACTCTAATGTAATCTCCTATTTGAATCATATGATGTTTGAGACACATGAGAGGTATTCATAGAAAATTAATTTAGAGTGTTATGGAAATAACATCAAAGATGTATGATCTGATTATAGTTGTGACATGATTTCAGTGGTTTCATATATTACCACTTATTATGATCTAATTAACCATATTATAATAATTTTTACTTATTACCAGTGTGTATTAGAAATATAAAACAATATAGTGGTTTAATTTTTTGATGCACTGTCTCCATAAAAGTAGGTTTCCATATTTTTCTAGTTTCTATCATTCGAGTTCTCACTTATATCCTTATACATGAATGTGCTTTCTCTATTATGATTCCTAGAAATATTCTTTTCTTCAAATGTCACTCTATTAACCATTTCCATATAATTAGTAATACAGAGCACATCTATCTTAGAAAAAAATTATGGGTGTAATCCAGAATTGAATATATGTGCCTTCAAGGATGCATAAGAATTCACTTCTAGAGAAAAGTGAACTATGTTTATGAAATTAGCAATATAATATGTTACTGATATATTTTCATGCTTATTATTGAAGAAATGTTTTTTTCTTGAAGGTCTTCATATTGTAAGATCCTGTGTTTTGGACCGGTTGGAAATTTCCAAAGGAGTTTTAAAATTGCATTTGGTGGATGGTCGGAATCATAATTTGATCTTCATAATCGAATTACAAGCATAATAATACATTAAATTGTTATTTTTAAATAGTTTTTAAGGCCTTGGAGGTGACTCAGGTGTTCAGTGGTGTTTTTCAAGAATATATCTTTGAAAACATAGTTTTTAGAAAGGGAAGAGGGGGAACACTATTTGCATGTGAATAGTTCAAATAGTGCACCCAAACCATGCATCCCTGTAGGGGTGTCACATTTTTTTTTGAATCATGCACCTGATGCCATATGAACCTGAAAAATGGTGCATTCCATTTCAGATCCAATCTGCATGGGTTGTGCATGGTTGGAAAAACTATGGGCCAATGAGAATGAGTATATAATTTCTTTTAACATTCCTCTGCTATTTTTCTCCCCACTCATGCATAGAATATCCCTCCATCACATGTATCTTTTCATATCCTCCTAGGAATGGATGATTCTTCTTTTTATAAGATATTATTGAAGTTTCATCTGTCTTTTTGGACCCCCCTCGGTAAGACTACGAGTCCACTTATTTCTTTTTCATATTTATCTTAACATATTGGGTGTTATTTCTGTGCATGTTAATATGCCATATTTCCAAGGAATTTTTTGATTCTTCCTATTTATCTCATTTTGCCTCAAATCAACGTCATATAATGGATGAGTTAAGTGTCCTAAACATAAGGTAGGCGGTCTATGGATTTTCCCTTAAAGTATCATCATTTTATAAAATATTTCTTTATGTCGTGAGCTAGATTTTCCATGTTCCATCCTTAAAATATGAAATTAATTATGTGGAACCAAATTCATTTAATTGTATTTTCATTGTTTATTTGATTATACCATTGGAGATTGTGCACTATGACTATAACCACCCCCGTAGGGTGCACATCTTTTATACCATGGCCTTTAGGCCTTTTCTTGGAAACCAAACCACCTATTTTAGTGTGTTGTTATAAACTATTTGATTAAAATTCTATATTAATACCTTAATATACTTTGAGCTATGTTGGATTACCTTTGATGTAATATACGATTATATTTATTTGAATGAAATGGAATAACAACCATGTCCATGTTTTATAATAAAACAAACTATGAGGTTCACTTTATTATTTAATAATAAGGTGAAATCAAATGTAGTTATTTGAAATAATAAATTCAATGGAACTTCCCAAGAACTTCTTAATTACTTATAAAAGGAATGGCCCAAATTGAACACTTGAATTATGATATGGCATGCTTATGGACATGGTTTCATTATTATTCATACTTGAACTATAATATGGCTTGCTTACTAACATGGAATTATTTATTAATTTTATTTAAATAGAAAAATGGCATGGTTAATACCATGGAAAATGTTTATATATTAAATAAAAGGTTCATATTACCTTATATTACACCTTGAGAGAACCAAGGTTTCCCATGTAGGAATTCCTTGGAAAGTCTCATTGGTTAGATGAATTATTAGGCCTTGAGAAACACTTAAGTTCCTTATAAAGAATGCCTTGGATGAGATCAGAGTTCAGGTGAATTTAATTGTGCCTTGAGTGGCACTTGGTTTATTCTTATATGGAATTCCATGGATAGGATTAGAGGTTAAATAAAATTATCATATTCCTTGAGTGACACTCAGGTTTCTTCTATGTGACTCATTAGATAGGATCACAATTTAAATAGAATTATGTTAATCCATAGGTGATATCTGGGTTCCTTATATGAAATGACATTGATGAGATCATAGGTTGATTGGAATATTTTTTTTCCTAGGTGACACTTGAGTTTCAATGCGGAATTACTTGGATGGGCTTATATGGCGGAATGAAATTTATTATATTCTTAACCATCATGACACTTGTACACCTTGCTTCACATTGGTTCACAAATGAATTTTACTATTACTTAGACCTTATTAGGTTATACTAGTCCTAGACTAGGCAATGGTCATATTCTCATATGCTTTAGATGACTCAACCTCATTCTGTGGTTTCAACTATACTTACTCTTGGACATCTCAGCTTATAGTTGTGGGTCATAATATCACTTTTTTACCATCACCTTTACTATTATGTGGATGAATTGGTCTTATGCCTTAGGTCCTATCCAATGCATGTATATATTTGAATATATTACTATTATATATATTCACATATATACATGATTCCATGTTTAGAGACATTTTGGCTAAGGTCGAAACAGGTATTGTATGTCGAGTGTCCTTTAAGGAACTCGAGTCCTACTTGATTATATTTATGTATTTATTACCATATTTGTTATACATTCACACTATTGTATTTTATATTTATGGAATTGATTTCAATATAAATCATTACTATGGAGTTTATCTCATACCCTATTTGGGTAATCATTTGGTACCTAGGAAGACATCATGGTTATAGGATCAAGATTCTAGATTGGATTATGTGTTGTACACAAGGATATGTGATCTTAAGAGTGTAGGAATGAGCTAGTTTTAAGGATTATCATGGAGATATCATATGGGATTTATCTCTTTTTTATTCATTTATTCTTTCCTACTATAATATATACCTATTTTTCTTCTGGTATTTACCTGACATCATCTGGTATATGATATTGTTTATATCTATAATCATTTGTTATTATTAGGATAATTTATTTCTAATGAATTTCATTTATACTATATTTTTTATTTATTTATAAATGATATTCCATTGTTCTACTATGATTATAAGGGTATAGTATCTCCACCATACAATCATTAGACCCTCACTCCTAGTAAGCAGCCTCTGGTATATAGGGAAGCATGCTTTAGTCCACGTGACTGTCCGACTCGGTGCACCATTCTAGTGACCCCCAAGTCAGGACGTGACAAGTTGTATCAAATATTTTTTTTCCTTTGTATTCTTCTTTTGAGTTAGTAAATATGAGAGTAGGAATGTTTCAATACTTGGAATAAATCCCATTTATGGTATTGATCAACCCAAGCACTAGGGTAAAGACTGTGCTTCAAGAGATGGGATTGTTTTTCATGTTTTTTATTATTATATTTTCTTATTATTTCACCTTGAGTGATTGATATACTTTCTTATACTTAATTATTTAAGGTATTTATAGTATTTTACCCTTGGATTGGTATGGAAAATAAGTATTGTTACATCCATCAATATAGGAACATAGAGATTCGCATTCCATACACTTTCTATGCCATTTAAGTTACATTTCTTGACTTCCTGATACATATTGGATGTTCCTTCTGCAATTTATAAGCACACTTATGTGTATACCATGTTTAGGTGATTATTTATCATGCTACTTGTACACCATGTTGTATGATAAATTTCCATGTTCACTTATATTTATTACTATGTGATAGCATGACTTATTATATTTTTGGTATACGGTCAGTTAAATAAAATGTTTTCATCAACCTAAATGGTTTTTTACAACATAGAATTTTTTGTAATTTTATGTGCCTAACAAAATGTGACATGTTTGAGTTATAGAACATTGGTTTTATGGGGTCAAAAATTAGTGGTTTTAATTAAATAAGTTCTAATTTTTAATTTATGAAGTGTATGGGCCTCATAAATTCTGGAATGGTGACCCATATAATATAAATATTATATATATACTTTATATATTCTTAGTCTAAAGGTAAAAATATTGTTACTATTACATGAATTCCAATTGTAACTTATAAATCATAGAACCTTTATAACTTGGGAATGGTAATTCATATAACTGATTTGTGGTGTGTGTATATATAAAGTCCTTTTCCTCTATAAATCGGGCATGATGGCCCATATTATAGGAAATTTACAAGCTTGGATCGGCCTTATAGGTGAGTTTTAGAATTTTATGCCTACATGATAAACCCATTAAGGGTGTTTCAAATATTAATGTTTTAAATGTTATTGTCACGACCAATCCCTCAGGGCTTGTTCCGTGACTACCGCAAACCCACATTCCATAGGCTAGGGGCTGGTGACTAGCACCGAAGGAAGATTCCCTAAAACTTGGAAGGCATTGTCTTTATAACCTGTAAGCACACACAACCAAACACACAACAAGATACAAACTCAAGTAAACTGAATAGTAAACAAAGTGAGTGCAGTAAGTAAAAGGGTCTAGAATACAAGCCCAACTGGAAAGTACAAGGAAAACTAGAAAGTATAAGATGACTGATAGGTGAAAAGAAACTCCTGGATTGTCCACCATGAATCCTACCTGAAGGGTAGGTACAACTCACAAATGACCATCTCTGCGGTTCGCCTCATCTAACGTCCACCTCCGAGCTATATCCAGTCCTGTTACTCTCGTCCTCAGTCAGTGTTGTCCGTTGTCTGCACTAAACACAACAGGGTGCAGGCATATACCATGTAGGGTTGAGTATAACAATACTCATCAGGGACCCTGAGACCCTCAAGGTCTCACAAAATCCACAAAGGATAAAAAACAAAGCCTGAAGTCAATTGTCAACCCTACTTAGGTATATTCCCATACATATACCTATGTTATCAAGTATACCCATCTCAATCATGAGGAAACACAGGGTCTAACCCAAAATCCTAAAGCTCAACCATTCCAAAAAGGAAGGAATACCATGAAGGTAAGTACCACACAGGTACGCCACACAGAAGAATACCACAAAGGTATTACCATGAAGGAAAGTACCACAAGGTACACACTCAATTCACACCAGGTATAACTTAAGTAAAGTAGTAGAGATGATTAGATGTAACTACTAATCATCTTACTCTGTTAAGAGGCACTGCTGCTGACCCACACCGGATCACATGGTGCTGACCCACATAGGATCGCTAGGTGCTGAACCACATAGGATCGCTCAGAGCTAACCCATACATGATCGCTCGGTGCTGACCCACACAGGATCACTCGGTGCTGACCCACACATGATCTCTATGTGCTGACCCCCACAGGATCGTAATTCATTCTTCATGCCACAACCAGCTACTGGGTTCCCTTACTAGGCTTGCTCGTCTTCGGGAGGGTCCACTCCTCAAGACACCAGTCGATACTCCAACTACCACGAAGTCCCACAAAAAGTATCTCAAAGTACCACCACGTCATAGGGGTCTCAACGCAACAGACGGCGCGTCAATCGGATGCCCGATCTTTAAGTTATTACTATTTTTGTCCTGAGGGCCCGGTTGGATTCGTGCTCAATCCAACCCGACTGTACTCCAACTTTACCCAAATCTCTAGTGGGGTATACTCAAGGGACCATTTCTCTCCAAGGTTTCTATTTCCGCTGACGATTAGTCAAACGGACGTCTGATGCCAAAGTTATGGCCAAAAGAGGGTAAATGGGTCATAGTGGGTCTGGTTCCGGACCGACCCGATTTGGGTTGACCCGGCCCAAGCCGATGGGTTCAGCCCGACCCATGGTGTGGCTAGGCTAGCTGGGTGGTCCGGATCACGCTGGGCATCCCGGCCCGCACTGGGCGGTGCGGAGGCCTCGGGCCTGCGAGGGCAGCGAGGCCACGGGGTGACGCGGTGGAGCTGTGGGGCGGCGCAGCGGGGCGGCGCGATGGAGCAGCGGGGCGGCGCAGTGCGGCCGCGGGGCGGCACGGTGGGTACACTGATGATGCGAGGCCGCGGGGCGGCGGTGTTTGCAGGCGGCACGAGGTCGCAGGGTGGCGCCGTTGCACCGGTGCCTTCATCGCGGCCGATGATGTGTCGTCCGCCACATTCGTTCGTCATCGTGGCACAAAGTCACCTTCTTCCATCGTGAAGGATACACCATTCAAGAAGAATAGCAGAGGGGTTAGGCCATGTGTGTTGGGCCCGCACCCCCTATGTTAGAGTAGTATAAAGTATCTCAATAAGAACTTGAATGAAGAATGTCAAACCCTAACCTCCCGCAATGATTATTCCCAAACCCACAAAAGAAATAATTAGTGGATCAACTAGTTAGGGAGTTGATCTGTGTTCTTTGTTTTAGAAGGGAAGAACATGGGAATATATAATCATACACAACTAAACCTATACCTTGATTTATCATTTACATTGGATGGGGGAAGTCATTGATGTCAGCGTTTCCCCGATCATCGGTTCGTTGTCGTCGAAGATGTTCCTTGTCGACGTGAGCATTCTTCGTTGGGGAACGCGTTCTTCATTGGAGAACACGTTCTTCGTTGGAGAGAGTAATCCTCCCAAAGGTTCTCCTCTCCCAGGTCCACCAAAAATAAAAGTATCCAAAATAATAGAATGTGTTGTTTAATTTAATATTGGTATAAAAAAGGTTGGCTTAATTAATTAAAGGAGACTTGGCATAATTAATTAAAGGAGAGTTGGCACAATTAAAGTGGAGGAAGTTCAAGAGACTTCCCCACATTTAAGTGAGATGTTCAAGGGTTAGATGGTCCCTGCCATTGAATTCAAATTTGGGGGTTTTAAGCTCGAGTGGTCCCCACCACCGAGCATTCATGTTGGGAGTTTTCAACCCCTCGTGGTCACCACCTCCATAGCCTTCACATGGGAGGTTTATTATAAATGAAATAAAAGTTTATTTTATTTTATTTTTCATTCCCACAAAAAATCCCAATAACTATATTTCACCCTAGACCTATTGCGGTCAAGGTGAAGGTCTCCTTAAGCGAATACTGGCACTACGAGTTCAACAGTGTCCTCAGATTTCAATTCTGAGCACCATTTCAAAAGTTACAAAAACCCGCTTGTACATTAACTGAATGTACCCAAAAAAAGTTCATAAATTCATTCTGGGCACACTAGGCCTCGGAATCATGTGCCGTCAGTTTTCACGGACTCGTAAAATTCCCATATATTAAAAAAAATTACATGGAAATTACTGGGTGTTTACATTCTCCCCACCCCAAGGCTTTGTATCTCCGTAAGCCACAACTCAATATAAGGGAACAAGTGGGGGTACTGAGCATGTATCTGATCATCCCGCTCCCATGTCCTCTCCTGGAGGTTCCGGTGCTACCAATGAATGCGCACTAGAGGTATCAACCACCCATGAAGGACTTGATTCTGTCTATCATCAATCTCAACTGGAACCTCTGTAAAAGTCACCCCATCAGATAATGTCGCCACATCTTCAAGGCGAAGACCACTACTGCTAACTCCCAGTCATGGGTGGTGTAGTTATGCTCATACTATCTTAGCTGTTGAGAACCGTATGTGATCACTACTCTATCCTACGTTAGGACACATCCGATCCCAGTCCCTGATGTGTCGCAGTAGACTACATACCCTACGCCCTCCTTTAGAAGCCTCAAGATGGGGGAACTAGTCAGCCTCTTCCTCAACTCCTGAAAACTCCACTAGCATCTCTCTGACCACATGAAGGGTTGCCCCTTATTCATCAACACTGATAGAGGTGATTCAACTCTGGAGAAATACGACAAAAATCTCTGGTAGTATCCAGCCAAACCCAGGAAACTATGTACCTCCGTCACACTCCTGGGTGGCTTCCAAGAAAGTAGCCCCTCAATCTTCACTGGATCTACTACAACTCTAGCCTCCAATATGACATATCCCAGAAAGTGAACCTCTCAGATCCAGAATTGGCACTTCAAGAGCTTACCATAAAGTTGGTTCTCTCAGAGTGTGTCCAGTACTACCCACAAATGATAGGAATTCTCCTCCTCAGTAATCGAGTAGATCAGAATGTCATCGATGAAGACTACTACAAAGAGATCAAGGTATGGATGAAAGATCATGTTCATGAGTACCATGAACACTACTGGAGCATTGGTTACACGAAATGGCATAAACAAGAACTCATAATGGTCATATCGACATCTGAAAGTCATCTTCTACACATCCTCGTATCATACTCTGAGTTGGTGATAACCTGATCCGAGGTCTTTCTTCAAGAACCACTGTGCTCCCTTCAGCTGATCAAAGAGGTCTTCAATCCACGGAAATGGGCACTTATTCTTCACAGTCACCTGGTTCAGGCATCGATAGTTGACACAAATAATCAAGCTCCAATATTCCTTCTTGGTGAACAGAATCGAGGCTTCCCAAGGAGAAACACAGGGAAAAATGAATCTCTTCCCCTGCAAATCCTTTAGTTGTACCCACAGCTCACAAAGCTCTGCCGGAGCCATCCGATATGCTGGTGTAGATATCGGTGTTGTCTTGAGGTACAAGTCAATGTAAAATTTCACCTCTCTCCAAGGAGGTAAACCTAGAACATAATCAGGGAAGACATCCATGTACTGGTCCACCACTACAAGATAGCTCGAACTCTCCACATCAACCGCTCCAAGGGTAAGTCTTGCCAAGTGATGAGTGATCATCTGCACCCTCCTCTGGGTAAGTCCATCCTATGCTGCAAAGGCTCCATTCTCACAGGTGAAGTTAAACCTGGTCCCATCTATGCAGACACACCACACTTTGCACCAAATATAGTTAATCTGAGCATGGACTATTGATAAACAGTCCATACCCAAGATGGCGTCGTAAAGCCTCGACGCCGCTACTAGGAGATCTCAGCTGATGATCTCGCCTCCTAGAGTAATCTCGCACTACCAACACCAGTGTCTAATCATTGAATCCGATCCTATAGGAGTCTCTAGACATAAGGATTGAGCCAATGGCTCCATCAGAATATCGAGCTCTAAACGAGGGAAGTGGAAATAAAAGAATGACTGGAACCTGTGTTTGTAAGTACTACAACTAAGGTGGAGTAGACACAGATCGTACCTCATATCATCTCTAGAGCACCATGTTCGTAAGCCTCAGCTGCCTAGAGCTGAGCTCGCCCTTTTCCTCCTGCTCCCTATGGTCAGGGTGGACCACCTGGTGGTGGTGGCGGTAACATATTGAATCGTCACCCACCATCAATTGCATGACCAGCTCCTCTTCCACGTCTTCCTGCTCCCTGCGAACCTCTTCGGTCAAAACTCTGTCTATGCCTAGGAGGTCCTTCAACCATATTCTGATCATCCATATGGCGGGTAGGACAGTCATGAGCCATGTGAACCTGCCCACCGCATGTACAACACTGCGCGCTCCTGGCATGACTGGCTCTGCCTCGGGTGCCCCGCACAACCGACCCTGAATCCTGCAGTCATCCACCTGTCTGTCTGGTCATCTTGGACCTCTACGAAATCTATCTACTACCAGCTGCAGAAGACTATGCTATGTGATGACTAGTGTTGGGTCTCGCTACTGGCGACTACTCATCAAGAATACACTCTACTAAGAGGGCTCGCTCTAACACCCCCACCTGCATCGGGATGCTAAGAGAAATCATCAAATCCCTGATCTCTCTCTTGAGTACCTACTCAAAGGTCTAGGCCCTAAATAATGGGTCCCACACCATATCAGTGGAGTAGTGTGAGATGTCAGTGAACCTCACTGAGTACTGAGCCACAGTCATTCCACCCTACTACAGATGAAGAAGATCCTGTATGCGCACTGCGTGAAGAGTCGCTGGAACAAACTCTACCTGAAACAAGATCTCGAAGTCTGCCCAGAGAAGCTTCACCTCATCGTGAACTTGGAGCATCAAGCTCCACCATCTGCCTACTGTTCCTATAGAAGGCTGGCAACAAGGATCACCATGAGATCAGCTGGTGTCCCTACCAGTCGGAAAACTCTCACTTCGGCCTCCAGCCAATCCTCAGCCGCCTATGGGCTTGTATCTCCCCTGATCCTGGGTGGCCTCTGGCACTGGAACTCGTGCAACATGATCAAGCAGTATGAACCCTCTGCTTTTGGGGATGGTGGCATTGGCAGCCCAATGAGTAATGGTACTGTTGGTGCCTCTACTGAAAGAGGGCCCTAAACTAAGGCCTCATTTCTCGGTGGGCTATCAGTGTGTACTATATCTGAAACCCTAGCTGGTTGTCTTTGTGGAGGCATACTGAAAATAAATAGGTGTGGCATGACCAATAAGTTATACCTGATGAGTTTACTCAATGAGTTCATAAAGAATACTCTTGAAAACACACACGCAATCAGTGTTTTCATGCACTAAGTCAGAAATCAAAATTCATGGTCCTTGTGTATGGCTACGTCAACTGCCGCACCAACACTGGATTCCCTAAACTGATAACCACACTCACTACACTTAACACTATTTCCATTAAAAAGAAATATTTGTGTCCTATGTTCTACATTAGAACGGACTCCTCTAATACCAATTTGTCACGACCCGTCCCTCGGGGCCTGTTCCGTGACTACCCCAAGCCTGCCTTCTATAGGCTAAAGGTAGGAAACTAGCACCGAAGGTGGATTCCCTAAAACTAGGAAGTAATTTCCTTTATAACCTATAAGCACACGCAACCAAGCACACAACAAGATACAAACTCAAGTAAACTGAATAGTAAACAGAGTGAGTGCAGTAAGTAAAAGGGGCCAGAAGACAAGACCAACTGGAAAGTACATGGAAAACTAGAAATACAAGAGGACTAATAGGTGAAAATAAACTCATGTATCATCCACTAAGAATCCTACTTGAAGGGCAGGTACAACTCATGAATGGTTGTCTCTATGGTTTGCCTCGTCTAATGTCCACCTCCGAGCTACCTCAAGTCCTGGTACTCTCGTCCTCAGTCAACACAGTTTGTCGTCTGCACCAAACACAACAGGGTGCAAGAATAGCCCGTGCAGGGGTGAGTATAACGATACTCATTAGGGACCCTGATACCCTCAAGGTCTCAAAAAATCCAAAAAGGATAAACCAAAAAGCATTAAGTCAACTGTCAACCCTACTTAGGTATATGCCCATACATATACCTAAGTTATCAAGTATACCCATCTCAATCCTAAGGAAACACAGGGTCCAACCCAAAATCCCAAAGCTCAACCAGTCCACAAAGGAAGGAATACCACGAAGGTAAGTACCACACAGGTATGCCACACAGAAGAATACCGCCAAGGTATTACCATGAAGGAAAGTACTACAAGGTACAGACTCAGCTCACACCGGGTATAACTTATGTAAAGTAGTAGAGATGATTAGATATAACTACAATCATCATACTCTGTTAAGAGGCTCTACTGTTGACCCACACAGGATTGCTCGGTGCTGACCCACATAGGATCGCTAGGTGCTGACCCACATAGGATCGCTCGGTGGTGACCCACACAGGATCGGTCGGTGTTGACCCATAGAGGATCGCTCAGTAGTGACCTACACAGGATTTCTAGGTGCTAACCCACACAGTATCACAATTCATTCTTCACATCATATTCAGCTACTGGGTTCCCAGACTAGGTTTGCTCGTCTCCAGAAGGGTCTGCTCCTCAAGCCACTGGTCGATACTCCAACTCTCACGAAGTCCCACAAATAAGTATCTCAAAGGACCTCCACTTCATATGGGTCTTAACGCAATAGACAGCATGTCAATCAGATGCCCGGTCTGTAAGTTATTAGCCTTTTTGTCCTGAGGGCCTAGTTGGATTCGTGCTCGATCCAACCCGACTGTAATCCAACTTTACCCAAATATCTAGTGAGGTATACTCAAGGGACCGTGTCGCTATATGGTTTCCAGCACCACTGACAGTTTGTAAAAAGGATATTTATTGCCAAAGTTATAGACAAAAGAGCGTAAATGGGTCATAGTGGGTCTGAGTCTGGTCCGTCCGGGTCCGGTCCGACCTGGTTGGACCACCTGGCCCATGGTGCGTCACATCCAGCGCTAGGCGGCTCGGCTTACTGGGTGGTCCGACCCGCGTTGGGTGGCCCGACCTAGTGGTGTGGGGGCGGCGTGATGGGACAGTGGGGCGACACGGTGGGGCCCCAGATGGCGCGAGGTTGCGGGTGGCATGAGACCGTGGGGCGGAGTCATTGCGTCATCGCCTTCGTCGTGACCAACGATGTGCCAGCTACCACATTCTTTCGTTACCGTGGCACAAATTCACCTTCTTCCATCGCGAAGGATACACCATTCAAGAAGAACGACAGAGGGGCTGGGCCATGTTTGTTTGGCCCGCACCCCCCCCCCCCCCCCCCCGTATTAGAGTGGTAGCAAGCATCTCAACAAGAACTTGAATGAAGAACATCAAACCCTAACCTCCCACAATGATTATTCCCAAACCCACAAAATAAATCATCTGTGGATCTACTAGTTAGAGAGTTGATCCGCATTATTTTTTTTATAAGGGAAGAACATGGGAATATATAATCATACACAACTAAACCCCTACCTTGATTTCTCATTGATGTTGGAAGGGGTGAAGTTGGTGAAGTCGGCATTCCCCCGATCGTCGGTTCATTGTCATCGAAGATGTTCCTCATCGACATGAGCATTCTTCATTGGGGAGCGCGTTCTTCATTGGAGAACGCGTTCTTTGTTGGAGAGGGTAATCCTCCCAAAGGTTCTCCTCTCCCAAATCCACAAAAAAAAGAAAAGTATCCAACATAATAGAATATGTTGTTTAATTTAATATTGGCATAAAAAAGGTTGTCTTATTTAATTAAAGGAGAGTTGGCATAATTAATTAAAGGAGAGTTGGCACAATTAAAGTAGGGGAAGTTAAAGAGACTTCCCCACATTTAAGTAGGAGGTTCAAGGGTCGGGTGGTCTCCTCCTTTGAATTCAAATTTGTGGGTTTTAGTATTGGGTGGTCCCCACCACCGAGCATTCAAGTTGGGAGGTTTTAACCCCTCGTGGTCCCCACCTCCATATCCTTCAAATCATAGGTTTATTAGAAATAAAATAAAATAATATTTTATTTTATTTTTCATTCCCACGAAAAAAACCTAAAAACTATCTTTCACCCTAGACCAACTGTGGTCTAGGTGAAGGTATCCTTAAGTGAATATCAGTGCTATGAGTTCAATAGTGTCCTCATATTTCAATTCTGAGCACCGGTTCAAAATTTACAAAAACTCGTTCGTACGTTAACTGAACGTACCCGAAAAAAAAATTTAAAAAATCATTCTGGGCACACCGGGCCTCAGAATCATGCACCGTCAGTTTTCACGGACTCATAAAATTCCCATATATTAAAAAAATTACATGTAATTTATAGGTCTTTACAGTTATTGGTTTTCATTTAGATGGATCCAAGTCAGGATGATGTGACCCTCATAGGTCACCTTTATTTTGATATGCCTCAGTGCTTAACCCCTTAGGTATATACTCATACGATATAGGGGCGGTTATTTAAAGTGTCATCATCCACTTATATGCTATTACATATAAATCTATGGTGGAATCTTACTGAACCAGTCCCTTAAAATTGATAAATGACGTGTTATCTACTTTTGATATTTATTTATATAACTCTTAATTTAATTAAATTTCTAGTTAAAACATAAGGGGTTCTTTCCTATATAGAATATGAGTGACATTTTCCTTAACTAATCCAGTTATGATCTTTTTATGGTTAACTAAATGATGATTACAAAGGAAATTATGAGATAACTTTACTAAAATACTACAATGCCACAACTATTTAAAGTGCTCATTATAGTTTCCGTTCTAACTGTTATTTGAGTTGAATATTTATGAGCCTATTTAGTGTTTAAAAGAAATGTGAATCAATTAAAATGGATAAAATGAAGCCTTAAAGTGTCACTCTTAGATTCAAACCTCATATAAGGGTAGTTTAAATGTTTTATTGAGAGTCTCCTTGAATGGGAATGAGGAAATTAACCATATGAACATATTTTAATGTTATTGACTAATAGAGAGGTATAGACTATTTTATTAGTTCCTTAGAAATAAGAATTACTATTGGATTATTACTTGAGTTACAGGAACAAAAAATGTCATCCTTATGCTATTTTGATTGATATAGGATTCTTAGTGTAAGAATGATACCATTGTTTGAGGGATTGTTGTGTGATGAATGGACCCTTGTCAGTGGTGTGGTGATCATTTAATGCTTGATTTTAGTGGGTTATACTTTCCTAGGTAATGGTAAACTACTTAATTATTCATGTGAACCTTCTTTTTCAATAATATATGACTTTTTAAATCATCAGTTATGTCAATAATCATATGGGGTAATATTCCCTTGGGTTTAAATCTTAATGTGGTAAACCTTATACTGGTATTAATAGGAATGATATACCTATAGGTTGTAAAAATGGATGTGTTGTTTAACTGGTAAAATATTAAGGCAGAGCACATTGCTATATACAAAATCTATCCTGTTGTAATATGGTGTAGTGAACCATATGAGTTCGTTGGAAATAGTTTAATCCTTGAGCTATTACGCTCTATTTATGGGTCACTTCTAGAGTAGAATGGCCTAGACATTTAGAGAAGTTCAATTTATCCTTATTCTATTGGATGAAATATTGAGGAGTATTGGTTGTTGTTACACTACTCATCAGTTGGTTTTGATTTTATTCTTGCTACAAATGATGTGTGTGCATGTGGATCAAAAAGAGAATCACTCGTATGACTAAAGTGAATATATTCTAGATCATTGGTAAGTGGTTTTTTTATCTCTCATTTCCTATTAGTTCTTGGTATAATAACATTTTCCATGTATATAAAATACATTTAATTGATCAATTTCATTTCTTGATGTGAGTTACCGTTCTCATTAAATGATTAATAGGATACTCCTAAGGTGGGGAGCGTACCGTTGATCATGGAAAACCATTTCTTACCAAGTAGAGGGAGCACAACTATAAAATACCATTTGGGAATTCTCATTGATACTTTTGACATCCTATGAGGCTATTATTTTGGGTCATCTAGTCATTGAGATGATTCCTGAGATGAAACCTGCTTATGGGTTTGGATAGAGTTTGAATGCTAGATTTAGGATCGGGTTGTAAAAATGACCCGAGAATGTAACACTTCTATAGAATGCTGGTGATTTAAAGGAATAATGATGATGAAATTATTGGTTCTGTAAAAAAACCATTAGAATATACCTTAAGTTAGAATTGGAATATGAAGGGATGTTCGAACGGTAATGGTTGCCCTAGGGAGCCTAAGGTAATAAGATCGATATCTTTTGTAAGGAGTCAGCTGTTAAGACCAACATCATTAATCTGAGTAACTTGAGTTTTCTTTAAGTTACTTTAGGATTAATTAAGTGTTCTTTACTCAACAATTTTAGTGAGGTATAGTTAGGATCCTTAGGGATCAGTCTTAAAAATCATGAATTTCCTCTGATGGTAGGGTAATAGTGGTCAGGTGGTGATGGTGTCATGACATATATAGTCGATATCTTCAAAGGAAGTCATCTAAAGGTGGTTTGATCAACCTTTTCATTATTTTTATGATACAATTGGTGGGAAACCATGTTGGGAATTTAGTTTTTATATGGAATAAGTATCCCAGGTCTTAGTAATAAGCGGTGATACCCTCTTAACCCACTCTTGGATTGGTGATGATCATTCCCCATATCTTGATATTATCTACAGTACACTGAGAGAGTGTCAGTCATATGCTGAGAAAAATTAATTTTTTTGGATTAATAAATAGAATATTGGGTGTTTCACTCCAAATATTTATTAAATATAGAGGCAGGCTTTGTCTTGAGTGATAATGGGATTCCCATATAGGATGGCCTTCGATGGACTCATGGACACCAGCCAATTCTTTGACTCGATCACCATGAATGATACCACATATGGGATTTGTTTTTTTTCTGATATGTGGACATCTTAATGATATACTGACATCTCAATTCTAAACTTTTGAGTATGGAATACATTGGATTAGCTCCTTAGACTCTCATAGTTGATTCTAAGGTTACCATGGACTTACAATTGGTCTTGTTTGATATAATTAGAGTGTAATGATCTAGGGGTGATGGATCAGATATAAATTGATGTTCATGTTGTGGAAAGACTATAGAAATGATTGGTTTTTATACAGGAAGTTAATTATGATCTTTGGTGAGTGTGCTAAGAAATATCAAATTTCCGTAGATTAAAGGCATTATAATTAGGTTGGATACAATCAGATAGGAACAACATCAAGCATTTCATTGGGATGAGATGAGTGTAGTAAAAAGGTTGACTGGGGATTTTCATGGAAAAGCTATAAAAATAGGATAAATGAGGTCAATTGGGAATTGACCGTTCAATTGAATTGAGAAATATGCCAGTAGAATTTTTATAATTATAAGGGTGTTCTTAAGTAGGCAATTTTGATGGTGGGTTCACTATGACTCAGAATTGGTCATTCAAACTAGAACATATGGTTGGTATTTCCATAGTCTAGATGATGGGAGATATGGATATGTGATCCTTTCACAAGTTATAAAGTTATAGGTAAGCATCATCTCAATTTTTTAGTTTTGAATATAAGTGTTTCCTCGAGTTATAATGGCTTAAGTACCATGTATTAAATACGATTCTTGGAACCACGTTGGGAATTTAAAACAAAACATGACCATTTCAATAGAATTTTCCATGATCAATGTATTTAAAGGGATTTTTCATTATTACCCAAGGATTATTGGGTATGAGAAGTTATATGGTGGGGAGAATGTATGATCATATGTTTTGGATCGGTTGTAAATTTCCAATGGAGTTTTAAAGTTTCTTTTAGTGAATGATACGAATCGTAATTTTAACTTTATAATGAATTTATGAGTGTTGTAAAACTTTAAAGTGTTGTTTTTAGATGGATTTTAAGGCCTAATAGGTCAATCAGTTGTTCAGTGTACTTTCAAGAGCACCTGGCTTCAAAAATCTAGTTTTTGGAAAGTGTATAGGGGGTACATGGTTTTTACATGGTTAGTGAAAATTGTGAACCCAAACCATGAACTCCTGTAGAGGTGTCAAAATGGTTTTTAAAGACATTAATATGAGGCTACATGGACATGAAAAATTAGTAAATTCCATTTTAGATCCAAACCTCATTGGTTGCGAATGGTTAGAAAAACTGTATACCAAGTCGTGCATGGGAGTGCCACCTTAGGCAGAGCTGGTGAATGCTTGGAACATGGTTTATCCAATCATGTGGCCAAACTATGAAACTCATTAAAGGGATGAAATTACATTTCTTCCTCTAATTTATTTTAACCTTCCTCATACATTCTTCTCCTCACTCATGCACAATAGCTACCTCCCTCACATGGAGATTTTCCTCTCCTCCTAGTCAAGTATGGTTTTCCTCTATCTGAGCCCTAATTAAATAATTTTTGTATCACTTTTAATCCCCCTTGGTAATATTATGGTTCTTGTTGTTTATTTTCTTCATTTATCTCACTGTATTGGGTTATATTTACATGTGATATAATATACCCTATTTCTAGGGAACTTGTCAATTCTTATAATTTCTCTTGTTTCGTCTTGAATAAAATCCAGATAATGGAAGAGTAAATCATCCTAAGAACAAGGTAATTGGTCTATTTATTTTCCCTTAAAGTATTGTAGGTTTATAAAATATTTCAATATTCTAGGTGTTGGATTTTCCAAGCATCACCCTTAAATTTAGAAATTTATTACATGGAACCTAATGCATTAACTTGGATAGTATTTGTGCATTTGACTGTACCCTTGAAGATTGTCCACCAAGACTTGAACCACCACCACCTTGGGGTGTGTTACTTATATTCCATGACCTTTATACCTTTTTTTGGGAAAAACCCTTTTTAGTGTGTTTTTGTAATAAAAATTAATTCTCTACTTAAATCTTAATTACCTTTGTTGTGTGTTCGATTATCTCTCATGTAAGAGATGGTTATATTGAGTTGAATGAAACAAAATAACAACCATAGCCCTATTTTATAGTAAAACCTCCTTTGTAGTGCACTATCTTATCTAATAAGAAGGGGAAATCAAGTGAAGTTATTTTAAATGATAAATGATATGGACCTTCCTATGGCCTTCTTAGTTACTTATAAATTGAATGGCCAAAATTGTATACTTGAATTGTGATATGGCATGATCAAGGAAAAATCCTATTAATTATTCATACTTTAACTATAATATGGAATGATTACTAACATGAAATTATTTATTACTTATAATTAAATGAAAAAATGTCATGGTTAATCTCATGGAAAAAATTTATTTATTAAAGTAAATGTGCCTATGCCCTTATATTACACCGTGAGAGAACCTTGGTTTCCCAAGTAGGAATTCCATTGATGGTATCATAGGTTAGATGAATTATTAAGTTGCGGGCGACACTTGGGTTACTTATATAGAATACCTTTAATGGGATTAGAGGTTAGGTGATTTGTATTGTTCCTTTAGAACAAATTGGGTTCCTCTTATATTAAATGACTTGGATAGTCTTAAAAGTTAATTGAAATTATCATAATCCATGAGCAACACTTGGGTTCCTTCTATAGGACTCCATGGATGGGCGCATAGGTTAAATGGAATTATGAAAATCCATGGGTGACACCTGGGTTCATCATATGGAATGCCTTGGATGGGATTATAATTTGATTAGAATTTATTATGTCCTGGGAAACACTTTGGTTTCGATGAAGAATGCCTTGGATGGGCTCATAGGACAAAATGAAATTTATTATATGCTTGACTGTCATGACATATGGATGCCTTATTTTACCTTGGTTTGAATATGAGTTTTACTATTAATTAGAACTTGTTAGGTTCCATTGGTCCTAGAATAACTAATGTTCATATACTCATTTTCATGAGATGACCTGGACTTGTTTTATGGTTTCAAATATACTTACTTTTTGATATCTAGTCTTATAGTCATGGGTTATAGTATCACTTTTTTTACCATAACATTTACTATTATGTGGATAAATTAGTCTTACACAACGGGTCCTTTTCGGTGAATGTATATCTCTACATATATTGTTGTTCCATATATTCACATATATATATGTGATGGTATGATTAGAGACATTCTGGCTTAGGTTGAAGTAGGTATTTTTTGTCAGGTGTCCTTTAAGAAACCTGAGCCCAACATGATTATAATTATTTTTTTACTACCTTATTTTTATACCTTCACACTACTGTATTGTATATTCATGGACTAGATTGTAATACACACCATTGGTGGTTGACTATAGAGTTTATCTCACACCCTATCCAGTCCTTCATTTGGTTCCAAGACAAACCTAATGGTGGTAGGATCAGAATTCTTGATTTTTCTACATGATATACACTTAGATAAAAGATCTTAGGATCATGGGATTGAACCGGTGCTCAGGATTCTCATGTATATAGCCTTTGGGATTTAGTTATATTCATTATGAATGTTTTGTATGTCTATTTTCCTTTTGGTATTGACATGAAATCATTTGTTATATGATACTATTTATGGATTTGTCCATTTATTATTGTTGGGATGATTTATTTTCACTGCCTTTCATTTATAATGCTTCCATTATTGATTTATCTATGATATACCATTTGTGATACTATGATTATGTGGGTATAGTCTCCCCATCATACCATCATTAAACCATCATTTCTAGTCAGCAAACTCTAGTTTATGGGGAGACACACTTGGGGCCATGTGATTGACCAGATTAGGGCACCATTTTAGTGGCTTCTATGTGGGGATCTCACACATGTAGAATTATTTATTGAACAATTCATCTAATCCCTCCCAATTAAGGACTCGGTTGAATTTATCTTGGAAAAATAAATCTCACCATTGGTGTGAAATATCCTCCACCACGTACATTGTTAGATTCACCTCTATATCAATAGGGTTCCATGGAAATCAAATATATGGTTCATTTTTTAAGCCACACTTTTTCCTTTTCATGTTCTTAATCCCCTTAAAATATCAATGGATTCTTTTTTTGAAATTGCACAAAATGATCTGTATATCAAGTTTTTCATTTATATTTCCTTTATCAATATCTTAAATTATTGGATAAATATTTGAGTATGTTATTGATTCAATTTTGTTTCATGTGGAACCACATTTCTTGCATCCTCTTCTTGAAATTTTTGATGTCATCTTAACGATTCCATTTATCTATCTTCATAAAAAAACACCACTCAACTAGTAAAATGAAGGAATAGGATATTCCAAATCATAAAAAGAGATGATCATTATAAAAAATATCCAATAATCATCAAATATAATATGATTAATAAAATCCTATTATGAATTCTCATTACTAATATAGGATATGCTACACTCATTGGCCAAACCCCTAATGATGAGATGAAAAAACACCTATAGGTTTTTGAAAACACATTTTGTACCTGGGCCACCCTTGTAACTTAAAGATTGGAATAAATAGGTTAAATAAATATTTTATGCTATAAATTTTTAGTTTTAAATTTTTTTATCTCCTTTCTACCATTTAGACTAACATACTGACCAAACTGATACCATTTGCAATATCCTGACCCTAACCATTATCTTATAAAGAACCTAGGTGCAACTAAACTATGTGAAATCCTCTAGGCACCAAAGTTTGGTAATAAATGAAATTGGCTTGATAAATCAATATGGAATGATTTTCTCTTTAAAAAACATAACCTATCAATATAAAAACAAAAACAAACAAACTGAAACAACATGATGCATGAAAAGTAAACAATACAACCCAAAAAAGAACCAATCACCAAAAATATCAGAGTGGTAGAAAAAGGATACACAAAAATACCAGAAAAAAATAATCATGTCTTAGGCACTAAGGTGGAATCATTCTAAACCCCAAGGATAACCAACTCCATGGATCTGACTCTAGAGAGCTACATTAAGAATCACCACTTAAGAAAAATGAAATCCTCCTCCTTCTTGTATCATTGAAAATAAAATCTCTATATACATCCAAGTTAATATGCCTGGGTGATTGATATACCTAGTAGGAAATCCAAAAAAATACGTTCATACATGGCACTATAATAGGAACAAGTTATCTAGAAATTTAAAATATAAGTAAAACAAACGAGGAAAAATCCTAAGTAGTTTCAAATATAAATAAATTATATTTAAACATAAGAAACAATTAATACTTTTAATCTAATTGGTACACCCATTCCACATTCACACACACACATGCATGTATCTAACTATAAGTATTCCTAAAACATGTGAATAAGCTCATCCTACCATTCAAGTCAACACTTGGTTGTGAATCTACAGTTCCCTTGTCTAGCTTTGACCCCTTGTCTAAACCCCACAAGGAATTTTCCTTTGTAACATGAACTCATGAAATTCCAGTGTATTAAAAGGTCTCAAACCCATTAATTTATTAAAAAAAATTATTCATTTAAAATATTTAATCAATCATCTTTCATGTGTTAAAATAAACCACAATTTAGAACCACGAATTAAAAAGGGTTCTTTACAAAACCATTCAAAATCCAATGTTTCCAATCCCACTAAAAATGTTTTTCCAGAAAGAAACCATCCAAAGTATCCTTTGTAAATATAGGATAATAATTAAAGAAAACTAAGACTTCCACTTATATAACAAGTGTAGAAAAAGAAACAATCCACCTACCACGTGGAGTTTCTGATTTCAAATAATCTTAAAATAATCAAGAAAGATCTGAGTTTCTCCTTTATTCCCTTCAATGATCTGATTAAATCATCCTCTAGATCAACTAGAACCACCAAAAACACCTAGAAATAGCACTAGATTCAAGAGTAATGGAAAGGAAACCAATAAATACTTAAATTCATTGGAAAGATTTAAACATCATGGACCTAACCTAATTCATGGAATGATAGAGAGATTAACATAAAGAATCTTTTAGATGTCACATAATCTAAAATTTACATCGTATAAATTTTAAATCCTTAAACTCATTCATGTTGTGAATAACATATCATGACATAAATTTCCTTATATAGAATCTGACGAATCTAACCAGAAACCCATTCACATCCTGAATGGAATTCATGGTGTGTTCCCAGAAACCATTTACATCATGAATTACCATTCAGAGTGTGAATCAACTCCAGTAGCCAGATTCCAGATTTTGTGATACTTTATTATTTTAACACCCCCACCAACTCAACCCAATAACAAAAAACATAAATGAAACAACATAAAATAAGGGTGTACCTTAATCTATGGGAGCTACACATAGGGACCAACATCCTATGATATAATCAATATCATCATGCATGTCTCTCATGCTACTACTGCATCATCATTCACATCATAACATATCCATATGAAACAAAATAGCCAGGTAATTAGGGTATTATGAATATTAAGGAAATAAACCCCATTCCAGCATCCTACCTTAAATGATCCCTGGTATATATCACATCCTCTCATTATAAGTCATTATAACCAATTATGTCATTATCAACAATTAGGCTATTCCAACAATCATTTCATATCCCAAATCTACCATCGAAGGAGGAGTAGTGAAGAGGGTGTAATAATGCCTCTGTACTTTTCCATATAGATGTTAAGGAAAACACCCCTAGTACATATGGGTGTTGTTACATAGTACTTAACATGGCTGTGGTGCATATAGAAATACCATGAAAATATAGGAATATATAAATATACACATAGATATCATAAAAGACCATCCAAATGGTTTATCATAAATACCTTATCATTCATTCCATATTAACATTACCACAATATGTCACTATCTAGATGCATCCCATCACACACACAAAACAAACATACTACAAAATTTCATTTTTTTTAATTAATGATCCATCCCCCTTTCAAAATGTTGTAATGAAGAAGTATCATTCATTATTTAATCCATTTAGCATCATATATGATGGAAAACCATTATAACAAGAATATGCATTTAATTACTATTTAATTCTATCTAATTTATAATTATTCAATTTGTTAAACTAGTTACAACATGTAAATTCCAGTCTACTTTTATGAAATTCCAACCCACACCATTACCCTTTCATTATTACCAAACTCATATTTCATTGATACTACGATACTAAAATAAGGCATCACACAACAACCCATCACCTTACCAAAAAAACTATCACGTCTCCTTCCAATTCCAACACCACAACCCAACCATTTTACCACAACAATTGTATATCTTCCACAACACTTCCACTACCTTCAACATGTCCCGTATTTGAACCAGTCACCACCATTATCACACTAACCCCCAAACAGGCTATACAGAAAAAATTATATGAAAAAACATACTATCATCACATAATAGTATATTTCAAAACCACATATTTTTCCCAATTTATTTATAGGGGTTTTCACATTAAATCATCATCTTGTATAGGGGTATTTTAAGAAAACCATATTTACATAGAAAACCAATTATTAGTTGAATATTTATATTAAGAATTTTATGAATGGTGGGTTTATCTATTTTCCTATTATTTCCTATTATTTTCTCTGAAAATATTTAACTTTTTTTGATATGCATGTTATGGCTATTTTAAATTGTAAACCCCTATTGTGGATCAACAACCCTTGCGATTACACACCTTACCTTAAAATTAAATTAAATATTTATCATTATATTCATTAGTTAATCCATACCACCCACCCAATAGAGAAAAAAATCAATTTAATTCCATAGATTCATAAAATAGGAGGAGAACAAGGATCCCCTACCTGGAGTTTCTTGAATTTCATGTTACACCAAAAGAAGGTAAAAAGGATAATTTCATCCCCAGGATATCACTAAGGTAATGGTTTGATCAATATAATATTACTTATATATAATGTAGGAATATGAAAGGGAATCAAACTCCTACCTCAAAAACAAATCACTGCCATATAAAATAGAGGGGGAACAAAACTATTGAACATGACTAGAATCAAGAGCAGGAAGGCTTTGGGGAAAAGGTAGATGACTCAAAGGCCTATGAGAAAGGTTTTGGTTCATCTAGACTTGAAGGGAATAAGAGAAGACTTGAATGGTGTAAATATTATAATTTAATATTCTAGATACATATCCTAGAATAACTTTAAAGATTAATGTGGTCAACCTTCCTATTTAATTATCATTTAATTAAGTTTCTTTTAAAATACATGAAATTACCCATTTAAAACCATGTTTTTATGTAATTTAAATAATAGATTTAATCCCCACAAAATTGAATTTAAAAATATTCATTTAAGAATTTAATTACACATTTTATATTAAAATCATTATTCACATCATTCTTTAAATATCTAGGTATTTTGAAAAACTATTTTTTTTTCAAATTATTAAATTGACCCTGAGAAGGGATCAGCCGCACATAGCCAAGAAACTGGCCAAATGAAGGAATTAACCTACCATAAGAAGCAACTAACCAACTACATAAAGGAAAAAGTGACCATAATAAGAAACCAACCTACCAAATGAAGGAACCAAATGACCACAAGAAAAAAACAACCAATCATGTGAGGAAACAAGTGACTACAAGAATAAACGAATGAAATACATTATTGAACCAACTAACTACATAAACAAACCAACTAAACATAGGAAGAAACAAACAAAATACATGAAGAAACCAATTGATAGCATGAATGAAACAATCAACCACACAAAGGAACCGACTGATGGAATTAAAGTGTAAGTGACCGCATGGTCAGTCAATTGACCATGTGATAAAACATATAAATTTTAAAGGGAAAGACCTTGAACTCCCTCCTGAAACTTCTAGGCCTAGGTAAATGATAAAGGATAGGTTTTAAGAACCCAATACATTACATGTGACCACCTCAAACATCTCAAAAACACTTCAAAAATTCTATAGATAATTGTACCTTCATCCACCTAAACTTTTCTTTATTTACTTTCCAGATCAACACCATAATCATCCCATATAAAATTATTATTTTTCTTGATTCATTCAAAAATTTCTTTTAAACTATACAATATTGATCTTTATGATTCATGTAAGATATTGAACTTTTCTAGAGTTGTATCAGGGTATTTTATAAGTACTATTTTTCTTAGTTTTGAGTAATTTTTATTGGGGTTTTACCTTGGGGTGTGTTTTGTTGAAAATTTGAGAAAAATGGAAGAAAGAGAAAAGTGTGTTGTTGGTGCATGGTTTTTCTTAAATGTGCACCATGGACCAGAAAACTATGAAACCCTAGATAGATGGTTTTTTCATAGATGGTTCATGGTTTTTCAAACCATGTTCCCAAAAAGTAGAAATCATACACCCCCTAGAAGAGGCCCATGGTTAGGGAACAAGGTTAGGGGAAACCGTTCACCCTGAGTAGAAAATCATGTGTACGGGATTTTAATCCCCTAAAAATTATTAACAAAATCATGAACCCCTAAATACCATAGCTCAAACCATAATCAATTATCTCAATTATAGATCCTCCGAGAGGGATTTTAATCTATTATAACCTCTGTTCTTTGTAGTTCAAATCCTAGATCAAAGATTTACACCCTTCCCGTAAAGAGGATCTTATCCCAATTGTTTTCCCATTCTTCTCTCTTTATTTATGTGATGTAATTATCAATTTTGGTTTGATATAAACATAGTTTTATAGATCTAGATCTATTATTGTATAACTAGATATATATTTAAGAGATCCTAATTTTTTATCTTGATTTAGATTTTATATTCGGGTCTCTTTCTATGTCATTACTCCGCTAAAATTGGGGATTTATATTGTTTTATCACCTGTCAACGAATTGAGGCAGGTGATCTATAATTAAAATACCATATTCTTGATTTCAATTATGTGTATCTAATTATAAAATTTATATTATATGTTTATAAATTTAGTTCTTGATTAAATTAATTTATTTGGTGAATTATTTTTTTGGTAGATGCGATATTGGGGATATTTGAAATTATATATTTGAGATAAATAATTGTGGAATTAATTATGAGATATTGATATTTTTGAATTGAATGATTAATTGATGAATTAATTATTATAATTGTGATAGTTGATTTGAGATAATTAATTGATAAATTAAAAATAAGATATTGATATTGTGAATTGAGATAATTAATTGTTGAATTAATTATGTATTAGTGATTAATTAATTGTTGAGTTAATTAAAGGGATTGATGTGCTGAATTAATTGGGGAATTGATTAAGGGGAATTATGTGATGACTAATTTTTTAATTAGTTATGAGATTGAGATGATTAAATAATTGGTGAATTAGTTAATGGGATTGGTATGATTAATTATTTGTTGAATTAGTAATCAAAGTGATGTGGATAATTTATTGTTGAATTAATTATGTGTTGATTAATGGTAACATGGTAATTCAAGTGTAAATTACGGAATGATAACATGGTCATTCAATTTTGTAAGGTATGAATAGTAACATGGGCATTCAAGTATGAATTAAGGAATGGGAACAAGGTCATTCAATTGTGTGAGGTGTGAATGGTAACATGGGAATTCATGTATGAATTAATGAATGGTAACATGGTCAGTCAATTGTGTGAATTAATGAATGGTAACATGGTCATTAAATCATGTGAATTAAATAATGGTAATAATAGAATTATGAGGTATTATATTCTTTGGTAATAGTTCAGACTCGGGCATGGTTCAAAGTTGGTATTGAGATACAGGTGTCCATAAGAACCCAGGGGTTTATGTGGTTAAATAAAGAATAGTTTATAATGTGATAAGTATTTATTTATGAATTTTTATTTATTATTTATACAACTATATTCACTCTTATTTTACTGGATATTTTTTTAGAAACTATTGGTGGTGGCCTACTGAGTTGTGCTCACACCCTACTCAGGCTTCTTGATCAGTACCCAGATAGATTTCATGGTTATAGGACTGGATAAGGGCAAAGGCCCTATATTATATGGATGTGTTGGGATAAAACATGGATGAGGTTGGTGAATGTGGTTTGAGACCTACTTGGGAGTTTTCAGTGTCTTTACTTTTGAGTTTTCATTTTACACTTGGAACATACATTAGCATGGTATATCTTTTTTTCAGTTTTGATATTTTATTTCCAATTTTGTTCATCATGTGATATTGGCATCCTTTTAGTTATGGTAATATATTTGATAGTTTTTTATTTATTTTCCACTTGTGTTTTACTCTAAAAAAGATGTTATAGTCTCCCATTGACTGATATTATACCCTCACCACTAGTCGGCAGCCTCTGGAATATGAGGAAGCATGCTCAAATTTATGTGACTGATCGGTTCGAGGCATTGATGTGTAGAACCTAGGCCAGGATTTTAAAATGTGGTATCAGGGCCCAGTTTTTTTCTTTTTCTTTTGTATTACTATTTTGGAATGATATATAGAAGACTAGGAAGAGTTGGGCCTTGGTTATGAGCTCGTGCATAGGGGTAGCTAACCCATATACATGGGAGAACCCAAGTTCCCAGGGTGGGATTTTTGTTATTGTTGTTTGTTGTTATAGTTGAATATTATGGGTAAGTTATTAAACTTGAATTATTTTTCCTTTCTTGTAAAATTGAATTTAAAATGGTGCCTAATGTGAAATTGAGAAATATTGTAAAATGATAAAAGATGAGAATAAATTGGTGTCTAAATGAGAAACTTTAATAATGAGAATTTGTTTACCCTTGTTAACCAATACCTAGGTGTGGGATGGTTACAGGTAGGGAAAGTGCCTTAATTTTGATTGTGTGGTGGGGTTTGGGGAAATGGATTTTATGAAATATTTTGTTTCCCATAAATGTGTTAATGTTGTGAAATGTGTCCTAAGGTGTGTGTTTTTAATTATAGAGATATGCCTCCAAGATGATTATTTTTGAGAGGATGATATGAGGATATGGCTAGAGATGATATACTAGTAGTGGGACCAGAGGCACTGATTATTCTGGGTGAATAATTCAGGGATCAATTCTGAGAGAAATTTTCTTGCTTCATGAAATTCATATAAAGAGACTCAAGGAGGGATGTAAAGAGTGTGTATAATCTGATAAGGGAGTTCCAGTTACAGGACCCTCCAAATTTTACTAGAGAGGGTGGACCTGAGAGAGATGAGTTCTAGGTTGATTCTATAGAGGAGATACTTAACGACTTAGAGACTGTTGCTAAGAGGAGGGTCAATTTGGATGATTATATACTACGAGGATCAGTGTAGCTCTAGTGGGACATTCAGGCACAAAATGGACATGCTGATGGTATATTATGGGAGGAATTTTTGCAGAGGTTCTTGGATAAATTCTATATAGTGTGATAAGTTAGGAGAGAGAATCTGATTTCTTGTGGTTGACTTAGGGGAGTATGCATGTGATGGACTATGAAATATTCTTTACAGACTTGCAACACTTTGATCTAGCATTGGAAGGGGATGAGATAGGTACAATGAGAAATTTCCAGGAATTAATTGAATGTGAGATTAAGTCCAAAGTTAACCTATTTCAGTAAATATGTTTTTTGAGGTGGTGGATCGGGCTCTCGTAGCTGATGGGAACCTAAAGGAGGCTTCCAGTGTAGGAAAGATAGTTGCAGCTGAACGATCATGAGGTACGACTTCTGAGAGTAGGAAGCATTTCTATGAAAATGTTAGCTAAGGCAGTAAATATGGTGCTTTTTGGAAAGATAACTCATATCAGCAAATTGGTGCAACACATGGGACTCAGGTTACACCATAGGGAAGAGAGGCAGGACAGTTTCATGTGGTGCATCCTACACTTTTGGATAGCGAGTTTATACCATCTACAGTGAGAGGTACTATTCTTATAGCTTCTATTTTATCCAATGCCTTAATTAATATTGGTTCCATTATTTATTAAAAACTTTTGAATGGTTTGATCGTATAGTTGGAGTTCATGAGCATGGTGTTGTTGATTGACACACCTCTAGGAGTATAGTCGAGATACATTTTCTTGTGCAATGGCATGTTCTCTCGAGGTTGGAGAGTATTTTTTTATACAAGATATCTATATTCTTAACATTTTAGGATTCAACCTAATTCTGGGTATGTATTGGTTAGTATTATATCGAGCTAACATTTATTTTTATCATAGGATAGTTATGTTTACATCTCTTAAGGGTGAAAACTATATTCACTATAGAGAGTGGGATATCTAGGAAGGTCGAGCAAGTCTAATTACTCATCAACTAGGAGAGCTCATAGCCAGGGTTACTAGTTTATTTCTTGATAATTAATGTGTAAAGATATGTCTTTCCACCAGTAAAAAATAGGTTTCAGGATGTATTTTCTAAATACTTCTTAGGGAAGACACCTAGGAGATACATGGAGTTTACCATTGAGATCATGTCAGGGGATAAACCAATTTCAATTACACCATACATAATGGAACCTAATGATATTCAAGAGACCAACACTCTGCTAGAGGAGTTGGATGAGAAGGTTTTTATTCATCCAAGTATGTCACCTTGGGGTTCACTAGTTCTGTTTTCCAAGAAGACTGACATGAGTTTTTTCTTATGTGTTGATTACCAGTAGTTGAACTGGATGACTATGAAGAATCAGTATCTTTTTCCATGTATTGATGATCTATTTGACTAGTTTATAGGGGATTTCATCTTCTCAAATATTTACATGATATCAAGGTATAATTATTTGAGTGTTCGGACTTTTAATATACTAAGAACTACTTTTAGAAGTAGTTATGGCTCATATGAGTTTTTCATAATGTCGTTTGAGTTGAAAAACACATGAGAAGTTTTTATGGACTTGATGAATAGAGTATTTCATCCATACCTAGATCATTTTTTTGTAGTATTTTTGGATTAAATATTGGTGTACTCCAAGACTCATGATGACCACACCCAACAACATGATATCATCATGAGTACACTAAGAGGGAATCATCTATACACCAAGATATATGAGGGTCAATTTTGGATTCATCAGGTACACTTCATGGGTCACATAATCTCAGAGAAATGTTTATGTAGATCTAGATAAATTTTAGCTGGTGGTTTCTTGGGATCACCCTAATAATGTGTTTGATATCCGTATCTTTCTGGGGTGGGATGGATATTATTGGAGATTTATCCAGGAATTTTTATATTTTGTAGTGCATCTTTATAGCTTTACCAAGAAGGTGATAATGTTTGATTGGCCAAAATCATGTGATAATTCTTTCTAGTATTTGAAGAAGATCTTGACATTGGCCCCAATTTTGATCCTACCCAAGTCAGGTGAGGATTATATGGTGTATTGTGACACTTTGGGGATAGGAATTGGAGAAGTGTTGATGTAGGTAGATCTAGTTATGGAATATAGGTCTCAGTAACTAAGGCCACATGAATAGAACTACCCTATACATGACCTTGATTTGTCTATAGTGGTTTATGATTTAAATTGTTGGCAGTACTATCCTTTGGGTGAAAAGTGTATTGTGTATACAGATCAAAATAGATTAAATTATATCTTTTCACAGTGATATTTGAATCTTAGGCAGTGGAGATGTGTTGAGTATATGAATTCATTTTATTTTGAGCTATCATATACACCTAGAAAGTGGAATAGTGTTGTTGATGCTTTGATCAGGAAAACTCAGACATAGAATGTTCAAGAGTCTAGTGCTGAGTAGATGATGATGACTTTACTAGTTGAGATTAACATTGTGGTTCATGAGAGTCAGGAGAAGATGACACGGGTATCAGTTTTAGTTGATTATATTCTTTTGAGATGGATCGGATATAGTTAGTATGAGGATCCAAAGTTCTTGACCTTGAGGGAAATCCTTGAAGTTTATGAGTCACCTTTTGATTAGATCATAGATGAAGATAAGAACGTCTATGTCATGAATAGGGTTGTTGTGCCTACAAGTATGTGGGATGAGATAATGAGTTAGTTTCATGCCATGAAGTGGGTAGTAAATTTAGGTGTTTCTAAAATATACTATGACCTATGATGAATTTTTTGGTGGTCGGGCATGAAAAATGAGATATTAGGGTTTGTGACACGATGTTACACCTGTTAGAAGGTTAATGTTGAGCATCAATGACCTGGTATTTAACTACATCCCTTTACCATTCCAAAATGGAAGTGGGATGACATTAATATGGAATTTTTGTTGGTTATCCTATGGAAGCCTCTGAAGAATGACTCTATTTGGGTTATTGTGGACAGACTGACAAAGGTAGTGCATTTATTTCCTATTCGGGAGACTTTAATAGTAGAGAAGCTAGGATATTTTTATGTTCGGGAGATAGTCCATCTATAAGGGGTGTTACGGGATATTATTTTAAAACGTGATTAATGTTTTACTTCATGCTTCTAGAAGGTCATAAAGAAGGTTCTTGGTATGTAGGGTTTTTTGAGTACATATTTCAACCCACAGACAGATGGGTAGTTGGAGTATACTATACAGGTGCTTGAGGATATATTATGAGCATGTGTTTTAGAGTTTGGTGGGTCTTGGGACAATCATTTGGAACTAGTGGAGTTCTCCTATAGGGAGAATCAGCTGGAACTAGTGGAGTTCTCCTATAACAACGGTTATCATGTAAAAATTCAGATGGTACCATATTAGGCTCTTTATTGTAGGCCATGCAGATCACCTCTATGTAGGATGGAGGCATGTGAGTCTAAGATATTTGGACTAAGTCTCGTACAATAGACATCAGAGTTGGTACATTTGATTTGAAAATGTATAGCTACAGATCATAGTAGATAGAATATGTATGATGATAGATGTCGATGAAACCTATATTTTATAGTGGGTGATATTTTATTCCTTTAGGTGTTTCCTAGGTTGGGTCACCATAGGATATGTAGATAGGGAAATCTGGAACCTAGGTTCATTGTTCTGTTTGAGGATGGATATAGAATCGGGCCAATGGAATCATGTTTGGCTCTTCTATAGAGACATAGTGCTATGAATGATGTTTTCCATGTGTCAAAACTTTGGTGGTATCACCATAAACCTTCCCATGTGATCTATATGGATGATGATGAGCTTAAGATAGATGTTTCCTTTCAGTAGAATATGATACGTGTGTTGGATTGTATTGATAAACTGTTTTATGGAAGGAATCTACTGATAGTTCTTGAATTTTTGAAACATGGATGTGTGTAGGAAGAAACTTGGGAGATATAAGTGGATATGGGATCTCAATAGACCAATCTGTTTTACTCATAATCTTAGAGGTGTTTGCGAGTAGAGATCGAGGATGAGTTGTTATAAGGTGGGTAGACTGTAAGATCCTAACCTTTTTTGGAGATTTTTAGGATCATTTATAGGTACACATTTTCTTTGTGTTGAGTACTTTTCATTTGGGTTTTACGTTGGGGTGTTTTTGGGTGAAAATTTGAGAAAAATAGAAGAAAGAGGCCAGTACATGGTTGGTTCATAGTTTTCCTTAACCATTCATCCTAGACCAACAAACTGTGCAACCCCCAAAAAAAGGGGTTTTGCATGGCTGGCACATGATTTTTCAAACTTTGCAACCTAAAACTATATACCATGCACCCTCTATAAGATATGAGTAGTTAATTTTCATGATTATGGGAAATTGTGTAATACAAGTAGCAAACAGTCCATACAAGATTTTAATCTTCAAAAAATTATTTAAAAAACTTCCCAAACCCTTGTCGAATACCCAAAAACACCCTAGATCATCCCATAATCAATTTCTCTCAATTTTAGAGCCTCCTGGAGGGATTCTAAACCATTCTGACCTCCATTTTTTTTGGTTAGAAGCTCATATCAATGATGTGCACCCCTCCCAGTAAGAGGATCTCATCTAGGTTGTTTTCTCATTCTTCTCTCATTCTTCTCTCTTTCTTTAAGGGAATTTATTCTCTTTTTTGGTTATATATAGAACTAGTTTTACGAATAAAGATCTAGGATTTTAGATCTAAATCTATATTTAAGAGATATTTATTTGTTTAATCTGGATTTAGGTTTTAGATCTAGATCTCACTCTACGTAATTACTCCACTGGAATTGGGTATTTCTGTTGGGTGGTCACTCGTCAATGAATCGAGGTAGGTGGTTTATAATTTAAATCTCATGGTCTTGATTACAATTGTGTGTGTATAATTGAAGAATTTATATTTTATTTTTAGAAAAATATTTCTTGATTGAATTGATTAATTTGGTGAATTAATTAACTAAGGGTGATGTGGTATTGGGGATATTTAAAATTATTGAATTGAGATAATTAATAGTGGAATTAATTAAGAGATATTTAGATTTGGAAATTGAATGATCAATTGAGGGATTAATTATAATATATTGATCAAGTTTATTTGAGATAATGAATTGATGAAATAATTATGAGATATTTATATTGTGAATTGAGATAATTGATTGTTGAATTAATTATGGGTTGGTGGTTAATTAATTATTGAGTTAATTAAAGAGATTGATGTGATTAATTAATTGGGTAATTAATTTAGGGAAATTATGTGAGGACTAATTGTTGAATTAGTAATGATTTTGAGATGATTAATTAAGTGGTGAGTTAATTAATGGGATTTGTATGATTAACTATTTGTTGAATTATTAATGAAAGAGATGTGGATAATTTACTATTCAATTAATTATGTGTTGATAAAAAGTAACATGGGAATTCAAGTGTAAATTAAGTAATGGGAACATGGTAATTCAATTTTGTGATGTGTAAATGGTAACATGGGAATTCAATTATGAATTAAGGAATGGGAAAATGTTCATTCAATTATGTGAGGTATGAATGCTAACAAGGGAATTCAAGTATGAATTAATGACTGGTAACATGGTCATTCAATTGTGTGAATTAATGAATGGTAACATGGTCATTTAATTGTTTGAATCAAATAATGGTAATAATGGAATTCTAAGGTATGATATTCTTTGGGAATAGTTCAGACTCTGGAATGGGGAAAAGCAGGTATTGAGATACGGGTGTCCACAAGAACCCGGGGGTTTGTGTGTGTTAAATAAAGAACAGTCGATAATGTGATAACTATTTATTTCTGCATTGTAATTTATTATTTATGCAACTGCATACACTATTATTTGATAGGATATTTTTTTAGATGTTGTTAGTGGTGGCGTAATTAGTTATACTCACACCCTACTTAGGCTGCCAGTCGGTACCTGAATAGATTTCATGGTTGAAGGACTGGATAAAATAAAAGGCAATGTATTGGATAGATGAGTTGGTATTGAGCATGGATGAGGGAACTGGATGTGGTTTGGGACCCTCTTTGGGGTTTTAGTGTATTTTTTTTATTTTTCATTTTATAATTGGCACCTGCATTAGCATGTCATATCTATTGTTCTGTTTTGATATTGTATTTCCAATTTTAGTCATAATGTGTTATTGGAATCCTTTTGGTTATGGATATACATTTTGTTATTGTTTATTTATTTTATGAGGGTGTTTTACTCGGAAAAGGAGGTTATAGTCTCCCTGTGACTGGTATTATACCCTCACTTCTAGCCGATAACATCTAGCATATGGGGAGGCGCACTTGAAGTCCTGAAACTGACCCGTTTGGTGCACCAGTGTGTGGAACCCTAGATGAGACATTACAATGCATCCTCAAAAATATTTTCCATTTAATATTATAATGCCTCTAAAACATCATATCTACTCTACAACACATATTTACATATTATCAACACTAAGGTAGTATTCCATATTGACTAAAAATACAATACATAAAATAGGTATAGTATGGTTTATGATAATACATCTGTATACATGAATTGTGATATGCATTAATAATAATCATAAAGTCTAAGGATCATTCCACATGCTCATGAATAGAAATATACAATGACATATGTAATATATGGAATTAATACCAGTAGGTTTATCCTTATAATCTCATATCTCGGTGATTACCAAGTGTCAACTTAATGAGATTAACTTTTATCTGCTTATGAGTACTCTTACCTAACAGTCTACATCATCAGTGTCCCACTAGATGACATCATATGACCACATAAAATATAATTTTAGTGTATCTTCATAACATTTTTTAGGTCTCAACATATAGAAGAATCTTTATGACCTTTATAATGAGGTGAATACTCTAAGACATTATCACATTAAATTTACATATAATAATAATCAATATATGATGTGGAATTTATTAATATTCAATTTTATAAATTTATAGGAAATTTAAATTATAAAGTAATTGGTTTTAGGGAACCAACTCTAAAATACTCTCACTTGCACTATATCCAACTAATAATGAATATTAATGTTAGATATGTTAAACATGATTCTACTAAGTATGGATATAGTTATTTCTCTCACCACATTTCCATGGCTAGGGTTGGTATATCCATATATCTGTGTGGTGAATCTACCTACTACAACATCACTAGATTGAGAAAATCCCTCAAGTACGAATATCCCCAAGTATCCATTTCTTAGTACCTTAACATAAATATGAAATCTTAGATAATACCATAGTCAATTATAATCATAATTCTGATTATACTCTTATTATTTTTGGTATAATCTAAAATTGAAAAAATTATTGCTAAAACACTTTTTAAGCTATATCAGAACCATAATGTACTTTCTTATTATATATATAGAAACCAAAATATTATTATAAGTTTTTATTTCATATTACCATCGCTTTACTATGATCTAAGATCATAAATGGTCTAAAGAAAATGTATATTTATTTCATCTTAGACACTATTATTCCCATTTCTCCTTTAACTAGGAACTTTCTCAGTTTCACCTTATTAAGTACTATCAGATAGTTATAACTACAATTCTATATAGTTAAAATATTTTTATGTGATATTTTCACTCCATGAAACTGATATATATCAAACATCAGTATATATCATGTCATATTAGATAAATTTTATCACCTAATCTTTTGAAATTGTATTCATAATCTCTTCATGTGTCCATTCCTATTATCATGGAGAGATCTTATGGCATGTTACATGAAAATACTTTTATCTTGAATTTTTATATCATTTCAAGGTGTGTACTATGATTATATTAAGAAACCCCATATATTTACCTTTGTATATACCATTCCCTATAACATGGATACTATTTTAAGTCTTAATTGGATAAAATCATTCTTTAGTCTTAGAAAACTAGTAAGACTAATTATTTGTTTTATATATTCTATAAATATATCTATCTTGAAAATAGTATCACTCCCACTAAACTCTTGTTAAAACATAGAACTTATATATTCCAAATGAATATTTTATGATCACTATGATTTCTTCAATCCATGAATCTATATATTCAAATTTCAGACAATATTTTCATATATTATTGTCACTAACACTTTTGGTCATGTCATACAGATATGTTCTATAGGGAATTTATTAAGAAACCTATCCTTCACATCCAACCACCCAATAAAGTGATCAAATAATATCACTATCACAGGTATAATTCAAATGTATTTCATCATGATGATTGAAGTAGAAGTTTTTTCACAAACTATGCCTTGTATATCCTTTTAATAATAAATCAAGTTTTATTATCACGGACTTATACTATCCATAGTTTTTTTCTTGAATACTCACCAACAATATCAGGTCTAGAAACATCCCAAATATGGTACCCATTAATTTTGGTACATGGATTCCATTATTGAATTCATACATACTTTTCAACCTTAGAAATGATCCATTTACTGTTATTTGTAGAAATAATTACTCTTAAATAAAAATGTTAATATATATATCACCCACAATGGTGAATATAAACCACTTCTTTGGTTTTAATTATCTATGTAGTATGTTTCTTTGGAACATCACCTCCAACTATACTTAGTGTATTCTATATTTCTATGCTAACTAGTGTGCATCTAGATCCTAGAATTCATTGAATTATATCTTTATTATACTATCATAAAGGATATGTACCTCCCTATTATAGAAATATAATAGGTCTCGAGTAATAAGGGAATATCCTTTGTGGTTATATGATAATTAATATGGATTAAATTAGTGTTTCTTTTATGTTCGTTTGTAGCTAATGTCAATTTTTAACAAACATTCCTAGCTAATTATTAGAGACTATACTTAATGGATACTTTAAATTATTTTTTTAAATATGATATCCATTAGTCAATATAGTTAGAACACAATTAGATATTGTATTGGTATTTGTTAAAAAATTATTGGAAGAAATTATGGAAGAGTTTTAATATAAATATATATAATACATTTCATTGATCCCATTTTAATACCATAAAAAAATTGAGGTATAAGGTGATGTGAGTTTAGGATTACCTTCACTACACATATTTATGATCGATGAATACTTATTTATGATATAATCTGATAAGCCACCCCATAGGATCCAATATCAGTTACTAAGAGATTTAATTTCTTCACTGAGCGTTCCTAAAATATATTTAGGGAATCACAAGAATTATAAGAACTTACCTATTAGATTAACTATTAGAATAATTCACATGATTTTACTAAACTAAATATAGTAACTTTTTTGTAGCTTTATTTCTAAAGATTTCTATGTTTAGAAAATTGACAGTGAATTAGTTAGTATATCTGGTGTCTTAGCTCAAAATAGATAAGAGAATCATTTTGATATAAACATTCCAAAAACTATCAGTTTTATTAAAATAATTTTTCTATGATGTGATAATTTTAGTGGATACAATCCATATTTACATTCTCATAATCCAATAAAGAACCTAGTCAATCACTTGAAGGTATTTGGGTGGGTGGTATTTCCAAATTTGGTCTTACAAATCCTAGATCCATTGATTGGACTCCCTGATCCTAAAATCCTATTTTGGATTTCCTCAAAACTTTCCTCGAAGATACATCAATTCTATCAAGGATACTCCCCTTGATATAAATTTGTTTAATTCAACACTAAACCATCATAATAACTCCTTGATAAAAATAATTTTTCAGACAAGGGCCAAACCAATACTTAATTATACAATTTTATCCTTAATAGAGTAAATAAATGTGTAGTTTGACTTTGTGTTTGATTGATGGATTTTTTTTATTATGTGTATATTATTTTTGTTTATCTTTTTATATTTCCTTTCAATATTAATTATATTTTAATTAATTGATTAATCATGTGCCAACAAAATATTCACGCATAATCATTTTTTATTCAATATGAACATTATTGGTGTTTAATTCATTTATTTATGTGATCATGTTAAATCATCAATAAAATAAATAATCATGAAAAATAAGAAATAAAAATTGTGGAATGATCAAGATATTTAACTACCAATCTATTTATTAAATAGATAATAAATAAACCTTTTACCCTTAAGTAAAACCTCTATGTTCTAGTCTTGGCTTGAGTTTTAGTATTCCACCTATGTCCAATGTATCACCTAGGTTGATTTTACCTCAATCTATCTTGAAAAACCTCCAATAACCTAGTAGATCATTTGTAGAAAACTGACCCAAGTCGACCTGGACCTTCACCTGATCCGGAATGCTACAATTCCCAAAGTGAATTCTTGATCTCCATGGTCTAGAAAAAAGCATCGGGCACAACAAACAATCTCATGGGAATTGTTTCACCCATGGTAAACCAGCATGACCCATCCATGAAATAGTATGGACATAATAATATCATCACATTCAAAAGAATAAAAAATATAGCAAAGCAATAAATACACATCTAGAGAAATTCAGATAAGAATACCAGATACTATAAACAACAACATGCATCATATACACAACATTCCATAATAGGATGTATACATGGTATTTCAAGTCAAAGATAAAAAACTAAAATAAGGGGAATGGAAAAACATGTTCTATACATATATCCTAGGGGAAATCTCGAAAACAACTCCTCCTAGATCTAACCCTATTATACCACATCTCCTACAAAAAAATGATGGATGTCGGTAATCAAGAAGAGGCACCAATATACATAGTACCCATTCCTTTAATTTTTTACTAAAAAACTCTATATATAACCATATTAATATTTAGGGTGTGAGGAACATAGCCCAGTAGGATACCACCATCAATCTATTTAAGGATATTATTACATGAAAACCAATAAACTAGTTTTAAAACCCATTTTCAATACTAAACCACTTTAAAAACATTCCACTTTCAACCAACCTTTGAAATCCCTTCGGTTATCCTTTTGAAAACAAATCCAATTTTACAAATCAATTCTCATCATGGACTAAATAAAGAAATAATTCCAAAGTACATAACATACTCAACATATCTAAGAAGTCATAAAAAGTGTGAGTATAAATATCTTCATCATATAAACATATAAATGGAAATTGGTCTAGCATGTGATATCACATCAACATGGAAGTAAAAAAATTCATAAAAGAATAAAAACAAATATGGAATGAGTAAAGTGTGACAAGGGATCTAACCATAGGGTCTAGTGTAAGTGAGATAAAATAAATTTTTCTAGCCTACTAAAAAAAGTGGAGGCTCTCACAGTCTTCCCCATGCCCAACTCCAAGAACTCTCTTGGTCTCCTAGAAAAATAAGTGGAAGATCACATGGTATTCTTACCAAAGGTTCTAATGGTACCTTGAACAAACAAGGCTCTCATGATCCCTTAGAAAATCAATATAATCTCTATCATTATTCCTACAAAAGGCTCTCATGGTCCCCAGGACAACCCTTTCCCACACTCTAGGTGTTCCCATCTGCTACTCAATTCCAAAAACAATCACCTCACAAGTTCCATACATGAAAAGTCATTTAAAAATCCATTTTCATAAAACAAATATTCCCATTATAATAAAGAACCTTCCTCACGGTAAAATCATTTCTAAAACCACTTTATAAATCCATTTAAAACCATAAAACCTATTTGATCCATTTTATCAAACACTTAGAGTGCACACAAGCCACTCCCATCAGGAAACCCCACTTTAAACACCCAAATTTCCAAAACAAGCCACTAAACACATCAATAATAGAATAAAAATAAACCATAAATAAATAAAATGGAAATTTTATAAATATAAATAAAAGGTGAACATGAATTTAAAGGTAATCCATGTAAAATACCCTTAAATAGAGACAACTACCTTAGATTTGGTTCCAACCTTTTCACCTTTGAAAAAAACCATAGAATAAGTAAAATAGGACCTCACACAGCTAATAAATGAGAATAACCTCCCCCCCCATGAAAACCCCTAGGTTTTTTCAACACCCCATCTAGGGGTCACACCTTCCATGGAAATGAAAGAATGAAGGGGGAGGTGAAGGGATGAATAAAGCATGAAGAAAAAGGATTATATCAATCCAACCCACCTTGGATCCAAGTATAATCCACCAAAAATGAGAGGGGGAGATTCTAAGCCAATGAAAAGGGGTTTCACATGCATGGGATGAAAATGAGGACAATCGGTATAAAAAACGATATGGTAATTTTGGTAGAAATTCAAATTTTTAATGTTTTGGAAAAATGCATGGTTAGGAAAACCATGAACCAACCATGATGGAGCTACTACATCCCCCAAAATAAGCCATATGTTTATCCCTTGGGATCATGTAGTTTGACAAACCATGCTCAAACTATGAAAAATCCCTTTATCCCAAAAACAATACCCTCATATGGATAGCCACATGGTAAGACAAATCATGTACCAACCATTCACCTTCGTCTCTCTTCCCTAAAAACTTAAATTTCTAACCCTCAACACCTGAGAACACTGAAGGTAAACCAAAAATTAAATAAAACACAAAAATAGATATACGATTAACCTGATGGGTGTCGCAAACTCCCCACCATGCCACTTTATACCCATAGAAATTCCTTAGGAATCATTATAAGAAAACAGGTGAGGCCAATGATCCCTCACCAAATCTTCCAACTCTCATATCTCATGGTTTCCACTAACACACTTCCAAAGCACACTGACCAATGGGACAGACTAACCAAGAGAACCTTGTTTGGATGATCCATGATATGAATAGGTTGATCCATAATGGTGACATCAATCTCAACATCCAAATCTCCCCACTCCAATACATGATATGAGTCTGGATGGTATCTCTTTAACTGGGAAACATGAAATAAGTCATAGATAGAGGTTATACATAGTAGAAAATCCAATAGATAGGTTACCTTACTAATATTTTCTGTAATATGAAATTTTCTAATATAATGTGGCACCAACTTTCCCTACTTTCCTAAGTGATGGTGTCCCAATAGGAAAAAACCTGAAGAAATACCGGATCAGAAACCCAAAACATTAATGGGAAAGTATGTCAATCATCATATGATTTATGGTGACTTTAATATGTCTCTAACCATTTCCAAACCATCCGAACTATCTTGGTCATCTCCTATACGAGACTTAATCCTACTAAGGATATCCCACCCACCTCATCCCAACACAATAGGTATTATCATGGCAGTAAGTATAAAGTTTCAAATAGATCCATCCTAATTGAGGCCAAATAACTGTTATTATAAGATAACTCATCTGATAATATGTTCCTTCTCACGAACCCCTGAAATCAAGAAACAATTCACACAATATATCCTTGAAAATGTGGATAGTATTCTCAGACTAACCATCCTTCTATATGTGATACTTGGTGCTAAACTTCAGTTTGGTTTACAAAGCCTCCTTGAGTCTCTTCTAGAATAGAGAATAAATGGTTGTATACTAATCTAAAACTACCATTGAGATCACTCCAAAAAGATGAACTACCTCTAAAATATACAAGTTTCTATTATCCTCTATATTTTTCAACTCCTTGATGGGAATAAAATGTGAAAATTTCATCAAGAATTCAATAATAATCCAAATAAAATTTCTACCATTCAGGGTAAGATGTATACTGATAATGAAATCCATCGAGATCTCATCCCACTTATACATTGGAATGGGAACTATATGCAATGACTTGACCAGTCTCTGATGTTTTTCATTAAACCTCTAATAGGTAAATCATTGGGAAATAAAGTCTTTCTCAACACTTCACATCCTGGTCCACTAGTACCAACCTCTTAATGTGTAAAAAATCTAGGTTCCCCCATGGTGCAAGGCCCATCTAGAATGATTCACCTCCTACATCACCTCCTACCTCAAGCTCAAAGGAATAACCAGTTATTTCCTGAAAAGGAGAGAACCATTATAAGACCGAGACCAATCACTTGAGGTATCCCAACCATTTAAAGAACCACTAATTGTATGGGCCTCAGGGTTAGATACCTGCTCATTCTTAACTCAGTCGATGAGAGAAGGTGTGACCTAAACACTATCCATGAACACATTCTCTACATCTTCATACACTTCAAGACTCGTATCAGTAAAAAAATCATCTGGCCCTATTCATCAACTAATTATTGAATAGCCTATACTGGAATATTTTTACTCAAAGTGTCAGTGACTACATTTCCCTTCCCTAGAATATAAGAAATATCAAAATCAAAAGTCTTAATATATTCCACTCAGCATATCGACCAGAGGTTTAGTTCCCTATGGTTAAAATATACTTTAGTATCTTTGATTTTAATAGATCATAAATGATCCCCGAGGAGATAATGACACCTTATATTCAATGCACTAATCACAACTACCAATTATAGGTCATGGTTTAGATAATTCTTCTCATGTGGATGTATCTAATAAGATTCATATCCTACTACATGGTCATACTACATTATCGCACACCCCAAACATACATCTAAATCATTTTAATACATGGTATAATCCTCCTCATGCTCAAGAAGAGTCTAAACTAGTTTGGATGACAAATGGAACTGCAACTACTTGAAAGAGCACTAACACTTCTTATCCCACTCAAGATTTACCACTTTATGGTCAATTTTGGAAAGGGAGAAGCTAGCCTCGAGATGTCTTGGACAAAACATCTATAATACTAAATTTATCCCAAAAACCTAAAAATATCAAACACAATCTTTGGATGGTCCCAATATATTACTACTCAAACATTCTATGAATCCAATAAAACTCCTCATTCAAAAATTACATATCTAAATAAATTTTCTTCTCATATATAAAAATAACTTTTAATCTGGTTGTAATTTATATAAAGATCCCTCAAAACACCCAAAACAACCTCTAGATAGTCGGCATGCTCCTCCTCCATCTTGGAATACACCAAGATAACATCCACAGTCATGACTATGAAATATTCCAAAGAGTAGGGGAATATATGATTCATCAATTCCATAAAGACTATAGGAGATTTATTAATCCCAATGGGTATAACAAAATACTAAAAATTGTTATACTAGCTTCAAAAGTTGGTCTTCATAATATCCTCTTCCTAGACACTTAATTGGTTGTACCCAGATCTCAGTTCAATCTTTGAAAACCATCAGAAACCCAATAGATGATCAAAGAGATCATAAATTTAGGGAAATGGGTTTTTATTCTTTATTATCTTCTAATTAATATTACAATAGTATGACATCTCTTTTTTTGTTACATAAATTTTCATTACATTGTACAAATAGAGGATCTTTTAAAGTTTAGTTTCTTAGAAATAAGGCACATAATAAAATAAAACTTAAAAAATTATTAAATTCCATTTTAAGGGATTACTCAAAGTTCATCCTAAGTATATTTTTTTCATCTCATAACCTAGGGACATAAATCAAAGGAAAGGGTGAGCATAAGGCCTAGTAAGGGAAAACTAGTGAAATATTTTACATGTGATCTTGAGAAATATTGATAAGAACTTGAGGGATATAATTATGGAATGAAAAGGAGAAAATGAGAAATAAAATAAATAAAAGAACATGAATAATAACTTGGAAATGTGGTTAAAACATTTATTTTATACATTCATAAGAATATCACCATGTTTTTTCACTCTGGTGTCATAAAAATTACCAAGGTTATTCAACAAGGTATTGTAAAACATTTCATCTTTAGAAATTAAATTATGTAGCCAGTGCATTGGAGCACTATCAGGGAAACCCATTAATATGTGTTAATTTTAATTTGATCCACATATATCATAATCAAACATCTCATAAATAACCTATGTATAATAAAAGAAAGAGGTTTCGTATCAAAATCATGGTGTTTTAAAATAGTGGTTAAAAACATGATTATTATATCATTTATAACCCAAGGAAAGGGAATGAGGGATTTATGTATGTAAATTACATAATAAAATAAATCATTTTTACATAATAGTTAATAACCATATAAAATAAATAGGTTTGGGTATTCACATAAAGAAAATAAAAGAGTTTATTAAGAAAAAAAGTGAAATTTTGAGAAGCAAAAATGGCAGCATAACGGGTATAAAACATGGTTTTAAAAAACATTAAAAACAGAGGGTAAAAGGGTATACCATTAATAAAATAACCTTAATGAAATAATTTTATATAATAAAATGTAATTAAGAACATATAATTGAAATTTTAAAGATACGCTACATAAGAAAGTGGACTTGAAAGGAAAAGAGAAGTTAAGATTTCCCTTACCTTGAAGAGTGACTTCTAAAACATGAGAATCGAGACCTTGGGGGATTGAGGACACCTTGGTATGGCTAATTTGGATGAAATATTACCATATAATTAAGGTTAATTAATTGTGAATTAAATTAAATGAATAAATTGGTGGATATTTATTATAAAATTGAGGGAGTTCTCCATTAATTTCCTTGAACACCTCAGTAGTGGTATTTTAAAAACCATGGTCTTGCCCCTGGTATTGGAAACATGGTAAAAAAGTTATGTTAATTTAATACACAAGAGTTTAATATAATTTTATATTACTCATTACATCATTATGACATAGTTATGATGTCATTAAACAGACCAAAAAACTCAAATTGTATTTTTACTATTTAAGAAAAACTAAAGTATTTTATAAAATCCTCATAAATTCACCCTAACCTAATATCAAAGTTCTAATTTCAAAAATGAAATTTATTTTCTCATAATAATTCTATAAATATGAGAAACTTAACTTTTAAATATAAAAATACTTATTTATTAAATATAATAGCGAACGGAAAATGCATAGTAAAATTTCTGACACTTGAAAAAAATTTATCATTTTGTAATTAAATAAGAGTTTTTTTATAATATTATTTCATTATAATAAAAATTATTAATAAAAACTTCATTTACTATAAAAATTTATATCACTTTGAAAAGTACGCTTTTTACCCGAAAAATCAATTTATCAAATTCCATCTCAATTTTTAAGAAAAACTATTCTTAAAATAGAAATGATGGAATAAAAATTTTATTTAAAAATAAAGATTATAGTTTAAGTGACTAATTCCTTGACACATAACCCCTTAAAAACACCCATATATGACCTAAGAGTAAGGTGTGTGATGGTGATAAACTCTTGGGCGGCTCCGATAACATTTCCTAAGTGGTAATATCCACTAACTTGAACTTCTCCCATAGACAATTTTGTTCAAGCTTAACATGTTGAAAATCGGCTTGGGATGGGTTAAGAGAAAATCCCAGTGATGATACCTCCTTCCCAAGCTCTAAAAAATGGGATTCATAAGACATGACTCTACTGGATGAGGCCATCGACTCTTCTATCTAGACTAATTTTACTTTTTCATTTCTATTTATAAACAATAATTATAACATTAAAATAGTTATTAAGAGTATAGTTTCCAACAGTCATATTGACCAATGATCATAATTGAGAAATAGTCATATAATGGTCAAAAATCAATGGCCACATCTCAAATCATACTCACTTCACTATTAAAGATATATATTTATGTTCATTAAAAAATAATATAACAAAAATTTTCAAGAAATAAATATTATTTAAAAAGTTTGGGTCGTTACATTCTTCCCCCCTTAAGAAATTTTGTCCCTAAAATTTCATCTCATTCCCTCAGTTGAGGAAAGATGTGGGTACTTTTTCCTCATTATCTCCTTTGGTTCCCATGTGGCTTCTTCATATTTTTGTTTCCTTGACAACACTTTAACGAGGTGGGATGTCTTGTTGTGTAGAACCTTTTCTCTATAATCCAAGATCTCCACCAGCTACTCCTCATAAGAGAGGTCATGTTACATTTGTACCAACTTAGGATTTAGTACATGTGAAGGGTTGTCTATGTGCTTCCTCAAGAGATATATATGGAATACATCATGAACTTGAGATAGATTTGTAGGAAGTGAAAGATGATGGGACACTACTCCTATGTGATCAAGGATTTTATAGGGGCCAATGTACTAGTGGATATGCTTCCCTTTCTTCCTAAAATGCATGAATTTCTTCAAAGGTGAAAATATAAGGAAGACTTTGTCAATAACATCAAATTATAAATCCCTTAGATAGTTTTTGGCACAGCTCTTCTGCCGAATTTGTGCATCCTTAATGTGTTATTGGATGGAATGAACTTTTTTTGTCATCTCTTGCACAAGATAAGGCCCAAGAATCTTTCTCTCAGCAAATTCATCCCAACAAGTAGGATCTCTACATCGCTTTCCATATAGAACTTCATGTAGAGATACTTGAATACTAAAATGGAAGTCATTTTTGTAAGAGAACTCAACTAATGGGAGATGATGATCTCATCCACCTTTTAATTCCATTGAGCATGTTCTCATCATGTCCTCAAATGTCTGAATAGTTCTTTTATATTGAACATAATTTTGGGGGTGATAGATCATACTTAAAATCAATTCAGTACTCAGATTACGTTGACAACTTCTCCAGAACATTGATGTGAACCTTAGATCACAATCAGATATGATAGAGAGTGGTACCCCATGAAACCTTACCACTTATTTTACATAAATCTAGGAAAGTTAATCGAGAGAGAAATATTCTTGAATAGAGATAAAATGGGAAGTCTTGGAGAGACAGTCCAATATAACCCATATCACATTGTTTCCTTTGGATGTTTTTAAAAGACTAGTGAAAAATTCCATAGTCATATTTTCCCACCATGATGGTATGGGTAGTATTTGTAATACCCCTTTAGAAAGTTGTATCTCTGACTTCACTTATTGACACACCAGAAACCTTATAGTGTAGTTGGAAATTTCTCTTTTCATGTTATCCCACTGATATTGATTATGAATGTCCCTATAAATTTTTGTGCTTCCAGGATGTATAGATAATTTAGAGCTATGAGCTTCATCCTCAAATCCATTTTTTTATATTTTCATAAAACACTTTTGGGTAAGTGGTAACCTCATAGGGGATTTCAAAATTGAAACCATAACATAGCACTAAATTCAAACTAAAAACATGAAAAATGTTGAAAAGATGATTTGGAAATCATAGAAACCGAGATTGAAATCCCGACCCATGCAAATCACCACTGGAATCCACACACTAGAAGAGACCACTGATCACCATAAACCCCAAGAAGATGAATATAAAAATGATCACCATCAGCGACTAGAATAACATCACCTCCAAAATCTGAAACTGTCATCATCGATAATAGATAAATAGATCACCATAACTGAATTGAGATTTCAAACACATAATCAAAACAAAAAACCAGCTTCATAGCCCCTAAAAACCACCCGAGTATGAACCATCTATCACAAATAGAACCATCCAAAAAAACATCATCACTGAGCAATGATGCCTCAAAGAAGCAGTAGGGATCCAAAAACTAAGATGAAGCCACCATAGAAGACGCCTCTGGGAACATCATCGACCACTCGAACCCACCTACCAAGACAACTTGAAAACCCACCATGAAAATACAACTTGGAGAAGATAGTTGGAATCCTAGAGAAAGGGAAGAGTAAAGAGAACATGGATGCCTCAACAGCAAGCACCAACGGTCGGTAAGACCACCGAACTCTACCTCAGATCCATCATCAAGCGAACAACAAAAAGGGGTAAAAACTACATGTAATACCAGAAAGAGAACCTATCGTCATCTTCATGAAATAAACCTGAAATCAAAAACCAAATAACAAAAATGAATCACCGAGAACAAACTGAGACCATTAAACTGGATCTGAGAGACACGAGAGCCAACAGAGAGGAACCCTATAAAATAGAGATTGGAAAGTGAGAGGAAGAGACTGGCTGGATGCCACCACCCAAAAAATACAAAATAACAAGAGAAGCATCGAGTAAAATCGAGGTGGGGTTTATTCATGATGGTTCGAGCAAAAAGAGTTAAGGTCATAGCGGGAGAGTTCCCGAAGGAGGAAAAGGGGACAAGAAAGGGGGAGAAGCATGCTAGATAAAGAAACCTCTCACCACAAGGAGAACGATGAGAGTGCAGAAGTAGTAGCACTATGAAGGAACCCTAGCATGAGGGGAGGGCATAAGAGATGTTGGGAAGGAACCCTAGCCCAAGGAGAGGGTGAATACCCAGAGAGTGGGGATCCATCTCTATCGAGCTATGAGATTCATTCATCAGGTCCTTCTTTATTTCTAGAATAGATGGAATACATTGAATTGTATGAAATTTTATTATACCTTCTTGATCAATATTGAACTCAGGAAACTTCTCATTCTTTATAGCCTCTATCTTTTTTATTAACAAAGGATATTCTATTTGATATTTCTTAATATTATTTATTAATTATTGTTAATAAATCATTTAGAATAGGGTTCGTGATATCCCTTCCATTATGTTTTCCATGTCCAGTTTTATTATGTCTTTGATCAAATTGTCTCCTTGAATACTCATCATTTTTAAGACAATAGTTTTGTTCCTACTTAATGCATCAGAAACTTTGTTTTATCTTTTGGGATGATAATGAATTGAACAATCATAGTCTTTAAGAATTTCCCACCATCTCCTCTGTCTCATGTTCAATTACTTTTGTGTGAAAATATACTTCAAAATTTGATGGTATGTGTATATATCACATTTCTCCCCATAAAGATAGTGCCTCCATATATTCAGAGTAAAAACAATTGTTTCCATCTCCAAGTCATGCGTAGGATAATTCTGATCATGAGGCTTTAACTGTTGAGATAAATAAGAAATCACCTTTTTATTTTTCTTGAGGACGCACCCAAGACCTATCAGAGATGCATCACTAAAAATAATGAATCCTTCTCTAATAGAGGGTAGAGTTAACCTGAGTGATGTAACCAATATCTTCTTCAGCTCTTGGAAATTTTCTTCATACTCCTTTATCAAGATGAACTTAACCCCTTTTTTAGTTAACTGGGTTATTGGATTAGAAAGTAATGATTTTTTTTCAAAAACCTCCTATAATATCCTACTAATACAAGGAAACTACGAATATTAGTAACTATTGTATAATAAGGCCAATCCTCCACAACATTTGTCTTTATAGGTTCAACTGATATTCCTTTATTTGTTATAATGTGACCTAAGAAAGAAACTTATTATAACCAAATTCACATCTTCTGAACTTTACAAAGAGGATATACTTCCTTATAGTTTTCAATATAACCCTTATATGATCCTCATGTTCCTCACATCTTTTGGAATATATTATAATTTCATCAATAAAAACTACCTCAAAGTTATCAAGGTAGTCCTTAAATACTCTATTCATCAAATCCATAAAAATGGTAGGAGAATTAGTAAAGACGAAGGTTGTAACAAAAAACTCATAATTCCGATATCTTGATCAGAAGGTGACCTTTGGAATATCTTATTTATTCACCCTCAATTGATGATATCTAGATCAAATATCAATATTGGAGAAGAATTGAGCCCCACAAAGCTGGTCAAATAAATCATCAATTCTTGGAAGAGGGTACTTATTATTCATTGGGATCTCATTAAGTTTTCTATAATTAACGAATAAGCACAACGATTTATCCCTCTTCTTCTCAAAGAAAATAGGTTCCCCCCAAGGAGACACACTTGGCCCCATAAACCCCTTCTCCAAAAGATATTGGATTTGTTTATTTAATTTATCTAGCTCCACATTTTCCATTTTATATGGGGTCTTTGATATCAACTTGGATCCGGGAATAAGTTCAATGGAGAACTCTACCTCCTTTTTGGGGGATTTCCAGGTAACTCCTTAGGAAATACATCAATGTATTCCTGAATTTTTGGGAAATTTTCGATTCATATACTTTCATTTTCCTTCTTCATATTCATCAATAATCTTCCTAAAGAAGGCTACGGGTAGTGCTTCTAGATAAAGATTAGTTCACGATATCTCTCCATTAAAAACAATTGTTGGTTTTCTATTCAAGATTACTAATATTTCCTTTATTCTACAATTGATCATAGCATTATAAATTGAGATCCATTCCATCCCTTTTATAATATCGAATTCCAACATGGGGATGGCTACTATATTTGTGATAATATTGTGCTTGACAAAGTGAATACTAGAGATTCCATGCACTTATGTTGCTTGTATAATCCCTCTAGGATTCTTGACTAATAACTCTACTTCTAGCAGTCCAAGGATAGATTATATATACTTTGAAAACTTGGAGGAATTAAAGGAATGCGTAAAACCATAATAAAATAGTGTACTTTCTATATTTGAGAGAACAATGAGAGTACTTTCCACCACATCATTTTAAGCTTTAAATTCAGATTTCATGATAGAAAAAGCATACCCTTTCTCCCTTGGACTATAATGAGGTTGATGGTGATTCCCTTCCACTATATTTAGTTTTTGATAGTGATTGGAAAAGTGGCCAAGATTTCCACACTTGAATCATTGGACTTTAGGAAAAGTCTTCACCGTATTCCCTTTATAGTTAGTGCTGAGAATTTGAGCCTTTACAACATTATGATAGTTCCAAGAAATATGGTCATCTCTTCCACACTTGCAACATTTCTCTCTCCTAAGAAAGAAATTCCCTAAATGCTTCTTCCAACACTTATTACATGTGTAAATTTTCATTTTCTTTCCTCCCCTTCCTTGATCAATGCTCATCCCTAAAATTGTCTCCAAAGATCTCTTATTTTTATTTGATTTGTGAGACCACTGTGACTTACTAAACTCTAGTTAAACCTTTATATCATTTCATACTATCTCTTCATAGATTTCAGAATATTGATTGGAAATATTCTTTTGTAGATAGGGTCACAGTCCACTGAATAATAAATCGACCTTTCTATTAGGATCCATGAAAAATCCATAAGTGTAGAGATAAAGTCTTGTGAATTTCCTCTCATAGCTTCCCATAGATTCATTATCCTTCTATTTCAGATCTAGGAATTCCTTCTCCATTTTTGTTCACATAAAACGAGGGAAATATTTTTTTTTAAAAGTTTCCTTGAACTCATCCCAATCCATAACTTCAATACCCCCTCTTGGCTTTGTATTTTTTATCAGAACCCACAACTGATCAGCTTATCCCTCTAAGAGGTAAATAGATAGGGTGACTTTATCTTGTTATGAAAAAATTAGTACAAAAAAATATCTTTTCTATAGATCATATCCATAGTTTAGCACTAAGTGGGTTGGTAGAACCACTAAGAGTTAGTGGTTGTTAATGCATAAAGGACTCAACAGAAAGTTGTCTCCTTCTTGGTAAATCCATTATCTTAGCATGATTCAAGTTATTGATCACAACTCAAGTCAACTGATTCATCATTCTCATAAATGTTTCCATTCTAGCTTCCATTGGAAGGTCTTCTTCACCTTGTCCATTACGCTTACCATTTATGTGATTTCTCTAATTTCCTACTATTTTATAAAAGAAGAAAAGATTAGTGAGAAAAAAATTTCACTTAATAATCTTATAACTCTACATGAATTTTATATCATGAAAAATCATTCTTAAATATGTTACTCATTAATAATAATTACATTTTCTATAAATCATTCAGATTGGTTCATAAAAAGCTTATTATTAACCAAACACATCCTCGGGAGTGTCAAACTTTGAGTGCATAAAGTCCCATTATCATGTACCAGTTTACACTGAGTCAGGCCTGATGCACCTTTCCAGAGTTGGTACCCTTAGGTACATCTTTTCTAGGGCCACATCCACTTGTTCGTATCCAAACAAGGATTTCTTGGTTTGGAAACCACTTGCTTAATACTTCACCAAAATACCAGGATGATTTCCTATATTTAAAATTATCTATAAGTTTAATCATAATGTTTTCAAATCCTAATTTTAAAAAAATAACTAAACTTTCCTTTTATACCAACTATGACATCCTACCTTTTTATTACATAACTTTTCATTACTTTCCACAAACATAAGATCTTTTAAAGTTTAGTTTCTTAGAAAAAAGGTACATAATACATAAAAATTTAAAATATTATTCTATTAAACTTTAAGGGATTATTTAAAATTCATACTAAGTACATTTATGGAATCTCATAACCTAGGTACATACATCAAAGTAAATGTTGAGCATAAGGCCTGGTAAGGGAAAACCAGTGAAAACGTTTATATGTGATCTTGAGAAATATTGATAAGAACTTGAGGAATATCATTATGGAATGAGAAATATAACAATAGATATATCATAAATAAAATAACATGAATAATAACTTGGAAATGTGGTGAAAATGATTATTTTACACATTTATAAGCATGTCACCAAGGTTTTCCACTGATGTATCATAAATATTACCAAGGTTATTCGCTAAGGTATCGTAAAACATGTCATCTCTAGTGATTAAATTCCTTTCCCAATGCATTGGAGAACTATCAGGGTGTACCCTTAATATGTTTAAATTTTAATTTGATCCACATATATCATATTAAAACATCTCATAAATAACCCATGAATAATAAAATTAATTGGTTTCATATCAAAATCATGGTGTTTTAAAAAAGTGCTTACAAATATGATCATTGTATCATTTATAACCCAAAGAAATGGAATGGGGGTTTTATGTATGTCAATTCCATAATAAAATAAATCTTTTTTAAATCTTTTTTAATACCCCTTGAAAAGAAAGTGGTTTGGGTATTCGCAGAAATAAAATAAAATATTTTCCTGAGAAAAAGAGAGAAATTTTGAGAAGAAAAACTCGCAGCATAACGGGTATAAAACATGGTTTTAGAAAACTTTAAAAAGAGAGGGTAAAGAGGTATACCATTCATAAAAAAACTCTTAATAAAGTAATGTAATACAATAAAATGGACAGAATAACAAAGTATGGAAATTTTAAATACATACCACATAAAAAAGGTGACTTAAAAGGAAAAGAGAAGTTGAGATTTCCCTTACCTTGAAGACTGGATTATAAAAATTGGGGATCGAGACATTAGGAGCTAGAGTAAACCTTGGGAGAAATCCTTGGAAGGTAATACTATCATAAATTTTTGGATAATTAATTGTTAATTAAATTAAATGAAGAAATGGGTGGGTATTTATAGAAATGTGAGGGAGTTGTTTATTAATTTCTTTAGACACCTCAGTAGTGGTATTTGAAAAACCATGGAATTGCTAATGGTATTGGCCAATTGGGACACCTATTATGTTAATTTAATCCACAAAAGTCAAATATAATTTTATATTACTCATTTCATCATTATGACATAGTTATGATGTCATTAAACATACCAAAAAACTCAAACTATATCTTTACTATTCATGAAAAACTAAAGTATTTTATAAAATTATCATAAATTAACCCTAACCTAATATCGGCATTATAATTTCAAAAATGAAATTTATTTTATCATAATAAATCTCTAAATATGACAAATTTAACTTTTAACTATAAAGAAACTTATTTATTAAAAATAATAGCAGACAGAAAATGAATAGTAAAATTTCCGATACATGAAAAAATATATATTTTATCATTTGTAATTAAATAAGAGTGTTTTTTGTAACACTGTTTAATTTTAATAAAAAATATTTATAAAACCTTATTTTCAAATAATAATTTATATCTCTCTGAAAAGTAAAATTTTTACTCGAAAAATCAATTTATCAAATTCCATCTCAACTTAAAAAAAATTATTCTTAAAATGGAAATGATTGAATAAAAATTTCATTTAAACAAAGTTATTACACTTTAAGTTACTAATTCATTGACACATAACCCCTTATATCATCCGCATACAACCTAATGGTAAGGTGTGTAATTGTGATAGAGTCTTGGGGTGGCTCATATAACATTGCCTATTTGGTAATTTCCACCAACTTGAACTTCTCCCATAGTTGATTTCGTTCAAGCTTAACATGTTGAATCTCTGCTTGGGATTGGTCAAGAGAGAAGCCTAGTGATGATGCCACCTTCCCAAGATTCGAAAAATAGGCTTTTTACATCATGAATCTACTTGATGATTCCATTGAATCTCCTTTCAGCATTAATTTTCCTTTTTTATTTCTACTTAAAAACAATAATTATAATGTTAAAATAATTATTAAGATTATAGTTTCCAATGGTCATATTGACCAAAAGTTATATAATGGTCAAAACCTGATGGTCACATTTCAAATTATACTCACTTCATTATAATATAGATATATTTATGTTGATTAAAAAATAATATAACACACATTTTCAGAAAAAAAAAATATTTGTCAAAAAGTAAGGGTTATATGCAAAGTTGGAGGCTTCCATTCGCCATATTCATTAATACAACTGTAGAAACCCAAGGTGACACACTGGGATGGTTAAATCCCTTACCCTCAAATTCCTCTAGATACACTTTGATCTCTTTTATCATGTCTATAGAAATCCTTGAGATGATATATCAATAGGGCACATCCTGAGTAGTAAATCGATAGTAAAAATAACCTCTCTCTAGGGAATAAATCAAAAAAATCCTCCAGAAACACATCTGGGTACCTGTTAATGGCCACTAGAAGTTCTTCCATATAATTATTCTTAGAATCATCAAGAAAAACACCTTTAAAACTTGCATGATATCATACCCAAATCAGAATAAACCAATCCTACCCTTCCTATTCTCATATCCCACTTGCCCTAAAATAAATTGGTGCCCCCATCAGGATTGAGAAACTGGAACCTATGGTGATAATAGTCAAGAAGCACCTTGAACACGATTAACCAATCCATGTCAATAATGTGGCTAAAAACGTATAATTATAACCTCAAGAAATCCCAAAGGCCTTATATATTACCAATTAGAACATGACACTCTGAGAAATTGAATCCTTGCTCCTTCTTCCTGCCCAACAAGGTTAGAAAATCCATAACAAACAGTATTAACTACACTTGTATACCCATATCATAAAGTAATATCAATGAAATGAAATAATGGAATTTCCCTATTTCAAATGGGACGTATTTCATAGAATAAGGAATAAACATCGTTCCTCTCATGGTGTTCGGTCTAGAGTTCGAGTCATCTAAAAAACCTCTTCTATATGGATATTTCCTAGATCAGACCTTCCCTAGGCTTTCTTCACCTGGTGAGAATCCCCCTTTCCCTAAGGGTTAGATCCTCCACACATAGAAGCCTCATATTAAACCAAATAACCCTTTGAGAAAGTAGAACCCACACTTATCCCCTGTAACGCAAACTAAAAGAACTGTTGAAGATGACTCAAGCAAGAGTCTCTAAGAAACTAGGCCTGGTGTATCCACCCTTCCCACATAGATAGTATACCATAGGCTTGAATCATGTGGAATCCACATGAGTTGTATCGAACAGATTCTGAACATTCTTTTCACTACCCCAATGAGGCTCTTCCTGCTTCTACTTCTAAATAGACAAAGAACTTTGGATATCTCCTACTAAAAGGACACCACTGAGGATAGTCTTTCTAATTAGATATTTATCTTCCATATCCTCATGGTTAACCATCTCTAAATAAGTTGGTAGACATAGAAGAATAAGTATAGATCTAATCTTCAACTTCAATCCCATCTCAAAATGTTGAGCCTTAATGTAATCATTTGTGAGGAGATATCGAGAGATGCTGACCAACTTGGTAAATTGGGCCACATACTCCATCATTGAATGATCACCTTGCTCTAAATTTAGGATCGAATAGGCCTTCACTACCCTCAAGGTATCCAAGTACATCTGCCTATTCAAATCCACCTTGAAAATGGTCCATCTGATATCCCCTAACTCCTTGAAAGCACCATTGGATATTACCACTTCCTAATCATCCATTTTTGAATATACAAAGTAAATCCCACATTAGAGTTCTTATGGGTCTTCAAAAACTCAAAGATCCTCTCAATAAAATCCAACCACTCCTCATGCTCATTGGGTCACTTTTTTTCATGGAGCACCGATACATTTTTTCTCATAAACTCCTGAGCATAGTTTATTATCTATGTATGATCTCAACCATCCACCTAACCAAAGGATTAGATCATACGGATCAATGAATCCATGTGAGTCATATTGAGAGGAGGGTTTACCTTTATGGTATTCTCTACAACACCCTCTCTATTCTTGGAATAAGTCCTTCTAGGAAGAATTATCTACAAGGCACAGAACATAACTTCAATAAATATACTATTCAATATAAAACCACATAAAATTAACCAAAAGTAACACCTATCATGGGTCTCAACAAGTTTAATAAACATAAAAATAAATTCCAAATGAAAAAAGAGTAAAAAATTATTAAAAAAATGAGCATTTCCTCAGTGCATATTTTGGCCACACTATTAGGAAAACTATGTCCTAACCATGCGGATGTTACTAGAGGTTATTATACAAGGTATCATAGGCTACTAATGGTTACTACTAATTTTTTTAATTAATCGTGAACCTCCTACAAACTTCCCAGTTTCACTCCAAAACTCAAAATAGCCCTTGGTCTTGCCTCAGGACTCAACACCAGTTTATAAGTACCCAAAAATATTATCAAAAAAACCCTTAACTACGCTCAAAACATAAAAAAAATCCCAGAACACCCATGGAAACTTGAGGTTTGACATGAAGAGAGTTGGGGAGACACTCCCCTACTCCTACCTCTCGAATCCCAATTATACTAGCTCTAGTCTACCATTGAATCCCAAATAAAAACATGCCTTAGATATCATTTTTTAACAAACTAACTCGGTTCGACCCAAACCATCACCTGATCTGAAATGTCCCAAGGCCTTAAGCACATTACTAATTTCTACAGACTATTGATAAGTACTACGCATAATGAAAAACCTCTTAGAAATGGTTCTTCCCTTGGTAAACTATCATGACCCATCTATGAAATGAGACAACCACACCAATATCATCAGAGTAAATAGAATAAAATACATAATATAGTAATAAATAAAAATCCATAGTAATGAAGTAAAGAGTAATAGATAACATAAAAAACATAAATCATATACACAACATTCCATAACAAGACATATTCATAGTATATAAAGTCAAATATCGAAAATCAAAAGAAGGGGAGGGGGACATACATGTCCAAGACATAAATCCCAGGGTAAAAACTCTCAAATGGATTATCCTTGAGCCAAACCTATGGGACTGGGTCTCCAACAAAACAACAGATGGAAGTAATAAAAAATATCCAATGATGTACATAGTTCCCATATATTTACCTATTCTCTACAAAATAATGTATACTTACATCTCAAAGAATATTTAGGGTGTGAGGCACATTACCCAATAATATACCACCATGAATCTATTTATGTATTTTAGTTCATGCAGAGTAATTTTTGGAACTAAGGGTTTTCATAGATGGAAATATATTATATTTTTGTTTGTTTTCAATCCACACTGGGTTGATCAAGGAGTTTTAAAGCCAAGTGATAGTATGGTGCAGGTGACTTTAGTGTGAAATCTGACATCATTTCCTCGGGTTTTCCAAATTTTTGGGGTCCAAAATATTGAGGAATGGACAAGTTTCATGAAATATGGATTTCCAGGACTACATACTAAAAATATGGAAAAGGAATGAAATTCAAAAAAAAAATAGTTTCATGAAGGTTTGGAGATTCATGAAATAATGTTTCGTAAAGGACGGTTTAAGTGAGAAGTGAAGATGGTAAGTTATGCGATTATGATAAGTTTCATGAAAGGAAATTTCTGTCAAATTTTAATAAAGAAAGGGAGTTTTGCAAACACGATTGGAGAGTTTCGTGAAAAAGTGGTGGTGAGTTTGAAATTTTTACAAAGGGGGGAAATGTCTATTAATAGGAGGCCTTTCATCATATGAAAATTGAAAAGGTTTTGGAGAAGGTCTAATCACTCTAATTTCATGAAGTTTTAACATGAATGTAATTCTTATACAATCCAATAACTTTATATGAACACAAGTTTCATGAAAATAATGGTTGAGAAATAATTTATTTGAAGTAATTTCAGTGAAGGAGTTTCATGAAAGTTGAGAGTTTTGTGATAATTAGGAGTTTCTAGAAATTTTGGAGTTTCTAAAGAGATAGGAATTTCAAAAAATTATGTAGTTTCATGAAAGATGACAGTTCTTTGAAACAAAAAAGGGGGTTTCATGAAAAAGTTTTTTTCTTGAAAGATTCATGGGAATAAATGAAATTGGGAAAATCTTTTGTAATTTATTAAAGCATCATAAGTGGACCTACATGATGTAAAACATAACCTTCATTTGGTTTGGTATGAAAGTGACCTTCAAGTTGATAAACTGGGAAAGACTTCACCCAAAGCAATGAGAAAGGGGAATTCAAAAAAAGTGATCCAAGGGAGGAAGTGTGTTATCCCTTAAAATTCATGTAAAGGTAGTGTTCCTGGCATGGAGTGACCATGTCTAATCAATTTTAATCCACAATATCTATTGAACCTTAGTGTATTATGGTACGAACAATACACTGTCAATGTATGATCCTTGGATTAGCCCTTAGTAGTGAACTAAGTAAAACTATTGTGTTGTGTTTCTATTTTTTCATATGGGTGTTTGATAATTACATTATTCCATCATACATGTTTAATAAGTTCCAATCAATGAAGGGACAATGTCTGTCTTATTCAATGAAAAAGTTAACCCCTAATTCACCCCTCCCCTATAAGGGTGTTCCATGATATTATAAGTGATATCAGAGGGTATAGTTTGTAGGTGTTAAATTTGTTCTTTTGTTTCTTATAAATAATTTAGGGAATGTTAGGGGATTTACCCATTTTATGTAAGATATATACAAATTTGGAAGAATATAATGAGGTATCATTTTTGATCTCTTGGGATGGAATTTCTCAATGCCATAAATCAAGGGATTCCGGTCATTGATTTGATAGGTATTCTATGACTGAAATAGATAGAAACTATTTGATGTTGATTCCAAAGCTCAAAATGATCTTACTGAAACACTATATGATGATATATATTTGAAGTGACGAGTTTCACTACTTCCAAGTCCATGTGGAAGAAACTAGAAAATATTTACGAAGGTGATAACAAAGTGAAGGAGTCCAAACATCAAGTTTTTCATAATTAGTTTGATGATATGAAAATGCATCCAAATGAAAATACATATAGTTTCTTTAATCACATTACTAAAGTTTTTTGAGCAATTTGGGGACTAGTAGAAGAAATTAAGGTTATTGAAATTTTGAAGAAAATATTAAGAATTATTCTACCTCTGTAGAATCCAAAAGTTTCATACCTTGATGAAGAGGATCTGTATAATATTTATCTTGATGATATTATTGTTGGGTCCAAATTTATCCAAGTTATATAGTGTAAGCGGTCTCTTGTAGTATATCTTGGGTTATTGAATCCATAGAGACCGGAAAAGAAACCAATAGACATTATGATTTGATGGAGGATTGTCTATGAAGTGGATAACTTGGTTGTTGATTGTAATTGAAAAAAGATTAAATTAATTTAAATAAAAAAACATGATATTACTTGATCTGAAGTAATTAATTAAGATGATTCAATCCAAGGTTGCCTCTTGGGGTGGATTGGATGTATTGGTTTTCATAGAAAGTTTGATATCACTAATTCAAGATGTATTCATGCAAGGAGATAATTCCACAACCTCATTCACTAATTTAATCCCTACATAATTACAAGGATAATCACTAATGAACTTAGAGTATCACTTTTATGATCACTCTAAGTAAATGTATCATACTAGCACTCATAATGTGTCATCATTAAAGTTGGTGAAGATGATGAATAAAATAACTTGTCGAATAGAGGTATTAAAATAATTAATTGATATTAAAGAACATGAAATAACATTCAATAAACCCTTGTGAAACTACCTAGGATTAACCCATAAAATTTTAGTCCTCCATTGATTCTATTCTATCAATGGAAGCAGGAAGTCAACTTAAAGAAGCAGGATTGAAGAAGTGAAAACAATTAAATAACAAACACTCCACCATTATGTGGGGAATTTTACAATTATTGGTGTGAATAAATTAAAACATTGATTCGATGGTATCAAAGTGATAATGGAAAGTAAGAAAAATAATTAATAAGAATAATAAGAAGAAATTTTATTAATAAGTGAACATGAATGAAAAACTAACATGATAGAAATTGACAATGTGATTATAAAATGAAAGCCAAATATTACCATTGAAATAAAAACTCTCACACCATAAATACCTTCACCACCAGATACTTATATAGGAATATTAGGAGGCTTATTTATACCCCCGAAAAATCAATTCTCTCCCATTTAATTAGGATAGTAAAAGGTGGTATATAAATAAAAGGAAATTTTAATTTTCAAATTTTACCACAAAAATAGGATCAGATTCATCCCCCTTTTGGAAATTCGAATTTGACATTGAATTTGACCGAATATGAAGTGATCATAGAAGGAAAATATATTTTTCAAGTTATCCTTTAAAGATTTTCAAAATTTCAGGCCAATTGAATCATCCATTATAAAGTTATGATGAAATTGGTTGGATGACTTTATGGGCCTTCAAATCTAGCCCATACATTAATCCTCAACTTGTTCTGCTTGGATCACCATGAAAACCTCATAATTTCCTCTGGTCATGGTTTAATGAAATGTTACCCATAATTTTCCCTATATATAGTTAAAATTTTAGCTTCATTTTACTTTAATTTTTAGGTTCCACTTTTATTTGATGGGCCTAAGACCCATTCTGCTTTGTCCATAATTTTCTGTATTCATGGACAAAAATATCTATATTCCCTTCTAATTCATACATGGATCCAAAAATATAACATTTTCCAAAAAAATTGATCAATAATATTCCAAAATATCTAATTTAGATAATAAAAATAATTAATTTCATGGGAAGATGATAAATTGGGCCCAAATTGACACTTTAAACATGAATTGCACAATGATGTGAAATGAAGTTCAATTTATGAAATGCACTAAAATTGGTGTTTTTGGACATTATAAAACATATATATTAAGATATAATCAATTAATATTATACTATTTTAGTGGCTAATCATACCCCCCCTAACTTGAGTTTTTATATTCCCGAGAAAAAAGTATCTCAAAAATATAAAATTGAATTACCATTTCCACGAAAATTTAACATACAATTCTCATAAAAATACATCATTACAAACAATATTGAAAACTTAAAAAATTATTTAACACAAGTTAGGTTCACAAGAATATCCCAATCCCAAACCGATTCATTTTTTCAAAATCATCGCCAAATTTCATCCAATTTCAATTAAGCATGATGATGTGTTGTGTATCTCAAAAGAAAGGGGGCCCATTTTCTTATTCAAAGGGAAACAAATAGAAGCTCTAATTTGGAATCACATCAAACCTTAACATGAGTGTCCAATTTTTTTTTATTTTACCTATTTATTTAATGTTTTTTTATCTTATTTTTTGAACTACAATAGAGATTAGAAAACCAAATCTGGGAAAGAAAACTATGGAGTCATGATCCCCAAATACCAAACCCCGCACATTTTTTCAATTCTATGAACTAAAATAGAGTTGCAAAGCCTAACTATGGGAAATAAAACTATTTATTCATGATCCCAAAGTGATTAATTCCTCATATTTGGAAAAAAATATCTATATGGTCATTCTTTTCATTTTTTGTTGGTTACTCAAATTAAACTAAAAGTGTCCCCAAAACCCATGTTATGATAAAAGGGACCCAAGAAATCAAACTTACACCCAAAATCCAATGGATGTGCATTGTGGTATTTTTATTAAATGGACGAAAATTTAAATGTTGAGAAATCACATCGGATAACCACACTTTCTAAAAACTGTGATTATGAACATAAACATGCATTAAAATCATAATCAAGGAACTAAAAATAATTTTAAATTTGGTTTTCATGATTCAAAGTGTAAATTAGTGAATGAAAGGATAATTAGTTCATTTTTTCATTGAATTGTGTTTTTATCATAAAAGCCCAATTTATTTTTCAAAATCCTATATTTTTACTCCCCCAAACTTTTAATGAAACTACCCTTAGTTTTGAAAGATAAGAAAATAGAGACATTAGAACTGGGAAGAAAGATGGAGATATTTTATTTAAAATTAAATCATGGGATAAGACCATGAGGTTTGAATTTGAAGACCCGTTAAAAATAAATTTTTCACTTTGGCTTCATTTCACATGTATACTTCTTATGTATGATTATTGGGTGAGTTTTAACTTAATAAATCATGTGTTTAATTTGGAAATACTAAAATTATTCAGCTATAAAATCTCACACACAATATACATTAGATCACATTATAAACCCCAAGGGGATTCCCTTAACAAAAAACCCCAAAAACACATAAAATAAAATAAAATAAAATAAATAAAAAAGTAGAGTTACCTCCCATAAAAGGATTATTTTAATGTCTTTATCTCAACTTAGACCCCTAAAATTATCCATTACCAACATTCAACATTTTCTGGGCCCCATTTTTTACCACCTCTACTATATTGAGATTTATTATTTGATTAAAATTTGTTTCATATAAAATCCCATTTTCTAAAATGACTGGGAAAATCCATGTAATATCAAAAAATGTTGATTCAGTTGCATTTTTAGACTTACCTAAGTCATGAATGATCATTACAATGTTATTAGTTTCATAAAAAGAATGAATTACAGCTACAAGGTCTTGGTTATCACCTATGAACGGATTCCTGAGTGGGGAAGGAAGGAAAATAATTTTGATTTTGGGTTGGATAAAACTTTCAGATAGAGTTTGGGACTTTGAATCAAACTCGGTTTCATTTTAAAAATTTATTAATAGAATGGGTTCCTTTTGAATAGAATATTAAACCAAAAAAATTATAGATGAGTTTCATGAATGGGTATGGTCTCTAAATTTGTGATTTCCCCAAATGGTTTAGTGTTTGGTTTTTCTAAAAAATCCTCATTGGATCCATCTAAACGTGATTAAATACATGGATATAAGTTTTCCTCATGAGAACATAAAAAATAAATTTCATCATGATCTAGAAACCCTTCAAAAATTCTCTCTAGTTACTCAGGATCACTTTCAATATTCCTTAACAAATTCACTTCATTTTCTAGCTATGATTTCTCAAATTCTAAATTTTCGCATTCAATATTTTCTTTTGTTTTTAAAGCCTATGATGTTTTGATAATTAATGGTTCTATTTTTTCATTAGGTTTCCCACTCATGGAAATATTCACATCTTGGATTTGTTCATTAGAGTTTTTTGTGTATCAATATTCTTCTATAAATTTAGAGGAAGGTAAAACCTAAGTGGGAATGTGTTCTATAATTTTTTCTATGATTTGTAGTTCTAATATAAAATATTAAGCCTATAAATTCATTTTATCCATTTTTTCACAAAATGTTTGAATAATTTTTTGGGTATTAGGTTGGATAAGAGTTTGGAAAACCTGGACATCATTATGATTGATCACATTAACCATTATTGAGTGGGATGTAAATTTATCATTTAAGTGCTTATCATAAAAAATATTGTACATGTCATTGGGTGAGGGGTATTCATTCAAGGGTTGGTAAAATAAATTCTAGAATTTAGGGGCTTCCCAATATTGATTAAAAATTTTATTCAATACTAATATTAAGTTGGGGTGGTATTTATGATACTCCATTGGAGTAGATAAAATTTTGGATTTGATATTTTCAGGATACACACAAATAGAAAGGGGAAAAGATAAGGTATATGGGGGTGATAATAGAGAATTTGGGGTTAGAAAAGGATGTGAGTGTCTAATATAACTTACATGGGTCCCCAAAAAATGGCACCAAAATTTGGTTTCACCCAAATTTACCCAATTTATATGGTATAAGTGGTTTCTTTTAGTACAACTTGGGTTATCAGATGAACATAGACTGAAGAAGAAACCTATAGACACTATGTTTTGATAGAGGATTGGATATGAAGTGAAAAACTTGGGTGTTGATTGTAATTGAATAACTAATAATTTAATTTAAATAAAAAACCAAAAACACACAATTACTTGATCTAAAACAATTAATTAATATGATTCGATCCTAGGTTATCGTTAGGTGTGGATTGGTTGTATTTTATTTCTTAGAAAGTTTGAGATCACTAATTCAATTTGAATCCACAAAATGAGAAAATTCCATGACCTAATTCTCCAATTTAATACCTACACAATTCCAACTCTAATAAAAAATGCACTTAGATTATCACTTTCATGATCACTCCATGGAATTGGATTGTACTAGCACTCAGAATGTGTCATCAGTAAAGTTACAGAATATCAAGAAGAAAATAATTCAACAAATTAAAGTATTAAAATAATGAAATGATGTTAAATCAAATTAAATAACATTAAGTCCACCACCATGAAACTCCCTATGATTATCCCATAAAATTTTATCCACCTATTGATGATATTATATCAATGGAAGTGGGAAGTCAAAGTAATGAAATGGGATTGAAGAAGTGAAAATCGTGAAATAAAAAACACTCCACCACTGTGTGAGGAATTTCACAATTGTTGGTGTGAATAAATTCACACATATAAACAGGTTAATGGAAAGAAAAAAAGAAATTTATAATAATAAGAATAAATTTAATTAATAAATGAATGTGAATGAAAAACTTATAATAGAGAAATTTATGATGCAATTACAAAATGAAAGTGTTGAAAGAAAAACATAAACACCCTAAACACCTTCACCACAAGATCCTTATATAAGAAAATTAGGAGACTTAGGTAGAATTATCAATAATAAATTCCACTCCATTTAATTAGGATAGTAAAATGTGGGAGATAAATCAAATGAAATTGAAATTTTCAGTTTTGACTGCAAAAATAGGACCAAATTCATCCCCCTTTTGGACATTTGAATTTGACATTGAAGATGGTTGAATCCATAGTTTTCATAGAAGGAAAATATATTCTTATAGGTGTCCTGTAAAATATTTCAAAATTTCATGCCAATTGGATCAACCATTAAGAAGTTATGATGAAATTAGTGGGTTGAATTTATGGGCCTTTAAATGTGGCCCATACATTAATCCTCAACTTGGGCCACCTGGATCACCCTATAAAGCTCAGAATTTTATATAGTAACAGTTGAATTAAATGTTACCCATAATTTTATTTATCTAAAGTTAGAATTTGAGCTTCATTGGACTTTATTTTTTTGTGTTCCACTTTTATTTAATGGACCTACGGCCCATTTTGCATTGTCCATAATTTTCTGTATTCATGACCAAAAATCTATATCTTCTATTATTATTTATCCATTGATCCTAAAAGATAAAATGTTCCCAAAAAAGTGATAAATCATATTCCAAATTATAAAATTTTCATAATCAAAATAATTAATTACACAAGAAGCTAATTAATTGGGCCTAAATTGATACTTTAAACATGAACAACACAGTGATGCGAAATGAAGTTCAATTTATAAAATGCACAAAAATTGGTGTTTGTATACATTAAAAAACATAAATATTATGATATTATCACTGAATATTAGACTATTTTAGTGTCTAATCACACCACCAAACTTCAGTTTTTCTAGTCCCGATCAAAAATAATCTCAAAAATATGAAATTGAATTCCCTTTTTTAAGAAAATTTAACATACAATTCACATAAAAAAAATTAATTCCAAAAAATCATGAAACCTTTCAAAATAATTTAATAAAAGATAGGTTCACAAGCATATCCCAAGCCCAAGCCCTTTCATTTTTTCAAATTAATCTCCAAATTTCATCCAATTTCAATTAAATATGATGATTTTTTGTGTATCTCAAAAGACATGAGGCCCATTTTCTTGTTTATGGGGAAACAAATTGAAGATTTAGCTTGAAATAACATTAAAGATTAAGACGAGTATCTAATTTTTTTTAGTTTCCACCATTTTTTTAATGTTTTTTTTGTTTTTTTTTACTATAAATGAGATGAAAAGACTAACATTGGGCAAGAAAGCTATGGAGTCATGATCCCCAAGTGTCGAACTCCATACATTTTGTCAATTCCATGCACTAAAATAGAGCTATAAAGTCTAACTATGGGCAAGAAAACTATGGATTCACAGTCCCTAAGTTCCTAATTCCTCTCATTTGGATGAAACATTGCTCTATATAGTCATTATTTTCATTTTTTTATTCGATACTCAAATTGAACTAAAAGTGACCCCAAAACCCATGATATGATAAAAGGGATCCAATAAATCAAACTTACACCCAAAATCCAATGGATGTGAATTGTGTCATTTTGATTAAAAGGATGAAATTGTAAACTTTTAAAATCACACCATAAAACTACACTTTCTAAAAACTATGCTCATGAACATGAACATACATTAAAATCATAATTTCGGCATTCAAAATCATTTGAAATTCAGTTTTCATGATTCAAAGTGTAAATTAATGCATGAAAGGATGATAAATTGATTTTTTGTCATTTAATTTAATTTTTATCATAAAATCCCCAAAAAATAAAAATACTATATTTTCACTCCCCCCAACTTAGAATGAAACTGACCTTAGTTATGAAATAGAAGAAAATATCATGAATAGGATTGGGAAGAAAGATAGGGAGATGTTATTTGAAATTAAATCATAGAACAATACCACCTTGTCGGAATTTGTTAACCCATTAAAAAGAAAATTTTCACTTTGGCTTCATGTCACACATAGACTCCTTATAGATGATTGATTGTTGAGTTTTAACTTTATAAATCATGGATTATTTTTGGAAATACCAAAATTATTTAGCTAGAAAATCTCACACATAATAGACATTATATCACATTGGATACCCCAATGGGATTCCCATAATAAAAAAACACACAAAACACAAAAAATAAAATAAAATAAACACAAAATCTAGGTTTCCTCCTAGAAATTTCTTATTTTAAATTAATTAGATCAAATTAGACCCCCAAAATTATCCATTTACAACTTTAAACATTTTTAGGACCCCATTTTTTCCCACCTCTAGTAGATTGAGATTTATTCTTTATTTAAAATTTGTTTCATATAAAATCATATTTTCTACAATGAGTGGGAAAATCCATGTAATATCAGAAATGGTTGATTAAGTTTCATTTGTAGACTTACCTTACTCATAAATGATAATTCCAACACTATTGGTTTCAAGATAAGAATTAATTACAACTACAAGGTATTGATTATCACCTATGAAGGAATTCTTAAGTGGGGATGGAAGAAAAATAATTTTGAGCTCATGTTAGATAACACTTTCATAAAGAGTTCCAGACTATGAATAAAACTTGGTTTCATTTTCAAAATTTATTAACATAATGAGTTCTTTTTTAATATAATATTTAACCAAAAAAGGGACATATCGATTTTTGAAATGGGTATGGACTATAAATTTTTTATTTTTCCTAATGGTTTTGTGTTCGGTTTTTCTGATAAATTCTTAATAGATCCATCTAAAAGTGATTCAATACATGGATAAAAATTTACCTCATCTGAACATAGAAAATAAATTTTATCATGATATAGACACCCTTCAACAATTTTCTCTAGTTACTCAGGATCACTTTTAATATTTCCTAACAGATTCACTTTATTTTCCAAATGTGATTTCTCAAATTATAATGTTGTTCCTTTAGTATTTTCTTTTGATTTTGAATGCTCTAATGGTTTTAAAATTAATGACTCAATTTTTTTAATTAAATTTTACACTCATGGAAATATTCACATCTTGTATTTTCTCTTATTATTTTTCTATGTAACAGGATTATTTGATCAATGTTAAGGAAGGGACAACTTGAGTGGGCATGGGTTCTATAATTGTTTCTATTATTTGTAGTTATAATCTCAAATATGAAACTTTTAAATTCATTTTATCCATTTGATCGCACAATTTTTCAAGAATTTATAATGTATTGGGTTAGATAATAGTTTGTACATCATGGAATTCATTATGATTGATCTCATTAACCATTCTTGAGAGGGATGGAAATTTATCCTTTAAGCATTAATCATCCAAAAGATTGTACATGTCACCTGGTGAGGGGTATTCATTCAAGGGTTGATTAAATAAATTCCCTAACTTATGGGATTCAAAATATTTATTTTCAATATTATTAAATTCTGAGCTTAGTGAAGTTAATATTGATGATACTCTAATAGAGTAGATAAAAATTTGGATTTGATATTTTCAAGATACACATGGATAGAAAGGGGAAAAGATAATAGATATGGGTGGGAGAATAGACAATTTGGGGTGAGAAAAGGAAGTGGGTGTCTAATATAACTTACTTGGGTACCCAGAAATGGAGCCAAAATTTGGTTTCACCCAAATTTACCAAGTTATATGGTTTAATCGGTCTCTTTTAGTATAGCTTGGATTATCAAATCCATAGGTACCAAATAAGAAACCTATAGACAATATGATATTATGGAGGATTGGATATGAAGTGTCCAACATGGGTGTTGATTATAATTGAATAACTAATGATTTCATTTATATAATAAACAAAAAAACACACAATTACTTGATCTAAAACAATTAATTAATATTCAATCCTAGGTTTTCTCTTGGGATGGATTGGATGTATTTTTTTCCTAGAAAGTTTGAGATTACTAATTCAAGATGTATCTACAAAATAAGATAGTTCCACAACGTCATTCACCAATTTAATCTAAAAAAACTCAAATTATAATCACCAATTCACTTAGAGGATCACTTTTACGATCACTCCATTAGAATGGATCATACTAGCACTCGGAATTTTTCATCATTAATGTTGGAAATGATGAAGATGAAAATAACTCATTAAATGGAAATATTAAAATAATTAATTGATATTAAATCACATGAAATAACTTTAAATCCACCCCCATAAAACTCCCTAGTATTAACCCATAAAATTTTATCCCTCCATTTATTATATTATATAAATGTAAGTGGGAAGTTAACTTTAAAAAGTGTTATTGAATAAGTGAAAACAATGAAATAAAAAATAGTCCACCATTGTGTGAGGAATTTCACAATTATTGGTGTGAAAAAATTCACATCTTGATTCAATAGTTTCAATTTTTTAATGTAGAGGAAAAAATAAATTAATAAGAACAATAATATGAAATTTTTTTAATAAATGAACATGAATGAAAAATTTACATGATATAAATTGATGATACATTTTCAAAATGAAAGCATGAAATTAAAATTGAAATAAAAAATTTCACACCCTAAATCCCTTCAACACCAGATCCTTATATAGAAATATTAGGAGCCTTAGGTTTAACCACCCCCCCAATAATAAATTCCTTCCCATTTAATTAGGATATCAAAAGGTGGGATAGAAATCAATGAAAAATAGAATTTTCAACTTTGACCACAAAAATATGACCAAATTCATCCCTCTTTTAGACATTAAAATTCGACATTGAATATGGATGGATACAAATTGGTAATTTAATTAAATTATATTATTCCATGTTTCCTAAAAAATCTATAAAAATTTTAGGCCAGTTGGATCAACCATTAGAAAGTTATGATGAAATTGGTGGGGTGGCTTTATGGGCCTTCAAATATGGACCATACTTTAATCCTCAACTTGGGATACCTAGATCACCATGAAAACCTCATAATTTTCTCTGGTAAATTTAATTAAAATTTCCACATACTTTTATCTATGTAACGTTAAAATTTTAGCTTCATTGGACTAGAATTTTTTGGCTCCACTTTTATTTGATGGGCCTAAGGTCCATTCTACTTTGTCCAGAATTTTTTGCATTAATGGAAAAAAATATACATATTCCCATGTGATTCATCCATAGATACTAAAATATAAAATGTTCCAAAAAAATCAATAAATAATATTCCAAAATATCAAATTCATATAATCAAAATAATTAATTACACAAGTAGCTGATTAATTGGGCCCAAATTGATACTTTAAACATGAATTGCACAATGATGTGAAATGAAGTTCAATTTATGAAATTCACTAAAATTGGTGTTCATAAACATTGAAACACAACAATATTAAGATATAATCAGTGAGTATTAGACTATTTTAGTGGATAATCATCTGCTGAGTATTCTAGTGGCTTATAAAATGAGATTCAAACCAGAAGATACAAAAATTCAAGTAATCAAGGAAATAGAATTCAAATACACACAAAAAACATAACATTTGAAAAGTTTTTGACGATTTATATGATGTGGATTGTGAAATTATTTATCATTTTTCTAGAAAATTCATAATAGGAAATGGGATATTTGAATTCAAGCTTCCATTGTCTTGTTTTTGATGTTGTAACGTAGGGAACATTATTGATCAATGTCCAAGGAAATTTTATGATGTAGATACTGAAGAAGAAATCATAAAGAGTCCTTAGAAGAGTTTCCAAAAAAAATGTATACATTAAATAAGGAAAGAAATTATAGAGGAAGAGATTCATTTTTAATGAGAAACAAGATGATAAATACTTTTTAGAGGATGTATAACTATATTTTAAATCTAATGTTGAATATTTCATGATGGATAGAGTTGAAAAGGTAGAACCTATGAAGAAGGAAGAAAATTAGTCAGATGGTGTTGTCGATATCAATGTGAAACTTAAGGGCTCTCTTGAAGATCTAGAAATTCAATGAAAGAAAAAAAATGGAGATTTTTTGAAAAATTCATCAGAGTATGTGGTTCATATTGAAGTAGATATTGATCTAATACATGGAGAGGTAAAATAACATTTGAGAACTCTTAAAATATCAAAGTGGTTATAGAGTTTAAACTAAGGATTTAAGATAAGAAAAAAGTTATCAATGACCTCACATCAAGATTGGGGAATAGGATAGCATAGTTGATGGCATCAAAGAAAAATTAATTTCATTAAGGGGTAAACTAGAAAATGAATCAAAATCTAGAGAAATGAAGAATAAATTAAAGTTTGTAAGTTTTTCAGATGCATGTATTTTAGAAAGATTCAAACATGGTTCCAAAGGTGTAGAGAAAGCCTTTAATGATAAAAGATCCAAATTTATGGGTAGAAGTGGAATTTGATATGATACAGAAACATCAAAGGCTAGAAACTAGATGATACAAAACGAAGGGAAGTTGAAAGTTGGACATATCACAAAGGTTCAATATTTCCTAATAGATACATCTTCAAACCAAACAGTGAAGAGAGATGAAAATAATCCTTAATTATCTAGATATGATCACTAATAAATGAAAAATATAAAATAATTAAGGGATATGTGGAGGAAAGCAATTGAGAAGATATTTCCTCTTATGAAATGTCAATTATATGGATTTCTAAACCATACCAAGTCTTACTATAGAGAGGTATAGAATTATGTGAATGGGGAAGAACCTGTAATTCAACAAAAGAGAATGTTAACATATATTTCATCTTATAGAATAAATAATTTATATGTATATTTTTTTAACTATTCTAACTTGGGCCATAAATTTATTCATTGTAGGAAGAGGAAAGTTATAAACCATAACTATAGAACTCTGATACAAGTCAATATTGGTCAACCAAGTAAAATTACCCTTGAAAATAAGTATTATCCTCTAGTAGAAGAATATGAGTTTTATTCAAGCATGCAGACTGAAAATAGATTAGATATTCTATCTTATGCTTCAACTCAATCAGGTATCTCAAGGAAGGAAATATAGAATATTTATAAAGCCAATATGGAAGAAATTACTCCCAAAGATACAGAGAACAACAACACCAAGATTCTTAATAGTAGATAATCATCCCACATGATTGGAAATGAAAATTTGTTGAAAATATTAAGGAAAGGTTTTATGTAATATTTATATTCAGCAATGATGTTTCCTTAAAGAAAAAAGGCAATGGAAATATTGAATTAGAAAATGATGAGCTCATGAAAACAGAAGTGCTTTACATAGATGGTTTGTATCACAATCTTCTGAGTGTGAGTTAAATCTATGAATTAGGATTGGTAGTGAAATTTAATCATAAATGTTACAATATCAAAGGCAATATATGTAATTATCTCTTGAAAGGCTAGACGAAAAATGGTAATTTATACCAGGTAGACTGCAAATAAAATAGTTTTTTTAACAACCTAATATAAAAACAACTAGCGGCACCATAGGTTAGGTCACCTTAATCAACATAGCATGGAAAAGGTATCTAAGATAATTTTTGTTGTATAAATAACCAATATTAAGTGTGATCAAGAAAAAACATGTGATGATTGTACGCATGGAAAGATGGTGTGGAATTATTATCATCCAAGGAACAAAAGGGCATAAATTCTTCTTGATCTAGTCCACAAAGATGTGTGTGGTCAAATGAATGTTGTTGGAACATATGAAGAGAGGTACTTAATTATTTTTATTTATGATTATAGTATAATTTCATGTGTAATATTTATACAGAAAAAATAAGAAGTGATTGATTTTTGGAAGAGATATCTCCAAAGAGTTGAGAATGAAATTGTCCACACGATCAATAAATTATGATCTAAGAATATAACATAATACACATCCATTGAATTTAAATATTACCTATAAAAACATAAGACATGGAATGAAGTTTATTTAGTGAGAACTCCTCAAAAAAATGGTTTCATTGAATGCAGAAATTGAAAAGTGAATAATATGTCCAAAATAATACCGATTGAGAGTTCTGTTTCTCATCATTAATAGAAATAGGATGTTCATGTTGAAATGTACTCTCAAAATAAAACAGGGCCAATTCTATGAGATAATAGTACTCCATATGAGATATTTCATGGAAGGAATCCCTCACTAAATTATTTTTATGTTTTGGGAAGTAAATGTTTCATCTAAAACAAATATGGAAATCAAGGAAAGTTTGGGGATTCTGTTGATGAGGGAATATTCCTTGGATACTAAATGAATAGTAAAGCCTATAAATTATACTTCAATCATCTTATAAATTTTTGGGAGAGAAAATACTTCAATATCATTTAGGATAAAACTGTGAATACCTCGAGAATCTTATATGTTGATATGATTGAAGATGACGAAGAAAGTGGAAAAGGGATAGATTCAAATACAGATTTTTCGGAAGGATTTTACAACATTTAAGGATGTAAAAATGATGATGATTCATAAGTATAATCAAAATAGGAAACCATTTCTGAAGAAACTCTTCCAAAACCTCACAAGAGAAATAAAATAGTATAATTCGATCAATACAACACCATTGGGGACTGAACCACACCTACATAGACAAGGAGAATGAGGAATGAAGAACATTAGAATCACCTATAAATTATAGAACCAACCTCATTTTAAGAAGTAGTAAAGGATTAATCATGGTTTAATGCCATGAATGAAGAACTGGATCAGATTAACAAAAAATAAACTTGAGATCTTGTTAAGAAACCAAAAATCACCATGTGATTGGAACAAATTGGATCTTCAAAAAAAAATTGATGAGCTAGGAAATGTGATCATAAACATAGAAAACTTGGTGTGTATAATATATGCATATATGTATTTATATTTAATAAATTGTTTCTCTAGTAGCTTGAATGGAGTCAATTAGGATCTTCCTAGCCATGGAGATTCATAGAGGGTAAAAATTTTATCAGATTGATGAAAAAATAGTATTATTAACTAGTTTTATTGAAGAATAAGTATAAATTGTGATTATCCACTGAATGAGGCTAATATTAATTTTTAATATATATAATATTCATGTGATTTATTATTTATAAATACCATTTTAGTTTATTTTACTCTTTGAACATTATTTCATATTATAAATGCAATTCCTTCTTAAAATGCACTATTACATGGTACATTTTTTAACATCATTTAAAGTACCCAATGATATTGATTTTATTTTCATATTTAATTTTCAGGTTTCTCATTGCATTGGTAACAATTCATACTTTTGGATTACTTGAAGATTCATATTTTAATAACACCAAAGTTGGCATTGAACAAACAACATTCTGGGTGAAGTAAACTGGACAACAGCCCAATAAAACTACAGTAGAGGCCAATATCCAAGCCCAATAATTCATAAAATTAAACTTAAGATAGAATAAATCATGGGGAATATTTCATTAAATAGCTCAAATAGCTAATTATGATGTTTTACTGGATTTCCAAGCGGCCCAAGTAGGATATAAAATTCTAGGCCAGATTCTGCGGACCAGAAAAATAGTTCACCATTTCAATAATATCTCGCAAAAAATTCCATTTAGGATGAAATTTTTCAGGAGGTTAGGATACATAAAGAGATCTATTTTCTTATTCTATGTTACACTGGAATTTGGCCATCTAGAAGGTCTTTTAGATGCTTCTCTTTAGTAGATGCAAGTTTCCTACCACTTCGGGTCAAGGGTGAAAAATTCTAAGTTCCACAAACTTTCCACCACCCTAGGTCTACCATACTCAAGTGGGATGACTTTAAATATAGGATTCTATACCCAATACATATTTATTTAAGGTATTGGTGTTGTAGTATTTTATCATCTTTTATCCTTGTTTTCATTGTAATGTTATTATGCATATTTTTCTTTGTCACGTTTTTCTTTCTCATGTAAGTTGTTAGAATCACCTTAGTTACTAATAAAATTTCTTCCTTTCCCCTTATTCTGTTTTTCTCTTTATCACGTTGATACTATTTCTATAAATTGTGAATTTATTCACACCATACCTTGTGATATTCTTCACACAATGGTGGAGTAACCGTTATTTTGTTGTTTTTACTTCTTCAATTTCTCCCTTGTGAGTCTACTTCCTGCTTCCGTTGAGAACATGTCATCAATGGAGGGATAAATATTTTATGGGTTGATCCAAGGGAGTATCAAGGGGATTTATTGGATGTTATTTCTCAATCTATAAATTTTATTTATTTCTTTTACTTTAGTTTCTTAAATTCACGGATTTTCTCTCTTCCTATTCCTTATTGAATTTTATCAGCCCACTTTTATGTGCTAATAATATCCTTTACCTTGGAGTCATCACAAAAATGATCCTACAAGTGTATAGGTGATTAGCATGTGTTTTTGAAGGTGTTTAACCAGTAAGTGATGAGGTTATTTTGAATTCATTAAATGAATCCTGCTTGAGTTAATCAAATTGAAATTGTTAAAAAAAGGGAATTCATCCAATCCACCCCAAGTGATAACCTAGGATAAACTCATTTTTTTAATTTAAATTACCTTAAGTCTCTTAGAGTTCACTTAAAACTATCTAAAAAACCCAATTTTTCCACTTTATAGCCAAAAACAATCCATAAAATGTGCGTGTTTATAGGTTTTTTCTTAGGTCTCTAAGGAATCGACAACCCAAGCTACTCTACAATTGACCCCTTAACCCTAAAAACATGGGAAAATATGGTCGAGACCAAATTTTGGAACCATTTATAGGGACCTAATTAAGTTATCTTAGACACTATCATCCTTTTCTCACCTCTAATTATATATTCTCACATCACATTTATGTTATCACCCCAATTTCACTCTTATGGACGTCCATTTTGAACAAATACAAACATGGAAACCCTCTCCCTTATTTGACTACCCCTCACAAAGTGTGATGTACATTGACCATACTAGTTTACACTGGTGGGAAAATCAAAATCAATAAAAAAAAATTGAACTCCTATGATCAACAAAACATCCCAACCTATGATGACTTTCAATCCCAACAAAGACAGTCTGAACATCCTCCAATGCAATTCAAACATTATTATCCTCTTCCTGGAGAAGACCATTTTGATCAACCCCTTTCCCATCCTGATCCAAAACCATTACCTGAGAAATTGTGTCAAAAAATGGAGATAATTACTTATGATGTTTCATCCTTGATAGTAGAACTACAAAGCATTCAAACAATTATGGAACTCATTCCTAGCCAAGTTGTCCATTCCTCATCATTAATAGAAGAATCTTTTCTCCCAAAAACCATACATGAAATTACTGAAGAAACAACCCTAAAAATTGTGATAGATGAAAAATTTCACGGAATTTTTGAAGGGTCTTTGAATTGTGAGGAAATTGGTTTTTTTGATTCAAAAGAGGAGAATTTGACATCATGGATTGAGTGTCTAGATTATAGCCCCATTGATGATATTTTAGAAACACCAATCACAGAACCATTGGGAGAAATAACAAACAGTGATTCCATACTCATCCTTAAAACTGATATTTCTAATTTTTTGGTTGAATATTTTATTCAAAAGGCACCAATTCTGTTGAGAAATTTAGAAAATGAAACTGATTTGGATTCAAAATCGTAACCTGTGTCTGAATAACCTATCCAAAACGAGATAAAAATTATTATCCTTACTTCCCCACTAAATTATTCCTTCATAGGGTATAACCATGACCTTTCAGTTGGAATTAATTTTTCTATCGAAACCAAAAAATTTGGAATTATCATTGATGTCTTAGGCAAGACTACATAAAAAACTAGATCCACCATTTCAGATATTCCTTGGATTTACCCACTCATTTTTGAAAATAGGTTTGTGAATGAAAAGAATTATAAACATAGAATACATATCAACCTAGTAGAATTGGTTAAACATGTGGTCCTTAAAATGTTGAAAGTTGGTATTGGGTAAGTTATGGGGGTTCAAGTCGAACTAACGATGTTAAACAAAAGCACTGCATGGGAGGAAACTCATGGTTTTCATGGTTCCAATAATTGTGAATCATCGTTGTTTTTAAAATAGGACTAATAAATCAATTTGATATTTAGAAAAAATACTTAATCAATCAACTCTGAATATGATAGTACCTTAGACTGTTGATATGTTCTTCTATTATGAGTATGGATGGCTGTGAAAGGGGAGGTTCATATTCATCTGTGTCACGTGGTGTGATCCTTGAGTAATACCTTACCCAGAAATTTAAAAAGAATACAATGTATCATCAATTAATTTTATTTTTGTGTGTTTGTTGGTTAAAATAAAAATAAAAAATAATAATAATAATTTAAAAAAATAAATGGACATGTCGGAGGTCATGGGGAAAACCCCTTCACAATAGGTGAAGCTGCGGGGACTCGAACTCGGGACTGAAGGGAGACAAGGGAATACGCTTACCACTGACCTATGGCTTATAGTGCTTCTTTAATCAATAATTTTGTATATATACTTATATTTTACTTTTTTATTATATGAATATATATATATAAATATATTGTTTTTCGTCTTTCCTTTTTCCACTAGGGAACTCTACAAGTGACATGGATATCAAAGGACTAAATTGGAGCAGTAAGAACTTCAACTTCAACCACCAGGTGACTTCATTCCATGATCATCATATTTCAAATTCCTTTTATAAATCCTCTCATCTACCTCTACTCCCTTCTCAATTTTATTTTCTTTAAACATTGGGGACAATGTTATTCTAAGTTAGGGGGTGAAAAAAATGAGAAAAAATATTAATTTTGTGTGTATGAAGAATGTGTGGAAGGAAAATTTTCATTAAACTTGAACATGATAATACACATTACACACTTTGAAACTAAATATCAAATAATTTAGCATGCCCTGATTCTAATTTTAATCCATGTATAATTTCATGAGCATAGATTTGGGAAAGTGTGGTTGTCTAATATGAAATTTCATCATTTATATTTTCATCCAAATAAAAAAAAGATCACAACTCACGTCCTTGGGATAGTGGGGTATTAGTTTGAGTTCATGGGGTCCCCCAAATAAATAGCATAGGTTTTGTGATCATTTTAGTTTTAATATTATTATTCAAAAAAATAATAAATTTTCACGTAGTGCAATGAAATGACATAATGTGTGGATTTTGACACTTGGAAAGTGTGACTCCATAGTTTTTTGGCCCTGAGTTAGTTATTTTATCTCTATTTTTGGTAATTTGACATTGTTTTTTACTATGTTAACTTGAGATTATGCCCGATTATGTGGGATTCACTTGGTTCCCTAAGGTCTTTGAGCTTGGTAGTCAACAGGAAAGTCTCGCTACATGGGTTAACTCTTTTTTGTGCAATTTCAATTACCATGGAAATGTTTCAAAAAGATTTAATACTCATCTTAATATTGAAATGTGATTCCACCTAGCACTTTTTTCTTTTCCCCATTGAATAAAGATGAACCCCCATGTCTATAGTGATATACAACACATCCTCATACTTAATTGATATTGGATGAAATATGGAGATGAACTTGAACAAAGGAATGGTCTGGGATTGAGATCTGCTTATGAAACTATCTTGTATTAAAATATTTTTATGGGTTTCACAGTTGTTTGATATAAGGGTTTTTGGTGATCATTTTTTATTAAAATGTTTTTAGAAAAGGGAATTCAAATTTCACATTTTTGAGATATATTTTCCTCGGGACTAGGAAAAATCAAGTTGGGGTTGTGATTAGCCACTTAATGAGGCTAATATTAATTTTTAATATATATAATATCAATGTGCTTTATTATTTATAAACACCATTTTAGTGCATTTTACACATTGAAGATTATTTCATATTATAATTTTAATTCCTTCTTAAAATGCACTATTACATGGTACATTTTTTAACATCATTTAAATTAACCAATGATCCTGATTTTGTTTTCATATTTAATTTTCAGGTTTTTCATTACATTGGTAAAAATTCATACTTTTTGAGTACTGGAGGATTCATATTGGAAGACCGCCAAAGTTGGCCTTGAACAAACAACATTCTGGGTAAAGTGAACTGGACAACATCCCAATAAAACTATTGTAGAGGCCAATATCCAAGCCCAATAATTATGAAAATTGAATTGAAGATAGAAGACATAATTGGTAACATTTCATTAAACAGTGGTAAAAGATAATTATGATGTTTTAATATACTTCTAGGCATCCCAAGTTGGAGATAAAATTATGGTCCAGATTTTGAGGCTTAGAAAAACAGCCCACATTTCAATAATATCTTGTAAACCAAAATTCCATTTGGGCTGAAATTGTAAAGGAGGTTAGGAGATATCTGGAGACCCATTTTATTCTTATATTTCCCACTATAATTCTGCCATCTAGAAGGTCATGTAGACGTGTCTGTTCGGTGGATACAAGATACCTTCCACTCCAGGTCAAGGGTGGAAAAATCTAAGTTTCACGAGATTTCTACCACCCTAGGCCTACCATACTTAAGTGGGATGAATTTCACTATTTAAGGCTAGACCCAAGGCTCCTAAAATGTTTATTTAAGGTAGTGATGTTGGAGTATTTTATCATCTTTGAGCTTTGTTTTCATTGTAATGTTATTATGTTGATCTATCTTTGTAACATTCTTCTTTCTCATGTAAGCTATTCAAATCACCTTAGTTATTAATAAAACTTCTTCCTTTCTTATTATTCTATTTTTATTTTTAAAAAATTGATATTTTTTCTTTAAGGTGTGAATTTATTCACACCATACCTTGTGATATTCTTCACATAACGGTGGAGTGATCGTTATTTTTTTGTTTTTACTTTTTCAAGTTCGCCCTTATGAGTCTACTTCCCACATCCGATGATAACATGTAATCAATGTAGGGATATCTCTTTTATGGATTTATCCATGGGATTAGAAGGGGTTTTATTGGTTGTTATTTCTCAATCTATAAATTTTATTTATTTCTTTTACTTGAGTTTCTTTTATTCAAGGATTTTCTTTCTTTCTCTTCCTTATTGAATTTTATCGCCCCAGTTTTATGTGATAATAATATCTTTTACCTTGGAGTGATCATGAAAATGATCCTACAAGTGTATAGGTGATTTGCATGTGTTTATGAAGGTGTTTAACCAATAAGTGATGAGGTTATTTTGAATTCATTAAATGAATCCTGCTTGAGTTAATCAAATTGAAATTGTTAAAAAAAATTGATCCAATCCGCCCCAAGTGATAACCTTGGATCAACTCATTATTTTAATTTGAATTCACTTTAATCTCTTATATTTCACTTAAAACCATCTAAAAACCCAATTTGGCCACTTCATATCCAAAAAAAATCCATATAATCTGCGTGTTTATAGGTTTATTCATAGGTCTTTGAGGAATTGACAACCCAAGCTACTCTACAATCTCTTAACCCTAAAAACATGGGTAAATTTGGGTGAGACCACATTGAAAAAACAGAGGTATTTTTTATTATAAATCATGAAAACAAGGTTTTTATATTAAACAAATATCTTTATGGTATAATGTAGGCACCATGATCATGGTATTCTTGATAGGATGCTTATTTGACGAGGCGACAATTTAAAACATGATGTGTCGACCAAAATATTTATTTGAAGAATTCCCAGAGAGATCATTTTATGGTGCTTGTGTGTTTGGATGAAATTATATTTATTGGAATTAGGCATGGATCAATGGAAGAATTTTCTAATCACATGAATTCATAATTTGAAATGTTAATTATTGGTAAACTCACATACTTTTTGTGGCTATAGGTGATTCAAAAGAAGAACTACACCTTCATTACTTAGGAAAAGTATCCAAGAGAACTTCTAAATAAATTCAAATTTCATGACTCCAAACCAATTTCGACTTCAATTGAGGTTGGGAAAAAACTTAGAAATCAAAAGTATGGGAAATCTTTGGATCCCAACTTCTTTATTAGGATCAATATAAGCTTATTATATTTGAATGAAATGTGGCCAAATATCATCTTCGCAACATTTTTATAGGAATGCTTCCAAATTAATCTTAAGGGAGATAATTTTGTAGTAGTTAAAAGAATCATGAGTAATATTTAAGTTACTCTCAACTTTGGATTATACTTTTCACTTGTAAGGGATAATAAATTGTTGAAATTTTCTAAAGATATATAGGATAGAGCTGTGGTGGATCAAAATTCCACAAGTTAGGGTGAATTATTCATTGGAAAAAACATGTGTGGGATGGTTGAGTAAGAAACAAGAGATCACTTATCATAGTATAGATAAATTAGATTATATATCTATGAAAAAAGAATTCACTCATCTATTTTGGATAAATAAATAGCTTACGGATATTGGTGATGATAAAAAATAGTCGATGGTGATCAAATGTGGAAACAAGAGTGTGATTGAGCTTACAAAAAATCTAATTCAACGCTCTCATACCAAACATATTGAGATTTGATATCACTTCATAAATGAAATATTTGAACAAGGCATGAATAAAATGGAGCATGTTGGAACTAATGTTCAATTGGATGATGTCATGACTAAAAATTTTCTAGAACCAATATTTGAGAAACATCAGTTGAACCTCGGTGTTCAGCCACCTCCTATTCCATGAGGAGGTTATGATTTAACCCCACTCCCCATTTGTGTTCACTATTTTAGTTTTTTTTGGATGTGATGTAGGTATCTTGGGTATATATGATCTGGGGGTGTTTTTTATCCCTAAGTTACAAATAAATTTCCATTGGGTTTATTTCCAAAGGAGGGGAATGGGTGAAATTCAATGGATTTTAGGATTGTAGGATAGGTTTACAAGATAGGTCGATGGTCTATCGAGGCCTAAAATACTCTCTTGAAACTCTTGTTTTCTAAAACAATCTTTTCTCATGTATAATTATAATTATTTATGAGTTATTTCATTCCTATCATATTTTTTGTTCTAGGTTGATGCTTTATTGAATTTCACATTAGATTGATAACAAACCAAAAGGGAATATATTTTTGGAACCAATGGTTTTCATAGCTAGAAGTAGATTTTATTATTTTTAATACAGACTTGTTTGATCAAGGAGTTTTTAAGAAAACTGATCTTATGGTGTAGGTAGATTTATTTTTAAATTTGGCATTATTTCCTATTGTTCTCCAAATATTTGGGGTCCAAAATCTATAGGAATAGAAAAGTTTTGTTAAATATGGATTTCCAAGACTACATCTTAAAAATATGGAAATGGAATGGAATTTGAAAGAATTTAGTATTGAAAATGTTTGGAGATTTTTTGAAATAATTTTTCATGAAATATGGTTAAGTCATGAAGGAAAGATAGTAATTTACATGATTACAAGAAGTTTTGAAAATAGAAAATTTCCCTGACATTTTCATGAATAAAGGGAGTTTTTCAAATAGAGATGAAGAGTTTCACAAAAAGGTGGTTGTGAGCTTGAATGTTTCATGAAGGGGGAAGAAATTTCTATAAATAGTCAGTCTCTCATCATATGAAATTCAAAAAAAAATGGAGAAGGGTTGATTTATCTAATTTCATGAAGAATTTACACGAACATAATTCTTACAAAAATTAGGAACATTATGTAAACAAAAGTTTCCTGAAAAAATAATAATTGAGAAATAATTTATTCTAAAGATTTTTTGTGAAGTAGTTTCATGAAATTTGAGAGTTTCACAATATTTAATAGTTTCATGAAATTTTCGTGTTTCTAAAAAGTTTAAATTTTCATGTGTGTATTTATTTTTCTGAACGATGGAAGTTATTTGAAACAAAAAAGGGGTTTTGAGAAAGAGGGTGTTTCATGAAAGATACTTACGTCATCATAATTGAACTTAGTAAAAAAATTTATTTTGTTAAAGCATCATAATTGGACCTACATGATGCAAAAAATAACCTCCATGAACTCTAATATAGAAACAACCTTCAAGTCGATAAACTGAGAAAAACTTCACCTAAAGCAGTGAGCAATGGGGAGTTGATAGAAGTGATATAATGGAGGCAATGTGATATCAGTAAAAAAATTTAAATGCAACATTCTTAGCATGGAGTGACCATGTATGATCAATTTTAATCCACAATATCTAGTGAATCTTAGTGGATTCGAGTGCGGATAACACACTGCCAGTGTCTGATCCTTGGAATGGACCATTTTGGTGATCAAAGTAAAACTATTGTGTTGTGTTTCTATTTCTTCATATGAGAATTTTATAATTTCAGGATTTTATTATATGAGTTTAACAAGTTCCTACCAACATGGGGATAATATCCATCTCATTTGAAGAAAAATTTGACTCCCTGATTCACCCCTCCCCTCTTAGGGTGTTCTAGGGTCTTACATCAACAAACTAGTTTGAAAAATCATTTTCAAAACTATACCAATTTAAAAACATTCCATTTTCAACTATCCTTTGAAATACCTTTGGTTTACCTTTTTAAAACAACTAGTTTTTTCCAAATCAAATCCTAATATGGCTCAAATGAAGAAACAAGGCCAAAAAAACAAAATTATAGACATATCTAACAATTAATAATAGGGGTGAATATGAACATAATCATCACATAACCATATAAATTTAAATGGTCATAGTATATGATATCACATAAATAAGGAAAATTTAATTTGTATAAAATTATAAAAACCAATCTAGTGTGAGTAAACTACATCAAGGGATCTAACCATAATGGTCTATTATGATTGAGAAAAAATAAAGTTTTCTATATGGTTAAACTGAGTGAATTATCTCATAGTATTCCTCAATCTCAACTCTAAGAGCTCTCGTGGTCTCCTATACAAACAAGTGGAAGCTCTCACAGTCATCCCACCAAAGTCTCTCACAATCCCTTAGATATCCAATGTAAGATCTCTTGGTCTTCCTAACAAAGGCTCTCATAGTCCCTTGGAAAACCAATGGAAACTCTCTCGGTATTCCTACCAAAATCTCCCATGGTCCCTTAGATAACCCCATCTCACACCCTAGGTATTCCCATGTGATATTTAATTCCAAACACAATCACATCACAATTCTATACATGAAAATCCATTTCACAAGCCATTCTCATAAAGAAACATGCCAATTTTCATAAATCACCTTCCTCAAGGTAAAACCAAGTCTAAACCAGTTTATAAATCCATTTGAAACTATAAAACCTATTTGATCCATTTTATCAAACACTTGTATTTCACAAAAGACACTCCCATTTGGAAAACCCACTTTAAACACCCAAATTGCCAAACCAAACCACAAAACACCTTAAGAATAGAATAAAAATCAACCATAAATCAATAAAATGGTAATATGATATATATATATATATATATATATAATTAGATCATGAATTTAAAGATAATCCAGGGAAAATACCCTTAAATAGATATGCATACCTTGTATTTGGTTCCAACCTTACCCTATTTAATGAAAACCTTTCTGAATAGGTAGAAGAGGACCTCACACACCTAGTCCATGAGACCCCCCCCATAAAAAACTCTAGGTTTGGTCAATAACCCATCCAGGGTTCACACCTTCCATTGAAATGGAAGAAAAAAGGGGTAGAATTGTAAGGTAATAAGAAAGCATGAATAAAGGGTATAACCTCAAGACAAAACACCATAGATCCAAGGATAATCCACTAAAAGTGAGAGGGGAGAATATTCTTATCTAAGTATAAAGGTAAGTACATTAAAGGGAGAAAAAATGAGGTTGGGGGTATAAAAAATAATAGGGGAATTTTTGTAAAGAGTCACATTTTTAATGTGTTGGAAAAATTGCATGGTTTGGCCACATGGTTAGACAAACCATGCATCAACCATTCATGATATACTACCACCCCTAAAATAATCCATATAGTTATCCCTTTTTATTTCATTATTTGAAAAACTATTCTCAAACCATGAAAAATACCTTTGTCCTAAAAACCATCCTTATGCATGGTTAGCTGCACTGTTATAAAAACAATGCACTCACCATTCTCATTGGTATCTCTTCTTTAAAAACTCCAATTATAACCCCTAGCACCCAAAAACACCAAAGGTGAACCAAATGATATACAAAACTCAAAATTAGATGCACTAGTGACTTGTTGAGTGTCATTTCTATCCTTACATATGTTTTACTCACACACAGGTGAGGGGAACCATTAGAATGGTTTAAGGGGAATATATAAAATAAAATGTATAATCACAGGTCCTTACCTAATGAGAGGAGGGGATGACATGTCGGCAGTAATTTTAATTTCATAATAAAAATTTTAAAAACTCATTCAATAATAAATTAAAATAAATCCAAACCATACACAGTTTAGTAAATCTCATGATAATCCACGCATGCAATGAATACACATTTAATAAACTAGTATTCATTTCAATAATTCTTAATTAAGATGAAACCTACTCTAATTAATTAATTATTTTAATTCATTCATTTATTTAATTAGTTATTGAGACTTCCATAAATTGTAATTTAAAAAAATTAAATTAATTAATTTTATTTAAAATTATTCAATTACACTATGTGTAAATTAAGGAAACATGAAATGTACCTATCTTAACTTCCCATTATGGTCATCATTTATATTATGTACTCCCACATAATTTAGCATACAAAAAATGTTATATAGCTACATGGAATATTCTATCAATAAATGATACACAAACACATAAAAATTATGTGGTGTGTAGTTCTTTTAATTAATATGGAATACATGATATATAATGGCCACTCATGGTATACAGATCATAATTTCACATTGAAATAAATTTAAAATTTAAGATTATTAATAACCAACCACATGGAATGTATAGTAAAATTAAATAACATAAAATCACATGTTGATTGGACTTAAGGATATAATTAATTTTATTTCTATGTTAAATTAATCACACCATGTATATCTGGGATTTTTCTGTACTTTTTATAAACATGAATTGTTTACGCAACATATATGGGGATACACATCGTGTAGCATATTTTCCCCATGTTCTCAAAACATGCCTAGGGACAGGGTGTGTATATCAGTCATAGACATTAATAATCTAAATTTAATTTATTCCAGCTACACATTATGTGGACTCTGAGTTTCATAGTCATCAGTCAAACAGGTCATGTAATAAATAAATAATTCATATTTGAATATTTATTTTCCTATATGAAAGTGCATAGACTAAATGAAGTTTACATGATCAGAGTCAATATTTCCCAAATTTTGGTAATTAATCCCTAATTAATCATGATCCTAGGAAATTACCTCATATTTGTTACTTTATAAAATTTATAATTTATTTTTTAAATTTATTTAAACCTTATTTTTAGTGGTTTATTAATTTTTTGGATTTAATTATGAATTGATTAATAGATATTTGATTATAGAATTTTATTGTTTAAAAGCTTTTAATTTTTATTTTCATTGCTTTAATCTATTTTGAATTTTTTTTGAACAAATACAACATTAATTGTTGTGTTTTCATGGGTTGTAGGTTTGAAAAATGAAAAAGGAATGAGGATTTCAGAAGATATTTTAAATTTTTGTAAGAGATTTCTCCCCATGTTGGATATTTCCATGTATGCAAAGGACATTTGGACTTCGTGAAAATTTTGGTCACACATGTATAATATTTCTCCTTATGTATGGTATTTTTAGATTAAGAAAATGTATATGTTTAGAACCTCATAGTACATTTCACAAATAGTAATAAAATTTATCCCCACATAGAATATTTCAAGGTAGATATGACATTTCCCCTATGATTGAAAGATATTTTTCAGACCCATGTAAGGGTAATCAAGGAGCTATGTAAATGTAACATTCACAATTAAGAGGATTTTTAAATATCACATGGAAGTTATGCTAAGGTATCCAAGTTATGGATCTATGTAAATGTGAATATTGAGGATCTGAATTCTATGTAAAGATAATTTTTATGAGAAATATCTATGTAAGGGTACCTCAATAGATTGCACATGCTATATCAAGGTAATCTAGCCAATCTGTTAGGGTTATGTTAATATTTTAAAGGTTGTGTAGAGGTCACAGTGAAACTCTATGAGGGTAATCATATACTGTGTAAAGGTCCTACCAGGCGTGAATAAAGGTAACAATCATGGGAAAGTGATATATTATGGTACCTCTATGACTCTAAGGAGTTGCACTAAATTAATTCATCCATTTATTAGGCTATGGAAGGGTACCACAATTCTAAATAAATGTAAATTTTTTCACTCTTTTCCATAGGGAGATTAAACACCCTAATATTTAAAATGGAAAAGTAAAACGAAATACCCTATTTTTATTTTTCAACTAAATCAGGGATATATCTAACAATTAATCCATATAGATATCATCATGCTAAATAATAAGAAAAAGAATAAAAAGATGTAGATTGTGGGAAGAATGTCAAGTAAGGAGAATATTATTAAGGGAAATACTTGAATAAATCCACACCCTTCGGGATATACACATGGAAATCAAATCAAGAATAAGAAGAGGTCATTTCTCATCACTAAAAATTAGTGAGAATACGATAACATCGTTCTTTGATTCAAATAAATATTTTCCTCCCCTCCCATTATAAAGGATTTGGCTCCTACGGGTTATATATGGGGTTTTATATTGTTATCTCATATTTTAATGTTAATTATATTTTGTTCATCTATTTTTTGGTTCTCTCCTTCCCCCATTTCTTCATGTTTCTACAACTATGAAGTATGGTTATTCTAAATCTATAATCAATGATGATAGGTTAAACAGTGGATTATACACAGGATTAAAACAAGTAAACCATATTCAACACACCTAGATTTTCATTTTCTATTTTACTTTATAAATTTGGATCTTTTATGGGATAAGGAGAAAATTGTACCTCACGATTCTCCTTCCCCTAATTTTTTTCACTACTAAAATTATTTCCTCTCATATTTATTAGATCAACGGTGTAATATTTGGATTAGTGGTTTGAGTAGTGGATAGATTCATGATTATTTTCTAATTAAGAGAGTGGTGGGATGATCACTTAGGGAATTCCTCGATTGTGATTTCCATTTACACTATTGATGTAGTGTGAATGTGTGTAGTTGTTTGGAACACATAAAGACCAGGAAAGAGATTCAAATTTATGAGATAATGAGGGGTAACTATATTAAATCCAAGAGTAACATACTTATATCATTCATTTTGTCTTTAATTTTCATTTTACTTCATGTTTCATTAATCAAACCCCATCCCATTTTTCTTCTTCTTTGAACATAAGAAAGAAAACAAGTGAAAAATCATTAGTGTTATGATTGTGAGTATCCAAGCCCATATCCTTGAGATAATACCCTAGTCATCCATTTTTTTCATTCCACAACTTTCAAATTCTATTTATTGTAAGTCTTATGATATCCATTGTGTCACTGGTGCCGTTTTTGAGGAGTTGGTCAGAGTTATTCACCATTTTAGAACATTTTTTATTAGAGTTTCTTATTTTCTTTTGTTTTTATTTGATTACTGTTTTTTCATATTTTGTTTTATTTCATTATTTTTTTCTTTCTTTTCTCTAATCTAGGATAAGTATCAAAGGATGACTATTCCACAATAATAGACCACCAACTTCATGCCTAGTTCAAAGAGATTAAAAGAATAATTGTTGAGATCATAGCACCACACTTAACCCACTTATTTCAAACCAATAAATCTCTCCATCCACATGGGTTGGGGGAGGAGAATATTCAAGGACCATGAATATATTAACCTCTGGTACCAACCAATGGGTTGGAGTGTGGAAGCTATTACACTAGTGAACCCAACTAACATAAGCTATATATCCCCCCATGCCATAAGAATGAAGATGAACCTACACTATAAGATATCCAAAAAATAAATCAATAACTATTTTTTTATGGAACAAAAACTTAATGAGAAACAAGGTGAGATGGTATAGTTGAAGGACATGATGGATAACATGGAAACCACCCTACAATAACTAATATAGCAACAATAAATACATGAAAATCCAAAATAAGAGGATTATGAGGTGATAAAATAATATAAAATTAAGGTGAATCCCCAGATAATTTCAACTCAGAATGTGGAAGAAACACTTAACAACCTTCCCTCCCTTAAATTTCTAAGTATTCTTAAGGCACTGATGGAGAAATAATTAATTCCAACATAACCATTAAAGGGATATGATTAAACCTTAGACTCTCTTGTCTTTATTTTTTCCCATAATTATTTTAAAAATGATCCTATTTTCTTTTAAAATATAGAATCATTGCTGAGGAATTATTCAATATAAGAAGATATGTTGGTATTTGAAGAAAACATGATATACCCACTACCCTCTATAAAAGGAACCAACATAAAGGACTTTATTTATAAGTAATATATTATGGTTGAGACACCTAAGGGAGCAAAATTATTTTTCAAATCTAATATTAGTGATTGTTCGCTACTTAAATTGAAATATTACTCCCTCTGTATCAAATTTACAATTTAGGTTAAGATGTACATAGCCCTAGATAGTAGAGAAGAACATGTTGAATTCACCATTAAAGAGGGGATGGATCTGGAATTTGAAGAAAATGATACTGAACATGGATAAAAATAGTTATATGAGGAGTACATAGAAAATATATTCAAATTTGATCAGGAATAGTTAAAATAATAAGACCTAATAGTGGTTAGATAATATGGACCATAAAAAAATACTGACCATTTTGAAGAAAAACTAATGAAACCAGCCCAAGACAATGAAAAAAAACCACCCAAGAAGTTTCTAGACATGAAGATGAAGCTTTGAGACATATGGTGAAGCCATTACCTACTCAACATCACCATAAAAAATAATTTGAGGAGGATACAACCACCAATATGGATTCCCATTTCCTTCTTTTTTTCACCCATTTTTTAATTTTGTGCATATATTTTGGAGGAGGTAATGATTTAATAAATTTCTGGGGTTCTCTAAAACTAATTTCCACTGATGTAAATTGGTAAAAATAAGATATGGTGGTTCCTATTAAGTGAAATAAACCAACCATCAGACGGGGGATAAAGACTGAAACTACCTACTAGGGGATAAAAAATACCCAGTACCTACTTGGGATTCAAACCAATTTTTCTATCTTTCTTTGTTTTAAATAAGATTTATTAAATTTTATTTTGATTTTCTATAGGTTTTCAAGTGGAAAACAATATATGAGACTAGTACAAAGCTATATACCTAGGGAAGAGGATAACTCAAAAAAACTAGATCAATAAGAATTAGGTTTTTTATCCCTTTACAATTTTTTATTGACTATAATTATTTGGGAATTTTGACTAACTTCAAATGGGTAGTGTTGAAAAAGTGTGGGGGATGTCTTAAAATTGTTTCAGTATTAGTTTAGAGTCATTTTATAATCTTTTTAGTAACTTTATCTAGAATGTATAAATAAAAATATTTTTTTGTTTTTTTTTTGTTTTTTATATTTTTAGTGTGCTTTTAGTTTAGTAAACATTAATTTAAAAGATTTAATGCCTAATAGATGAAGAATACCTATTTTTAGGATTTCATGAATTCTAAAATTACTAGAATTGGATGATTTATGAGTGATTTTTTACTTCTTTTTTCTAGGAATTTCTTTTTTGGAAATATTAAAAGGAGTGTGATTGAAAAGGTTGAATTTCAATTGGAATTATGAAATGAGGAAACTATATTTTTAAACATGAACCATGGTAATTTAGCCTTTGTGAAAATTAACACCTTTTAGAGCCAACCCAAAAGATATATAATTGCTTTGAAACTATAGTAAAATGGGAAATTTGGATCCCACAATGAATTTCTAATATAATTAGGCACCAAGTGTGTGAGTAAAAAAAACCATTGTGAATCTAATAAGTGATTTTGACAAATAATGGATGGGAAAAAACAATAAGTTCATAATTATAAAAAATTAATATATTCAAGTGAGGGGAATATTGAACCCAAATTAAGAAGTGAGTAACTGAATTATAAGAATTTAATTTTACTTGTATTAAGGAAGTGTAAAATAGATCTTTGGAATAAAGAACCTAGTGGATTTTGATAAGTGAAATTACACCTTACTAAAGTTTTAGTTCTTCTAAAATCTAATTTGTTTCATTCTTAGAACTAGAACTTTGAATTTAATTAATGTAAGGTAGTGGGATTAATTCACATAGGAGGCATAAAATTTTCATTAATGGGTGGATCTTTCTTTTCTTTCATTTTTTGCGTATGTGGGTGAACCTATGAAGGAAAAATCATTTTAATAAGTTGATTTTTTTATTTCCAAAGAGTGAAATATTATAATTGTGGGGGTGATGAGAGCCAATATTTCCCAAATTTTAAGCTATTTTTTCAATCATAATTAACCCTTTATTTGATTTAGAACCTAAATAATTACCTTATATTTTTACTTTATAAAATATGTAATTAATCTATTAAATGGATTTAAAATTTATTTTTAGTGGTTTATTCAATTGTTGGATTTAATTATGATTCAATACATTGATATTTTATTATATGATTTCAATTTTTTTAAAGTATTTTAATTCTATGTTTCATGGTTTTAATCCATTTTGAATTTTGTTTAGATAAGGCCTACAAAAAAATTTATATTTTCTTGGGTTGAAAGTCAGAAAAATGGAAAAGAAATAAGGATTTTGGAAGTCATTTTCAAGATTCATAATAGAATTTTAACTATAGGGGATATTTCTAAGTACACATAGGATATTTGGACTTTGAGAAAATTATGGTATTGCATGTATAAGATTTATCCCTATGTAGGATATTCCTGTATCTAGAAAATTGGTAATTCTGGAATCTTGTATGAAATTTCACTGCTCGTAATAATTTTATCCAAATGAATGATATTTATAGGATTGTATAAAATTTTAACTACACCCATAAGATATTTTCTATAACCACATAAGGGTATTCGGGGATCTACATAAGGGTAACATCCATGATTAAGGGGATATATAACGGTCACAAGGTGGTTGCATCAAGGTAACCTAGTCGTACCTCTACATAAAGGTCAAGCATAAGGACCTAGAGCCTATATAAATGTAACTTATATATGTGATATCTATATAAGGGTGCCTCCATAAATTTCACATGTCATGTCTAGGTAGTACAACTACTACATTAGGGTACCACTAATATTTTCAAGGATTCATAAAGGTCATAACACACCAAAAAGTGCATAGTCATGTGTTGAATAAAGGCCCTATTTGGTATGTATAAAGATAATGATCACAGGAGAGTGATATTTAAGAGTAACTTTAAAAATCCAAGGATTTATGTCAAATTAATTCACACATTGTATAGGATACAAAAGAGTACAATAGTTTTGAAACTATATAAATTATTTCACTATTTTCCATGGAGATATTAAATATTAAAATCCATGAAATGGAAAAGGAAATTCAAAAACCTTATTTCAATTTTTCATACAAATCTAGAAGAGATCTAACAGATGATCAATATGATGATCATAAAGATGAAGATGGAGATGGATATCATGGGGATAATTTTGAGTAGAGTAAATATCCTTGGGGGTACCTAAATAAATCCACACCCTTTAAGATGTGAACATAGAAGTCGTATAGGGAAAAATAAGAGGTCATTTTTTGGAACTAAAAAAATAGGTAGAATGGGAGAAGAAGGTACTTTGATTCCTAAAAATATTTTCCTCCCCTCCCATTATAAAAGGTTCAACTTATTCCAACTATAGATAATATTTTATATTATATTCTTGAATTTTAATGCAAATTATATTTTGTACATTTTTTGTTCACTTCTTCCCCAATATCTTATTTTTTCTCCCACTATGAAGTATAGTTATTCTTGATCTATTATCAACGATGAGAGGAAAACTCAAGGATCACCCACTAGATTAAAACCAATGAACCATATTCCATGAAATTGGGTTTTTATTTTATATTTTATTCAGTAAATTTGGATGTTTGAGAACTTGGGGTGATGATTTTACCTCATGTTTCTTCTTCAAAACATTTTATTCCACACTAATAAAATCATTTCTTCTTCAATTGAATGGATCACTTATGTATGATTTGGATTAGTGGTTTGAGAAGAGGTTGAATTAAATATTGTATTCTAACTTAGATAGTGGTGGGATGATAACTTGGGAAATTCCCTAAGTGTCATTTCAATTCTCATAATTAATTTAGGGAGGCTGTTTGTATCCAGCTGTAGATAGTAGGATAGAGAGTAAAATATATGATACAATGAAGGATTACTAAGTTTAATCCATGTGGGTATCCCTTATTTAATTCATCTTGTATTTCAGTTTCATTTACCTTTATTTTTCATGAATCAAACCCCATAATATTTCTCTTCTAATTTGTACATAATAAATAAATAAATAAAATAGTCATAATTGCAAGGAAAGTGAGTCTCTAGGACCAAATCTTTAAGATACAACCTTGGTCAGTCATTGTATAGTATTCCTAGTCTTTGAAATTTTGTTGATTACAAGGCCCATGATAACATTCACATCAGTACATGTGTTACACAGCACGTAGTTCAGAAAACCATGTGGCAACCTATTATGGAAAACACATAGCTTTGTAATTACATTGGGTATTCATCTACATGAAAATCTGTGTTTTATGAGACTTGGTCCTGCTGTAGTGAATATGGGTATATGGTATATACCTTATGGATAAAATCCATGTAGTCCCAAGTTATCCATCTAGAAATCTCAGCACCTCAAGATGAATTATTTGGATCTTCTTTTTATATTATCAACCTTTTTTATATAAGAGATGATGAATAAGAATAACAAGAAGATATAGTTATGTTTTGGATTGAAAAATGATTAAACTAAAAATTAAAACTAACAGAAAATGTGTAAATTGAAAAATGTTTAATAAATAATTATAAATTTTCATGTGATCATTATGATAACACTTAAAGGTTTTAGACATAGTGGAAGCGCCTATTGGTTCATAGCCAAATCGAAATTTTTATAATCAAAAAATAGTTTAAGATATACATAACAATTAATCACCATGACAAACAAATTAATTTGAATATTAATTGACATAAAAGTTGAAACCAAGAAGATAAGATATTTTTATGTTAAATTTATAATTAATTTAAATTAATAATTACCTCAATCTTGTGAATTCATTATTTATAGAAAAGTTTGATCATCTGGACTCTGTTCGACTACACCATTATTAATCTATGAGGATCCAAAGTAAAATCCCTCTATTAGTGATCCACATGTGCTCCTATGATCTTTAAGAATCACTGATGGTACCCCAAGTGATAGAACGGTGGTACTGATCATCTTATTTCACTCAATTTTATTTCAATTCAATCCCTTGAAGGATTGATTATTTTTTCTCGTTCTTGAGAGGATAAGGAGGTAGAGGCTCTTTTTTTAGAGAGTTCTAGATAATTTTTTCTTTAGGGATGAGATAATATCTAGAAGGGATATGTTGTACACAACAACATCTAACCCCAAGAAATGATATAACTAGGTATTTATAAGGATAAGTTAAATAATGAAATATTTAAAACAATCCTATAATTAATCTCATAATATTAAGAAAACCTCATATCTAAATAATAATATTATTATTATTATTATTATTATTATTTTCATAGCATGTTCTAAAATGATGGATAAAATAAATATCATTTACTTAAATAAATAAATATTTTTTTATTTAATATATCATTTCTTCTAAACTTGATAACTCATTCCACACTTCCTCCTCATAATTTGCTAAACCTTGAATAATGAATATTATTCATTCTATAAATAAATAAAAATTTATTTATAATATTCATAGTCTTATGAATAAATATTTATTTAATATTCACATAACTAAATAAATATTTAATAAAAATATTATTTATTACCTTGAAAATAAATCAATATTTAAGTAAAAACATATTATTTGACACTTTTTTGAATAAATATTTATTTAATATTCTACTCACACAAAAATGTGATTACTAGATATTTATGATCAATAAATCCCAAATAAATGTTATTTTATGGACTAGAGAATTATATTTATTCCAATAATTAAATTCATATAGAATTTAATCTAGATCAATATAAACACTAAGTGTGTGACCCTCTAGGATTATTCCTCAATGAAATTAGGTGGGTTCAAGTAAAGTCTAATATTAGTGTCTAGTAGCATGTAAAGGTACCCAAGAGGAAGAAGCTGATGTCACAATAATGAAAACCACATACGAACACTCATTGTGTAATATAATTCATTTTTCTCAATATCTCATCAAGAAGGTTATGTACTTCTGTCATCAACCTATATTCCTAAGATAACTTTATTTGACTATCAGAAATGCATTCATTATTATACTATGACCATAGAATTCAGTTAGACATTTTAATTCCAATCAAAGGCCTAAGATATAAACTTCCATTAAGATGGAAGCTACAAATACATCCTTGACTTATTAATAAATAACATATCATTAATGATGTTACCAATATACCCAACTTCCCCATGAACATATGGAATCATGTTTTAGGGAAATATATCTAAGTGTGTGACTCATGGTAAGCATTAATAATAATATTAAATTTTAAGGATTATTACACACACTCCTAGAAAAGAATATCCAATGACACATGTAACATGTGGAATTCCTATAGTCGGATATGTCCTCATAATTTCCTATATTGGAGACGACTAAGTGTGAACCTCGTGAGATGAAGTCTCGTCATAGTATGATTACTCACACCTGATAGTCTACATCATATGTGTCCCTTTATATGGCATCATATGACTATATGAAAAATAGTATAAGATTATCTTCATAGCATTTTGAGATTCTCATCGTAGGGGGGAACTACTATAACATTTTCAACATGACATATACTATAGGTCAGTATCCCATTAATGTTACGTAGAATAATAATGAATATGTAATAAGGTGTTTATTAATATCCAAGGATATTGATATATGGTTATTTAAAGTATAAATTATTTGGTTTTAGGGCATGAACTCCAAGATTTTTTTAACTTGGAATCACAATGAAAAGCATTAATTTTTCACCATAGAGGCATAACCACTTAATTTCATTTTACACACCTATAAGAACAACCCATAAATTTCATTTTTAACTGAATGGATAATCAACCTTTCCTTTGTTCGGACTGAGGAACAATCAAAAACCCCTTCCTTTTATTAGACCAAGTCACAACCAATGAGACCTAATTTTTAATAATTTAATCATAACTGGACATAACTTTTAAAGGGTAGTATAACCTCATGTAACAAGAACAAGTTAAAAACTTTTTGGTGTAGAATATTAAGGTATATTGAGTTACATAATGATGAAACCTAGTGAATGATTCTTGATGAAGTTATTGTAGTTTGGAATAGGTAATGATTTGACCCTTCTTGATGTCGATGATGAAGCTCAAGAAAACTAGAAAAGGTAGTATCCAACAATGAAGTTCTAAAATAGCATCACTTAAAAATATCAAATATATAATATTGTAAAGTCCCACAACCTAGATTCATCCTACTTTAAATTAAAAAAAAGGTAACAACCATATTTCTTGGGTTTAAAGTCCATGATCCTCATCATAGATGAATAAAAATAAATATTCACATAGATTTATAAAATATCACAATTATATAAAATATAAATAATAATACAAAAATATAATTAGAATAAAAAATTAGTAAGAAACTAATACTACATCTTAATTATTATCCTTAAATACTTTGTTATAATTCCAAGATAATCATGCTTAACAGATTGATAAAAATACATAGAAAATTCATATTTTGAATTTTCTATTATAAATAAATAGTACAAATATGTATATAAACTTCAAACCTCATAATATTCATTTAATTATTTATATAAAACATTCAATCTAATTCACATATAATCAAAATAGTTAAGTTAATAAAAATAAGTAACAAAAATATGTAGTGAATTGAAGCACAAAAAAAACTCATTTTGAGTTTTTGAAAAATAAACTATTAAGTTTTTCAAAATAGTTTAATACTTTCAAAATAAAATGATTTTAAATGTTATAGAACTTTATATTTTTTAAGACTCTATCATTCTATAAGACTTTATATTTCATAAGGCAAGAATATGTTCATAAGACACTAAATATCGTAAGATAATGAATTTTGTAAGATTTCAGATCATGTAGGAATTCATATCAAATAATAATGCTATATACTAATATGATATATATTTTTATAAGATAGAAACTTTATAAGATACAAAATTTATTTTCTTAGATAGAAATATTTATAAGAAATTAATTACTTAAGATATTTTAAATCTTCATAAGATATGAAAGTGTGCAAGATATATGTGTAAGATATGATTCTCAGAAGACTCTACATCATCATAAGATAGTAAAAAACTTATAAAAAATAAATTTCTATAGGATCTATTTACAATACAAATAATTATCATTTGAAAACTGTGAGTATCATTATAATTATAAAATCCATTTTATAAGGATGATTTTTAAGAACCAAAAGAATGATTCTGTAAGATAATAATGATCATTCCAAAAAAACATAAGGATGATTCTACAATAAGGATGAATCCCTTAATTTATAAGTATAATTTTTTATGTTCATTAGGAAGATCCTTAAAACCCATAAGAATGATTCAAAAATTAGAAAAAATTTAGTCCCATATTTTAGAATTTGATTCATTCATTAACTCATACTAATGAATATTTTTCTACAAAATCAATTAATAATAAACATAAAAAATATTAAGATGAAAAATTAAAAAAATAAAGAAAAATTAATAAATTAATAAAAAATAAAAAATTCATTTCAACACTATTCTTTTATCTACAAGTGGTGTAGGATTAAAACAATGAATATCTTTTGTTTCTTTTCAAAACTCATGTTAGAGAGAATAAATAAAAATCATAATTTTATAATCATAAAAACATAAAAAAAATAAGTTTCAAGGAGACACTTAGCAATATACCCCTTCTTGATAATTAAAAAACCATGAAAATTATCTCTCTTTTGGGAATAATAAAAAAAAGTTAAATTAATTTCTTGAATAATCCCCTTTTAAAATAAAAGATATTTTGTTTAAACTGAAATAAACAAAACAATTTATCATTTTAAATCAATCAAAATAGTATGATTTGAAAAATATATACCACTATTTTAAACACTAAATTAGAGTAGATACTACTCATTATTCATAGAATAAAGAGATAAATATGAAATTTCATCACTTTTAAATTAGAATAAATAAGTCATGATTAATCATTTAATATGACGATCACATTTTAGTATGATTTAAGAATATATACTCCCCCTAAATTTATGAATTATAAAAATAATTATAAACTAAAGTAAATTTAAATTAAAATAGTACGAATCCACCTTAATTTCATTTTTCCTTCCTACTTTAAATAATTTAATCTTAAAATATGTATAAGAATATTTTAAAAACTTCTTGTATAAAATAGTGGGAAATCCTCTTATGAAACACTTAACAAAGATAAAAGTTTCCACAAAACATGTTAATATAGTCAAAGAATCATATGGTAACTAACTATTAAATAAAATTCTAATAAAACAAATGATAAATAGATTTTAAATGCTTACTGGAAAAAATAAAGAAAAATTTAAGTATATATCAATAAAAATTACCCAATATTACTAAAAAACAACATAAACTAACAAATAGTAAGAAAAATGTTAGTATTCAAAGTGATAAATCAATAATAAGGTATGAATTTTAGATTAGATGATAATAAATTGCAACACTTAGGCATCTGGATGAGCTTTGGTCTAGTCATATTTGTATAATAACCTTTTGGATCCCATGTCACTAATGTTTTAGATAGTTTAGCTTTAAAATCAAGGTTAGATAAAAATATTTCTTATATATAATAGATTGAACAAACATCAAGGAATAATATTATTTATAATGATCAAAATATCTACATTTAAACTAATTAGCTAATGAAATTACTTCATTTTTACCTTTTATGAATTGGTTTTTATAAATCTAAGGAAAAATACATCATAACCAATTCCTTTTTTATTTTTTCTCATTTTCTTAAAAGGATTTTTTTTCCATGCATTTCTCTTCCTTAAAAAAATACATATAGATTTTGTTTAAAACTCTTAATTTTAGCTTTTAGCTTGTTGTTATACTTTTGAACAGTTTCTTAATCATTAAACACGTCTTATCAAAACTAGAAGCATTATTTCTCAACTTTTCATTTTATTCCATAATCTTCTTGCATTATTTATTTACTTGAGAAGCATAATTTTACAAAACATTCAATTTTCTTTCTTCCCATTTATTATTCTCAAAAATAAAATCTTTAAATCTATCATTTTCCTATTTATGTTTCAAAATTTCAAAATCAATATTTGTATTCTCTTTGATGAAAGATTTTTGTTCTTTTTTAAATTTATTGTAATAATATTACAATATTATTTTTAAAATCATCAATTTATCTATTAACTTAATTAAAAAAAATTCGGTATTATCAGATTTACCATTAAAATTAGAATCATAATTTGTATCCCTGGTTCCCATTAAACATATATTTCCATCTTTTCTAGACGACTCTCCCAAGTCACTTGAAAAATAAGAGTGAGATGATGAATATATTACATTAAATTATTTTTTTTATAAAACAAATATTACCAATCTCTATAGAAAATTTAGTTTATTAATGGAATCTTAACTTTCCGAATAACTCCTTGTATCCAAATCCTTTTAATCATTATTATTGAAAATTTTCAGTCCCAGTTGGTCATTTTTGATGTGTCCTTTATTCCTATATTCATAAAAATTAATATAAAATTTTTTTAGATTTAAAAATAAACTATTTTTCTTGTACTTTTTCCTTTTTATTCATGATTGACACTTCTTGATTTCATTGTAAACTCCTTTCACAACTTTAATTATTTTCTTCGTTCTATCAGTTGAAGAACCAAAATCATCAAAAGAAATATGTGAAGAAATAACAATTTTAAATTTTATTCCTTTATTCTTTTCATCAACTTCATTCTCAATGTTTTTCAACCCAAAATCTTATTGAATAATTAAACCAATAAAATCTTCTAATGTGTATTATTAAAATTTATTTCTTTTATCAGTTGAAACTTCCTTAGCATGACACTTTTGGGGTAATGATCTTAAAACTATTTCAACTAAGGTAGTGTTGTCCAATGTCTCTCTATGGACATTCACAATATTTACTATAATAGTAAACTTGTGAAACATCTGGTTAAAAATTTCATTCTTCCCCGTTTTTAAATATTTATATTAAACTCTTAACATTCCAAGTTTTGTTCTAATTAACATATCATATCCATAATGAGTACAATGAAAAATTCTATACATATCATGAGTAATTTTACCATAAAAGATATACTAAATAGATTTTATCATATAGTACAATAAATAATGTTCATGATTTTATAGTTAATCATATATTTTATAGGTTCAACACAAGTAAGAGAATCAGAATCAGTTTCAATAAGTTTGTAAGGTTTTACTATTGTAATCTAATGATCAATACATAGGTGTTTAAGATAAGACCTAATTTTAGATTACCAATATTCATAATCATTTCTATTAATTAATAGTGGCCTTTGAGGAATCCAGTCATCCCTATAACTTGAACTTGTAATCTAAAATGTTTTTTACCTTAAATTTTTAAGTCTAGAATATTTTTAGTAATAAAAGATATATATAAGATAAAGTAAAAAATATTTTTAATGGTCAATATCTTATACCAATTTTTTTTCATGGATAGTGAGATGGTTTAATGATTTAGAGGGGGTAATTGAACTAATTTATAATATTGGTAAATAAAAAAACAAAATAATGTTTATAGTATTTCATACCAAATCCATCATATGTCTACTATTCACACTATCAATATGAGCGTATTAAAACCACTATAAAGTGACCTGACTTTTTATGGGTAGTTAAAACCCTTTATAAACTAACTTTTTTAACCTAGAGTCATAACACAAAAACATCTCTTTTCACCCTAGAGGAATAACCCCTAACTTCTCTTTTTCACACCAAGAGGTAAAACCAAGAACCTTCCTTTTGATGTGAAGGAAGAACTAAACTTTACTTTGTTAAAACCAATACATCACTGAAAACCCCTACCTTTCAACAGACCAAGGCACAACCAGTGATACCTTATTTTTTATCAAGTAAGAATAACCTGGTGTACTTTTGGGAGGGTAGTATAACCCCATTCAATATACATAATTTAAAAACTTTATAGTGAATACAATTAAAGTACAGTGAAACATATAATTATAAAACCCAATGAATTATTGTTGAAGAAGTTTTTTCAATTTGGAGTAAGTAATTATTCGACACTTCTTGATGTAGATGATTAAGCTTGGGAAACCTAAAAAAATTAGGGTCTGAAAATTAAGTTCTCAACTTGTAGTGCTTTAGAATATTGAATAGTGAATCTTGTTAATCCTCACTACCAGGCTTTGGTCTACTTTTAATAAAAAAAATAGCAATGGCCATGTTTCTTTGGTGTTAATTCTATGATACTCATCATAAATTATTAACAATAAATCTTCACATGGATTTCTAAAATATCACAACACTATAAAATATAAAAAAATAAAACTAAACTCTATAGAAAAAAATGAGAAAATAATTAATATTTAAAATCAATAATTAGCCTTAAATACTTTTTTATAGTTCTTAGATAATCATACTTAATGTTTTTCTTTAGATACCAAGAAAATATAAATTTTAAATTTACTACAATAAATATAAAATGTAAATATTTATATTCACCTCATCCCTCATGACCTACATTATTCACAAACCAATTCCAATATAATTTTTATAGAATTGGAATTATTAAGTCAATAAAAACAAGTAACAAAAATATGTAGTGAATTAAAACACAACAAATAAGAAAAAAAATCATATTATGAGTTTTTGAAAAAAAATGTTAAGTCATATGAAATCGTGTAATACTTTCAAAATCATAAGGATTTTAATTTTATAAGACATTATATTTCATAAGACTCTATCATTGTATAGGTATTTATATTTTCATAAGACTCTAAATCACATAATAAAATGAATTTATTAATACTTTAGATCATGTAGAACTTCATATACCATAATAATTTTATAACCATATAAGATATAAATTTTAAAAAGATATAAATTTAAATAGGATAGTAATTGCATATGATATTTCAAATCTTTATAAGATATGATAGAAAATAAGATATACACATATGATATTATTCTTGTAAGACTATTTATATCCATAATATGGAAAAAATATCCTAAGACATAAATTTCCATGGGATTAATTTACAATATTCATAAGTTTCATTTGAAAATTTTAAGTATCATCATAAAGATAAAATCCAATTTGTAAGAATGATTTGTAAAACACATAAGAATGATATTTTAATATTATAAAAATCATTCCTAATAATTTTAAAGATGATTCCACCATAAGGATAAATCCTTTACATTGTAAGGATCAATTTTTATGTGTGTAGGAATGATTTTTGAAAACTATAATGATGATTCTACATTTATAAAAATTTAAATCAAATACTTCACCATTTGAGTAATTATTTAACTCACACTAATATAGATTTTTCTCTAAAATTATTTCAAAAAAACATAATTAATTCTAAGAAAAAAAGTAAAAAAATAAATAAAAAGTAATCATTGAATAAATAATAAACAAAATTAATTCAATGTCTTTATTTTCTTCTACAAGTAGTGAATGCTTCAAACAAGAATAATTATTTATTTCTTTTCAAAACTCACGTTAAAGGGAATGGATAAAAATAGGATTTTATAATTATTAAAACATAAATAAATAAAGTGGAAAGGATCCACATAACAGGTAGGATGCATTGCATTGTAGCTAGAAGGTTTCGAGGTTGGATCCACAATTAGTGCTAATTTGAGAGTGAAAATATTAGTTTCCACCTACCCTGACTTTTTTTCCTTTAAATATGATGTTTATTGTGATTTGGTTTTGCTATGTCAAATGGAATCTTCCTAATGTTATCCGATAGTAGAGGATTATTGAAACTCATTGGGATATTTTTGTAGAATGAGCATTGTTATTAGCTTATCCTAAATATTTTTCACATAGATTCCCAATAACTATTATTGTGTGAGTTATGTATCTATAGAAGGGTTTAGACCCTTGAATATAGAAATTAATTCTATGACTCTCATTTTCATGTTGATTTCAATTAGTGAGTTCATGAATCATTATCTTTCTTGGAGTTGAGAAAAATTATCATAGGAACTTCCATCATAGGTCTTCACAACTTGTGATGGATCTAGTGGTGAGATTATTTTACTTGATAAATGTATATATTTTCATATCCTTCATAGAACATATAATTTTTTTCTTCTTACAATTACATAGTTCCTAACATTGGCCCACACTGGGACATCAAGTGTGTAATATGTTTTTCTGGGTCTCTTGTTCCATTGAACATTGAGAATTTGGGGATCCCAAAGTTGGGTAGAAGAGGATTTAAATCCACCCGTTAGTGGTATGGTTTTCTTTCCTATTATACTGGTGTGCATCTCCATTATATAGATTCCATATAATTAGTAATATATTTATTAATTTCTTATGAAATATATACCTAAGTGGATATTTTTAATGGGGTACTTACTAAAAATTAACTTGGACAATTGGCCTAAGCTTATGGTCTATAAAATTCTTGATTATCCCTAGATTAATTATTAGATTCGGTGGTTGATTTTTCCCCTAACAGATAAAATTCCTATTATTAAACCAGTTTGGAGATCAAATAAATAGGCGCATATAATTTTTTCTAGGAATTACACTTAGGAATGTTTTTCCCATGATTATCCTAGAATTAATTTATTTAAGTTTATTTATTTCAACCCCATACTAAGAAATTTGTTTCTCATTATATTATACCTCAAAAACTTTGGGTGGTGAGTGGGTTATGAATGTATCCATTCCATTTCCCTTTTTTCTTGTCACTTCCTCACTAAATAGGTGAAATTTAAGATTTGGATAATCTCCAATATCATGATCTTGTTGTTGATGTTGGGTATGTCTTCCATCTTCTCATACTTCAATATGGATGATTTTTTAGATGGATTATTCCTTATAGTAATGTTTTTTCCTATAGAAGTCATGATTTATGGAATTTTGGGAATTATATCAAATATATTTATTGATTTGAATAATGTGATATAAATTAGACCCTTATCTACATTAGAAAAATGTGAGGCCTCATCAAACACAAAATACCCTGAAAGGACCATTCCATGATCCTTCTTCGTATTGTATGATTATTTGAGTTTGTGTATCCTATAATGAGTCAATTTATATTCTTAACACTTTAGTTTAGATGGAGTTGGAAATTTCTTGTGAATAATTATTTTGAGTAAATTCTCTTCAATTTCCATCAACTATAATATCGAATAAGTGGTTGAATCAAGAATCATCATTGGATCAGACCATAAGGGTACTTAATATAGATCTACCCTCGGCCTTGAGAAAACTAATCTCCTTACAAGGGGTAAATTATTAATCTAATAACTCTATATTATTGTTGATAGTATTTAGGGTAGTGGGGTTAAA